>OY757943.1:26452628-26525128 GCA_963585895.1 Sepioteuthis lessoniana
TATATATATGTGTGTGTGTGGGTGTGTGTGTGTGTGTGTGAGAGAGAGAGAGAGAGAGAGAGAGAGAGAGAGAGAGAGAGAGAGAGAGTGAGTAAATATATGTGTGTGTATGTTACCTGCATGGATTTGTAGTTTAAAATATATCTATACACAATTTTAGCCATTTATAGAATATATAGATACATGTATAAAGAGTAGAATTATATATATATATATATATATACACACACACACACACACACACACACACACACACACACACACACACACACACACACACAAACAAGCTTCACTATATATATTTATATATATCTATATACATATATATATGGCTGGTTGAGTTTTATGGCATATCAGTATTAAGCCTTGTAGGTTACGGCCAAATCATGTTTTATACATATATATATGATTTAAAAATGAATAGTTTGTAGGTAGCATTATTCTAAAACAAGTCAGAACTCATTTGTTCACACACAAATGATTTTAAGTATTGCTATTTATTGTTTGTAAACAGTTAAATGGTTTTAAGTATTGTTATCTAACACTAACAGTTTTATATCTGCACACAGTTAAATCATGCATTGCTATAAAATACTAATGATTCAATATAAATCATTTGTTTACACACAGTTAAATGGATTCAAGTACAGGAGATGATTAAATAGTTCTATTTGACCAGTAGATGGAACTCTTAATAGGTGCTACCAATCAAGGAGAGAATGGACATAGGAGTAATAGCAATGAATGGGTACTTCACATTCTCCCAAACACTACAACTGGAGCTTTACCATCAGACGCAGTATAACTAATACCCAGGACACACACACACATGCATGTAACCACGTGTGTGTGTGTGTGTGTATGTATGTATATATACCATATATATATAAAATATGCAGATTCTTCTAGTGCAATGGTCATAGAAAATGGACAGTTCAAATCTGGCACAAGATTGTATTTCACATTATGCTAATAACCTAGGGAAAGGTATGAATCCAATTGTTAACCTACCAGCTAAGTCTAAATAGTAGGGCAGACTTGGCTTATTAACATTAGTATGGCAATCAGTTGAGGGGAAAGAAAATTTAAAATCTAAACCAGTTAAAACTTCACTTAAAAACTGACCTTGTATCACATCCTGCTCATGTGGAGCGGTTAGCATATACATACATATATATATATATATATATATATATATATATATATATTATTGTATTAATTTAGAGGGCTGTAGCAATGTGAAATAATAATTATTTGCAATAGCCTCTAGATTAATACAATACAATAAAATAAAATAATTTGATCAATTCTTCAAGCAAATTACAAAGTACTTATATATATATATATATATATATATATATATATATGGAGACAAAGTGAGAGAGACAAAGTGTATGACTACTTATTGAAATAATGAATATATATATATATATATATATATACACACATATACACCTTTGTGTGTGTGTGTATATATATATATATCAATATAGATATGTGCACAAAAACTCTAAGAATATACATATATATATATATAGAGAGAGAGAATGATTGCATAAATCATAAACAAACACACACACACACACATATATATATGATTACCCATAGTGTACGAATATATATATATATATATATATATATATATATACATATACATGGTGCCTTCAATAGGTTTCCAAACTTTTTTTGTACAGGCATTTAAAATTGTTGTAGAGTCTTGAAAATTCACTATGTTATTGCTATACATCTTATGACATGACTGACCAATTTTATGATTTCAGGTTTAAATGAACAGCTACAGCAGGAATTGGAATACACCCTACCAAAGCCTGATTGTTACAGCTGGTGAATTTCAAAAATGAAATCTGGATGTGAGGACACTTTAGAAGAATGATATTCAATAAAATTCTCTTTTAAACTTGGAAAAAATGCCACAAAGACGAATGGAATGCTTCAGACTGCTTTTGGACCATTGTGCATGAATCGAGCATCAGTTTTTGAGTGGTATAACAGATTCAAGGAAGGCAGAGAGTCTGTAAGGGATGATGAGAGGTGTGAGAGGAGTAAGGAAGTCAATACACCAGAGTTGATTGGCCAAAGGGTTAGGGTTAGGGTTACTATGTTTTAAGGAAGTTCAGGAAGAGATTCCGTCAGAAGAGGCCAGCACTCTTCAAATCGGGTCAGTGGCATTTCCACCAGGACAATGCACCAGTCCACAACTCCATCCTTGTCACAGACTATTTGACTAAGATGGGCATCAAGACAGTTCCTCAGCCTCCCTATAGTGCAGACCTTGTTCCCTGTGACCATTGGTTATTCCTTAAGCTCAGAGGCTGTTGTTATGTGACAATTGAGGAGATGAAAGAAGCTGTGATGAAGGTCATTGACATGCTCACACAAGAGGACTTTGATGGGGCCTTCCAGAAGTTGTTAGAACGGTACAACAAGTGCATTGCAGCCGGAGGAGATTACTTCGAAGGGGACTAGAGTTTCATGTGTGTACAATCAATAAAAGTGCCCATACGAAAAAAGTCTGGAAACTTATTTAATGATCCTCGTATATGTATTAAATATATATTATTTGTAAACTGATAGTTTGTATGTAACATTTTAAAACCAAATACAACCATTTATTACTCAGTTAAGTGGTTTTATGTACAGTAAATGATTAAATATTCCTATTTGACCTTTAGATGGGACCCTAATTGGTACTACCACTCTGAATAGGAGTGGACCTCATAGTAATGGCAATGAAGGGGTACTCTACACTCCTCAAACTCCAAAAGTGGAGCTTCACCATTAGATGCAGTTTAATGTGATACACAGGACATTAAATGGTTTCATGTATTGCTATTCAACATTACTCATTCATTTGCACACAGTTAAATGGTTTCAATTCTTGTTATGTAATACTAATAATACAATTTAACATTAATTATTTGTTTGCATGCAGTTAAATTGTTTCAAGTTTAGTAAATGATTCAATTGTCCTATTTGATTTCACATGAGACCCTAACATATACTAACACTCTGGATCAAAGTAGACCTGAGAGTAATGGCTACAAAGGGGCACTCTACATTCCCTAAAACTTTAGGATTGAAGCCTCACCATCAGATGAAGTTTAGTAGCATATCCAGGATACTTGTTGGGGCTGGGGTTCTTACCCCTCTCTTGAGATGCAGTTGGTGCAGCTAAAATTAGTGATTATACAGGAGAATGTCATTTATCAATTTGTTTCTCCAGCAGCACCTAGCATGTCTTGTTCATCTTATTTGGATGCTTTGTAAGATGGGAGGTAAGTGGCTGTACAGTTGCTTTTTTGTGATGTGCTGCTTCCAAAATTTGTTTAAAACAGCATACAGCATTCTTGTGTAGTTTCCATGTATACTCACAATTATATATATATATATATATATATATATATATATATATATATATATATATATATATATAAACAGTTCTATTTCAGACAATTCAGTTTAGTATAAGTATACTTTTTTGTTTACACAAAGTTAAATGTCAAAACAGTTCTATTTCAAAGAATTCAGTTTAGTATAAGTACACAGTTTCAATGTCAAAAAACAGTTCTATTTCAAAGAATGTTTAGTTCTATTTGACCCATAGACAGGACCCTATCAGGTGCTACCACTTCGGGCCAGGGTAGACCTGGGGTCAATGGCAATGAAGGGGTACTCTGAATTCCCCAAAGCTCCAGCATTACAGGAACCTCACCATCAGATTGTTTAGTGTCATATCCAGAACACTCGTTGGAAGTGGGGTGGGGTCTTATCCCTCGGCAGAGATGCAGTCAGTGTATTCTGCAGCCCTAGCTGACTGGGCAAAAATGATATTGAATACATCTATTATACATAGATATATATAATACATTATATATATGTATTATATATATGTATATATATATATATATATATATAATACATGTATACAATCCACAACTTATAAGTCTTTAAGTAATCTCATCCAAATTGATTGGTGACGATCATTAGTTTTGTATTTACTCATTTCCATTACTTTAACACAGTAAAGATCAAAACATTTAAGGATTTCATTGAAACCTCTTGGAAAATCACTCATTTCCAGCTGCTTGCTAATTTGTGCAATTCCATCAAGGAATCTTTGACTCTACAAGATGTTTTAACTCCACCCACAATTCTTAAGCACTATATATATATATATATATAAGACTCAAATGGACAATCTACAAAATTGAAGGTTTTATCCTTATGTTCATATAGAATTGGAAATGGAAGATTAGGGGAAAATTTGGTGGAGGAGTGGGGTTGGGCTGGGGTAGGAGTTGAAGAAGTGAGACTCCACAACAGATTAATGATCTTATTTACAATACTTAGAAGAAGATTAGTAGTTTGCCCTAACTGTATCCCCTGCAGAAAGGCAATGCCCCCCCTCTCTAAAAAATGTGTGTCCTGAGTGTGACATTAAACTGTATTTGATGGTGAGGCTCCAGTTCTGGAGATCAGAGGAGTGTGGAGTACTCCTTCATTACTGTTACTTTCATGTCCACTCTGAGCTGAAGTGTAGGTAAGTGCCTGTATGTGTACCATCTATCAGTCAGATAGATTTGTTTAAAAATTATAAATGTTGGATGAGAATATGTGAAACCATATAACTGTGTGCAAACAAATGATTATTATTAAATAGAAATAATTACTTGAAACCAAATAATTATTAGTATTAGATAAGAATACTTAATATTATATATCTATGGGTAAAAAACTCTTTAGAAAATTACACAAAAAAATGTAAATATAAATGTACAATGAATGTGATTCTCTCATCTCAAGGCATAAAATATCCCTAGATGAGTTGACATGCTGTTAAAATAAATTAATCAACCAATTTTGCAGCATATTAAAACAAAAATGAATGGAAAGTTTTCAAATCCCTTTTCTTTTATTATAGTTTTCATAAAATTGTAAAGTGGGAAGGAAGACTAAAGATTTAGCCTTAAAATCATCATCTGATAATACCTCTGTTACAACCACAGCTCTTTTTTTTGTGGCATATACATTTAGGTGTGTGTGTGTCTGTGTGTATATATACACACAGGAGGTTTTTGTGGTATAATAGTTACTGTTGTAGGAAAAGGAAAAGTCAACACAAATTCAAATCCTAGGCAAGACTGTTTGCATTTCACATAGCACTAATACTCTTGGGAAAGGTATGAATACAATTCTTCTTCTTCCAGCTATAGGTAAATAGTATGGTAGAATAGGCTCTTCAAACTTCATATGGAAATCACCCTAGGAGAAGGAAAACTCTGAATTTAAACTCGTTAAAGTCTGCTTAGAAATTGACCTTGTGCTGCTTGTGCAGAAGTATATATATATATATATATATATATATATATGTTGAAAATATAGATTTGTAGTGAATCCGAGTTAAGTGTTTGATTTATTCAACTTTCCACATATTTCTATTATATATATATATATATATATATATATATATATATATTAGCCTTCATAAGGAAACCAATCTAGAAGAAAGGAAGACTTTGAATTCTGAACCTGAAGAGTATTGTTCTGGAGAATCAGTAGCAAATTGGTGCACCACTCTCTTGCTATCGTTACATCTAAAAAGTGTGGTTGGTTTGAAAGACCTTCACCACTATAAACAAATCACCAGTGTAGGTAGTTCAATATTTTACATCTTTAACTGATCTGTTGTACTCTCACATGTTAAGATTAACTGGAGAGTCCATAATATACATTGAGTCGATCACTGTGTGTGTTTGGTTTGGTTTAGTTTTATGGCATATCAACCATTGTAGATTATTTAATAACAAATCCATTTTTATACAAATAAACAGTTCTATTTCAAACAATTCAGTTTAGCATAAGTATGCAGTTTAAATGATCAAACACTTCTATTTTAAGCAATTAAGTTTTGCATAAATACAATGTTTAGTTCTATTTAACCCAGAGATAGGACCCTATCAGCTGCTACCACTCTGGGCCAGAGTGGACCAGGGAGTGATGGCAATAAAGGGGTACTCTGCATTCCCCAAAGCTTCAGCATTACTGAAGCCTCACCATCAGATTGTTTAGTGTAGTATCCAGGACTTCTTGGGGGAGTCTTACTCCTCTGCAAAGATGCAGTCAGTGTATTTTACAGCCCCAAACGACTGGACTGTGTGTATGTGTATACAAACAATATATAGTGTATAAGTATGGTTGTGTGTGTATAAAATCTAAAATATTATGTCAAAGTTCTTACATTATATCAAATTATATATATATATATATATATATATATATATATATATATATATATATATATAACTTTCAGTCATGGCATTCGATTTAATTTGCAAACTTTTGAAAAATATTAGCTCTGTTTTACATTCAGAGCATCAAATACTTTTTTTTAGAAGATAATTGTTAGGTTTACCTAACAGATTCTCAGTGAGTATGTGTGTGTGTGTATGTATATATATATCTCAGTAACTTGTTGCTCACAATTCATAAAAACGAAGTTATTATTCTTATCAAAGTTGGTGCAGAATATAAATTAAAGAGTTTCATGAATTAACTTAAATCTCATTGGAGACAAAAATAAATTGCTATGTGATCCTGAAATTGGTCTCATTCCATTGATCAGAACTCATCAATTTGTGTCTTTACAAAAAAATCTGATGATCATTTTGAAAAGATTTTCCAAGTGCTAAGGGCCAACTGACAACAAAGATTAAACAACAGACAGAGCAGACTAATTGACGTCAACATTTACCTGCAATTCTTTGGCAAGTGATTTGTGCTCCCCCACATTTTTAAAAAAAATTTATTCTCATTTTCTTTTATGTTGTTTTAAATCTCCTTTTTTTTCCCAGGCAAAAACATTTAGTGAACTAACAAAACATTTTTTTTGACTGCTTTAGTAGGGAAAAATGTCTCCCGTTTTTGTTGCATATAACCTGAAATGTATAACAAGTTCCCAAGTAAGAAGATCTTGAAAAATTCAAAAATACAAAGTGAAAAGAATTATCAATGATACATGAATATTAATCAAATTATTTTTGTGACAAACTTGAAATAACTCCTAGACATAATTTTAGTTCAAGCAGCAGGATAATTTTTTCAAAATGGCCCAGTTCAATTTTCACTCATTTTAGTTTGATTTGGTTCCTTTATATAATGCCAAAACCACCCTTGTAGAAGAACAGTAATGGTATTATTTAACCCACAGCTAGGGGAATAAGAGGGTTCAATACCTTTTCCAAAGGTATTAGTCTGAAAGTAAACAATAGTGTGACTGGAGTTTGAACTCACTTTGATTGACACATGAGTCCAGTATGTTAGCCATTACGAAACAAGTACTCACATTAAAGGTTGCTTCAAAAATGAGACTTTTGCTAATTATTTGGACTTTCTGGCCCCAGCAAAGAGGTGTGCTTAGTGAAACAGTTATTGTCATAGGAAATGGCATTGTTGATTTGAGTTCAAATCCTGGATGAAACTGTTTGTGGTTTCCTTTGCACTAATGCCCCCTGCGAATGGCATGAATTCATGTTCTCCCCCAGCTTTGAGTAAATAGTACGGCAGACTGGGTTCTTTAGTCTTGCTACAGCAACTAGTCTAGAAGGAAAACTGAATTCAAACCAGGTTTACTCTGCTTAAAAAATGGCTTTGTGTCATATCCAGGTTGGAGTGGAGGGAATATTGGTACTTCAGACATGCTTAGTCCATAATAGTCACAGATATTGACTTTGATATCACAACATACTCTTGCATGAAAACAAGCTAAAAGAAGTTTAAAATGTGAAGATGATTAATACTTAATAATTACTAGAAAGACTTTTTAAAACTACTGTGTTTGAATATTCAAGTGTGTTTTATCTCTCACCTAAAAGAAACAATTATATTCAAATAAATACAATTTGAAGAAAGACATATTCTGAACATTTTTCATATTTTAGTGGCAATATTTTATTTAAGTATTTTTTTTTAAACAAAAAACAAACAACTTTTGAGTTTTTTGGCACTTTCTTGGAAAGTAAAGTCAGTCTTTGTTACTATCATAAGTTCCACTTTACAATAACATTCCTCCTACACCCAAATTTAAGCGTGTTTTTTGTTTTCTGCTTCTTGTTACTTTAAAAGGAATTAAATTAATTGTTGCAAATTCATTGTAATGTAATAAAAGATGACAAAAGAGAAGTGTTTATTGACATTGTTCATATATTAAGAAATAAAGACTGCAGGGGCTGATGGATAAGAAGTGTGATTACACTTGTGAAAAAGGATATGTGTGTGTGCGTGTGTGTGGGGGTTTATATATATATATATATATATATTTGCAGATGTATGTGAGGACAGACATGCACAAATATATATCTATCTATGTGTGTGTGTGTATATTTTAATACAATACACAAACTCATATATATATATATATATATTCATATATACACTATCATACACACATATGTTCATATATACACAAACAGATACTTATATATCATATATAAATACATAGATATATTCATATGTACAGAAAGGCATAAATATATATAGATATTCATATATACACAAACATGTGTGCGTGTGTGTATATTTATTTCATATACAAACAAATACATACAGTAACACATGTACATACATGTACACTGATATATACACAAATGCATAAAAAAAAGTAAAGTTGGTGACTGTTGTCGAGGGTGACATGAAGCTCTCTTTTCAATAGCTACTGCACCAAGGTGTAGGGGAGGGTGCTACTCCATTCCTTGGATTGCTCCACTTTACTCTTGATTCTTACCTTATAATGCTGAGAGTTAAGCAAGTCGGCATCAAGTACCATTTTTTGAGTCTCTGGTATGACTCGACCTGGGATTGAACTCCGGTCTCACAGACCATTGGCAAACATAAGTTAGCCGACCATAGTTGAGGTCAACCAGAGGGCTCCCTTTTAATAGGTACTATATCGAGGTGTAGGGGAGGATGCAACTCCTTTCCTTGGATTACTCTACTTACCCTTGATCCATATCTTATTATACTGAGTGTTAAACAAGGAGGCATCAGGTACCATTTTTTTAAGTCTTTTGTATGACTTGATCTGGGATTGAACCCTGGTCTCCGGAACCATTGGTGAATACTCTACCCACTAGGCCAGTGGACTAATACATATATAAATATATACAAACGTATGCATATACATATATATATATTTTTTTTTTTTCATATACACACGCACAGATAAATATATGCATACATACACATACATTGGTTTGTAAATGGGTAGATAGAATTCAAATACTTTTTAATATTACTGTACATATTTAAGTAGAAGCTATATGAATAAGTACATACACACACAAATATATATATATATTAGTAGATTTATATAACTGAATGTATAAGTCTATGCTTAAAGTTTACAGTTATCCTGGTCTATAATTTGGGGAAAGTAGCGATAATCTTTGGCTGCTAATATTTTTCTGCGTTTTATGCGTATGCTATGGTGATGTCAAAAGAAGGAGATAAAGTTGAACAAAAACAGAAAATGTTTTTTGATTGGTTTGGTTTTATGGCACATCAACCATTGTAGGTTATTTAATGACAAATCCATTTTCATACATAGAAACAGTTCTATTTCAAACAATTCAGTTTAGTATAAGTATAGTTTTTGTTTACATACAGTTAAATGTAAAAACAGTTCTATTTCAAACAAATCAGGCTTGGTTTAGTTTTATAGCATATCATCCATTGTAGGTTATTTAATGAGAAATCCATTTTTGTACATATAAACAGTTCTATTTCAAACAATTCAGTTGAGCTTAAGTACACAGTTTAGTTCTATTTGACCCATAGATAGGATCCTATACTCCCCCCCCCCAAAAAAAAACAAACCAAAAACAGGAAAGGAGTGACAGGGAAAAGAAAATACTGTACATGTTGATATATATTCAATACAGTAAATATAAAACGATAAAAATATCATATCTCTTACTAATATCTGGATGGTAAATTTAAGTATATTTCTATATAATTTTTTGTACATTACTTTCTAAATAATGTAAATTTTCTTTACTGAACACAGATGTATATTGATAAATACACAAATGTATCTTAATATATACAAGCACCAACTTCTCAGTAAAAAATAAAGCAAATGACTGAAACTTACTTGTATCTGGATAGTAAATTTAAATATTATATTTATATATAAATTTTTGTATAGAGTATTTAAAAAATGAAGGTCTATAATGCTAAGGTTTAAGTGATTATTTCTGTAAATCTCAAAGACCATATAAAATTCCAGTCAATTTTTTTGAGTGAAACTGATGGGTTTTATCTGCTGAGGCCCTTTTAAAAAAATATGGTTAAGAAAAATTAAAATAATTACACACATTTAGGCCCATTGATCAAGTGGGTAGAGTGTTTGTCAATGGCCCAGGAGAGCAGGGTTCAATCCTAGGCTGAGTCATACCAAAGACTCAAAAAAAAGTACTTGATACCTCCTTGCTTAACACTCAGCACTATAAAGTATGGATCAAGGGTAAAGTGGAGCAATCCAGAGAAAGTAGTAGTGCCCTCTCCTACACCTCAGTGTAGTAACTATTAAAAAGGGAGCCTTCAGGTTGTCCTTGACTATGGTCACTAACTTTACATTTAGGCAGCATTTTTTTCTTTAAACATATCTAATTAAATAGGATAGAAACTTCATATCTGCTGATGTCTTTGATCAGTTCAAGTTGTTGAATGAGCACTGTGAGTTTAAGGAGGTGCTTTATGTTTCCCCAATTACTTTCAACACTATCTGGAGCTAATCAAATGACGTATATAATGATGAGGTATATATATATATATATATATATAAAAGTAGGAGGGAGAACAATGTTGGTTGGTTGTGTTTTACAGTATATCAACTCTTGCAAGTTATTTAATGCCAAATCCTATTTAAACACTTGTATTAATATATATATATATATGATTTGTAAATGAATAATTTGTAGGTAACAAAGCTCATTTGTAGGCACATTGTTAAAGGGTTTTAAGTACAGTTATTTAATACTAATGATTTTATCTGCACACAGTTAAATAGTTTCAAATATTACTATTTAACACTAGTAGTTCAATTGAATGTTATTCATTTGTTTGTACACAGTTGAATGGTTTCAAGTAATGCTATGTAATACTAATAGTTTATAACTGAACATTAATCATTTGTTTGCATACTGTAAAATGGTTGCAAGTATTTCTATCTAATACTAATAATTCTATTTAATATCAATCATTCCTTAGCACATACGTGGTGCATTCAATAGATTTCCAGGCTGTTTTTGTACAGGCATTTAAAATTGTCATAGACTCTTGAAAATTCAGTATGTTATCGCTATACATCTTGTGACATAACAGATCAATTTTTATGATTTCAGGTTCAAATGAACAGCTACAGCAGGAATTGGAACACACCCTACTAAAGCCTGATTGTCCCAGTTGGTGAATTTCAAAAATGCAATCTGGACGTGAGGATACTTTAAAAGAACAATATGCAATAAAATTCTGTTTCAAATGTTTTTGGACCATCTTCTATCAATTGAGCACCAGATTTTGAGTGGCATAAGAGATTCAAGGAAGGCAGAGAGTCAGTGAGGTTTTAAGGGAGTTCAGGAAGAGATTCTTAGGGAAGAGGCCAGCACTCAAATCGGGTCAGTGGCATTTCCAGCAGGACAATGCACTAGTCCACAACTCCATTCTTGTCACAGACTATTTGACCAAGATGGGCATCAAGACAGTTCCTCTCTCTCCCTATAGTCAGGACCTTGCTCCCTGTGACTTTTGGTTATTCCTTAAGCTCAGAAGCTGTTGTTATGAGACAATTGAGGAGATGAAAGAGGCTGTGATGAAGGTCATTGACATGCTCACACAAGAGGATTTCCATGGGGCCTTCCAGAACTTGTTGAAATGGTACATCAAGTGCATTGCAGCCAGAGGAGATTACCTCGAAGGGGACTAGAGTTTCATGTGTGTACTATCAATAAAAGTACCCATACAAAAAAAGTCTGGAAACTTATTTAATGATCCTCGTAGCTAAATGGTTTCCAGTATAGTAAATGATTAAACAGTTATATTTGACCCATAGATAGGATCCTAACAGATACAGTCAAGGTCAGAGTGGACCAGGGAGTAATGCCTATGAAGAGGTACTCCACATTCCGCAAACTCCAAGACAGAAGCCTTACCATCAGATGCTGTTTAGTGTCATATCCAGGACACTAGTTGGTGGTAGTAGGGGGGGGGGTCATACCTCTCTGCAAGGATGCAATTGGCATATTCTCTAGCCCCAGTTGATTGGTTTATAGATAAATGAATATTGAAGAATAAAAACTAATGATAAAAATAAACATGAGGGTGTATTGCCTGACCCTATAGCTTACCGTATTTGACAGCTGAGTAGGGACACTTTTTTTTTTACTATAAATATTTAAAAATTCCCCTGCGTCTTATATGTCATATGTAGGTTTAAAATTTGCGATAGCTGAAATTAGCTACCCGGCAACTCCTATTAGCTTAGACTTTAGAGTAACTTTCATATTCCTATTGTCATTACTTAAAAGGCTATTATGCAGATTAAAAGTGTTATCATTGATAATATTCATTAACTCAAATTCAACATGTTTAATATTAGTACCTTCTATCACTAAAATCTTTTCTTGATTTGCCCAGCTGAAATTGGGGTGTGTCTTATATGCCATCAAATACAATATTTAACGTATTGTTAAGTCCAGCACTGAAAACTGATGACAGAAGAAAGAATGCTTCATATTACCTAAAGCCTAACTGGAATACTACAATCTCATAAAGCATAGCAGATGTCCACAAAGAAAATAAAGAAAAATAATATAAAAAGAAAGAAAGACTAGAAAAGGAAAATGTAATGAAATGAAAGAATGAAAAAAAAAAAAAATGAAATAAACAAACAAATATTGAAGGGGAAAGAAGAAAGCAAAAGTCTGATGAATTTGTTATAAGCAAAAAGTATATCTTAGGCTTCTTTGAAAGTGGAAAAGAATTGCTAGATAATTAATTGAAGATGTAATAAGTCCGTCTTTACTTATTGCTGGGACAAAGTTAACAATACTTTCAGGTGTCTACTTCAGCTGCAAGTGGAATTGGTAAGATAAAAACTACAAAGATGAAGAAGATAGCAAAAATGTGAAGTGCAATGCATATCATTATTATGCTTTTATCATCATACTCTTCTTTGTTTTATTATAACCATAATTACAATAATTCTTTTTCCCCCCTGAAGATGTGATTAGCATGTAGTCCTCATTTCTGTTATAAAAGATACTATGTCCTATTTACATGAGAAATACAGAAGAATGAAATGCACTACCAATATCATTGCACTTACAAAAGAGAAATGAAGAATGATGGAAAAAAAGAAAGAAAAAAAAAAGAAGAAAAATAAACTGGGTCAATGTCCAACAATGATCAAAATTGAAATTTTTTTCTTAAGCTTATTGGTTAATTCATTGATTGATTTTAATGGCATGTCAAACTGTCTACCCATGTATATATACCATAATATGTACACAGTTATATCATCATCATGTCGTGCCTCTAGCATGGATTTCCCTGACTCTCCTTCGCTATCATCCATTGCTTTTGGCAGGTCTTCAAGGCATCCTGTATCCATACAGAGCTGCTGTAGATAGGTTCTAACTGGTTGTCTAACACTTGCTTGTTCGTGTGAAGGGGGCCAGAGGAACATGTCACTTATGAGTTCATCCTTACTTCTTCAGCAGTGTCCAGCATGTCTTGTTCATCTTATTTGGAGAGTTCAAGAGATGGGAGGGAGGTGGCCATATAGCTGCACTTTGTTATATGGTTTTATGTATTCTTATCTACAACTAATAATCTAGTTGTACTCAGGTGTCAAACTTGGGTGTCCATACAGAATCTCAGCTAGAACACATGGTGCAGTGGATAAGGTGTTAGGTTAGAAGGTGCTTTTAAGTGAAATCATATAGAGGTTGCAGGTTCAATCCCAACAACAGCTAAGACTAACAAGGAATACTTACTATAACTTAACACTTTTACCCAGTCATAGTTAAAATAATTGGAACAGTTTACTCTTGTGGTTCAAATAAAGGGTTCAGTTCAAGATTCTGTATGGACTTCCAAGTTTGACATGAAACACCTGATGAAGGACAAGGAACATATTTTCCGAAACATTATGGGTGAAACAATGAAGATGAGGTCAATAGTCTGAATATTCTAAGTAATAATAAAAGTTTTAGGTGCATTGTAGATATAAACAAGCATATTGAGCTAAAAAAAAAATTCATTGTTAAAGTAAGTCAGGATAAAATGATAGGTCAACTTCCCCCCTCCAAAAAAAAGAAAAAAAAAACAACAAAAAACAAGTGCCAGTTGTGCATAGAGAGATGAAACACAAAAATAGTGAATTTTAGTTCAGATGGAGGACAAAGTTTAGAGTCATTAGTACCTTAATGGCATATCAATCTGTCTAAGGTTATTTTATGGCTAGAAGTTAGAGGATTATATTCATTGTACATTCATATTTACATTTTTTCTGTAGTTGTTTCTTAAGATCTTTTTTTTTTTCATATGCTTATGTGATATTAATTATTCCCATCTAAAACAAATAATCTGCACACAGTTGTGTATATATATATATATATATTTGAATATTTATATGGTAATTCAATTAATATATATATATATATATATATATATATATATGCATATCATTTCCATAAGAGTATAAAAAGATATGCATGTGTTAGATTGACCGATAGATTTTAAAGGCATGTCAATCTGTCTAGGGTTATTTTATACCTAGAGGTCAGGGAATCATGTTAATTATATGTTTATACTTCAGAGTTTTTTTTTCCAGCACATGATCCTATTGAATACAAATGATTTTTAAACAGATCTATTGCTCCATAGATGGGATCCTAACAGGTACTACCACTTCTGGTCAAAATGGACCTAAGAATAATGGCAATGAAGGGGTACTTTACATTCACCAAAGCTTCAGGACTGGAGTTTCACCATCAGAGGGCTTAGTGTCATATCCAGGACACTCATCATGGGAAGGGGACATCTTACCTCTCTGTAGAGATGCAGTTGGCATATTCTACAGCCCCGACTGATTGGAGTGATTAAGAAAAAAAAAACCTAGAAAGATTGCAGAACCCTTTCACATAAGCAGTAATAAAAAGATTTAAGAAAAGGAAATATTTCATCAGTTAATGTTTGGGCAATAAGCTGTTTGTTGTTGTATGGAGATACTCTGGAGGGCGAGGTTGTAGATAGGGTGGGCCTGATAGCAGGGAAAAGATGGAAGCATTTATCATCATCATTACCACTGGCACCATTAGGTGAGTGTAAAAGCATTGGAAGTCAATGTTTATATATCATAAAGAAAGCTGTGATGACAAGTATTTCTATCAAATTATGCACCAGTGCAATTATACTTTGAATATAAGTATAAATTTGCATATATAAGGGTTGTTCACAAAGTCCTAAGCTTCATTCAGAAAGAAGAGACATCTGGACGTTGCAGGTTCAATCCTGACTGCAAGCAAGTAACAATACAGGAATACTTAACACTTGTACCTGGTTATGGCTAACGGAATCAGAACAGGCAACCCTTGTCAATTCAATAAAAGACGTAGTTTGAAGTTCTGTGAAGGTTCTTGAGTTCGACAAACACCTGAAGAAGGCCGGAAGACATATTGGCTGAGACGTTGTGGAAATAACACTCAAGATGAAGACAATAGTCCGAAAACCCTTAATGATAAAAATCATCAAACTTCGTCTCAGAAATTGAGACAACTAAGAAGAGACATAGTTGAACATTTGTCTTGTGGCAATACACAACCACTTCTTATAAAACTAGAAAGACTAATTCAGATTTTACTAGTTTTCTAAGAAAATGTTCAGCTGTGGCAGGGCCTTCCAGAAGTTGTTGGAATGGTACAACAAGTGCATTGCAGCCGGAGGAGATTACTTTGAAGTGGACTAGAGTTTTATGTGTGTACTATCAATAAAAGTGCCCATATGAAAAAAGTCTGGAAACTTATCGTATGCACTTCATATATATATATGAATGTAAAGTTCTCAGTCAGCCAAAGATTAGAGAGCCAGGAAACATGCTATTAACATATTCATACTAAATTTTCATCTGTTGATACACACTTGGTACATAGTATGGTATTGTTATTTAATGGCATATTAACCTTAGTGGGTTATCTAATGCCAAAGCCATCCTTATAGAAGAACAGCAGTGATACTATTCAACCCATATGAAGAGAGATAAGGAGGTTTATACCTTTCCAAAGAGTATTAGTCTCAAAGAGAATATAATATTGTGAGTGGAGTTTGAATTTATTTCAATGCCACAATTCAGAACTTTAGCCAGTACACCACAGGGACATCCAGCTTTGGTACATAATTTTGTTTACATTAATATATGATTTGTTAATGCCGTCAACGTTTACACAACACACAATAGAAATGAAAGTTAAAATAATACTTTACAATTAAAAAAAATGGTAAAAGTTGAATATATAATTTCTTAGAAAAAACTAAAATAACAAAATAAAAAAGGCAAAAATATTTTTCTTATCAAAAGCAAAGAGATGTAAGAAAGAAAAAAAAACAATCTTTTTCTTTCAATATATAAATATATACATACAGACATGCATACATATATACTATCTCTCTCTCTCTCTCTCTATATATATATATATATATATATATATATATATATATATACACATACACACACACTCTAATTATATATTTCTAAATTGCAGAGGTGTAAGAAAGGTATAACATTTGAAATTCAAATCAAGTTACCTATTCTAAATTGTGTAGAAGTAAAAAAGTTATGCCTATGTATATTGCATAAGACTTCAAATGGCTATATATACATATGGGTCTGACCTCTTAGCAGTCTAAGAAAAAGGCCTCAGATAAGGAAGTTGTATTATCATCATTAACAATGATAACAAGATTGCTAAAATCACCTCTATATACTGTAGTGAAAGATTTTTTAAAAATCATCACCAACTATGTTGAAATTTTTCACTATTCTACTTTGTAGAAGAAACCTTTTCCATTTTAAAATAAAGCAATCTTCATTGATACCTTAAAAGATTTTATCTTGATGAACTATTAACCTTCCTATGAACTTTTTAAGGTACACAAAGCAATATTTGTGCAATTATCGTCCCACCCCGCCAAAAATTATATTAAATGTTGCACAGTTTTTGCTATTTTCAATCTGTGAGATCTTTTTTGTTAGATTATAAATAAAAGAATTTTTCTGATTTAAATCTATTCTGATTGGTTTGATTTTATGGCACATCAACCAGTGTAGATTATTTAATGTCAAATATTATATATGATTTGTTAACACATTTTGTAGATAACATTCTTATATGTGCCAAGCTCTTTTTTTGTACAGCGTTAATGGTTTCAAGTATTGCTATATAACTGTGACAATTTAACATGAGTCACTTGTTTGTTTGTTAGGGCTTTATGGGATATCAACCTTTGTAGATTATTTAATACCAAATCCATTTTTATACAAATGAACAGTTTTATTTCAAACTATTCAGTTTAGCATAAGTACAGTTTAACTGTCAAAAACATTTCTATTTCAAGCTATTCAGTTTATTCAAACAATCTAGTTTAGTATAAGTACAGTTTCAATGTCAAAACAGTTCTATTTCAAGCAATGCAGTTTAGTTCTATTTGACCCATAGATAGAACCCTGTCAGAGTGGACCTGTCAGCAATGGTAATGAAGAGGTACTCCATATTCCCCAAATCTCAAAGGCTGGAGCCTTGCCATCAGATGGTTTAATGTCTTACCCTGCTATAGAGATGCAATCAGTGGATTCTGCAGTCCCAACGGATGAGGCTGGAATCTATTCTGTGTTTGAATTTTTGTCTTCTTTGTTTTACAAAACTTTATATTTTTTTCAAAAGTTTTCGAAAGCTTGTAAAATCCCCCAAACAAGCATATACACAAAACCATTTTAAAAACAAAGAATTACTGTAATTTTGAAAGATATGATTTACAGATAATCAACGACAATTCCTTTTTATTAATCAGTTTAACTACTTTCAAATGGTGAGATATATATTTTACTCTATTCCAGAAATCGCCCTGTTGGCAGGGTTTAGAATATGCTGACTATATTCCATTCAGAGGAGTAAGGGTCCAGTTTTAGAGAGTAGAGGAGTGTGAAGTACTCCTTCATTGCTATTACTCCTAGGTCTACTCTGACACAGAGTGGTCATAGGTGTTAGCAATGGCTCAGATAGAGCTGTTTAAAAATTATTTGCATTTGATTGGATAGTGTGCAAAAACAAACAAAATAAATCTCAAAAGAAACAACTACACAAAAAATATAAAGATAATGAATGTGATTCCTTCAACTCTAGGCATAAAATAACCCCAAATGGGTTGACATGCTTTTAAAATCAATCAATTAATCAACTCAAGAATGTCCTATATCAGTGAAATATTTTATTAGTTGTTTCATTGTTTTCACTTCCTTCATCATAACACACAAATTGTCTTTAGTCATTATCTGATTTACTGTCAGAATACTAGAAAACCCAGAACTTTCAGAAATAGCAAAGTTCTTCAGTAGGCACCATTATTCTTAAATATCAGTATATTGCTTACTTGGTACTGTGTCTAAATGACATTTACCACTTAGGCAAAACATTTAAAACTAGAGTTTGTCACCAAGGTAGGAAAATCAAAGAGCATAAACAGTTACAGGTCCTGTCAATGTGTGACCTCACATTGGTGAAATATCTCATGTATCTTGTTAGCCAGTTCAAAATGGATAAATGAAAAGGGAGAAAGTTTTTGAATAATGTGAATCTGTAAAAGATTCAAGCCATTAATCATAAAATTTAGATGTAACTTGCCTATATTTTGTCAGGGAATGAAACATTGAATAAGTCCCAAATAACCAGGAGAAATTGATGCATTATTTCTGACAGGTAGAACCACTCCCAGTCAGAGTGGACCAGGGAGTAATGGCAATGGAGTGGCACTCCACCTTCAGATACAGTTTAGGGCTATAGTCAGGACCCCCCCTTTTTTTTGAGGAGAGGTGTTAGCCCTCAGCAGAGAAGACAGTCAGCATATTCTAATCCCTGCTGATAGGGCAAGGAATTGAAAATAAGGGCAATAAAGAGATGAATCCACACTCTCCAGAATTGAAGCCTCACCACCAGATACAGTTTAGTGTTACAAAATTAGAAAATTTTAAATTGAAAATACTAGCACAACATAAATGTCATATTTACCAATCTCTTGGCATGAGCAGGATGAGACACAAGATCAGTTTTTTTTAAGCAGAGTTTAACAGGTTTGAATTCAGTTTTCCTTCTCCTAGACTGGATTGCCATATCAAGTTTAAAGAGCCCAATTTGCCCTACTATTTATCCATAGCTGGATGGAGATTAGCTGGATTCATACCTTTCCTAAGGGTATTATAGGATTAGAACTTGGGTTGCTGTGTCCATTTCCCAAGACAGTAACCATTATACCATGAACTTCTCCATTCATATATTCTAATCAGCTGTTAATATTGTTGGTATTACCCAACTCCTTATATTCATTATGAATATTAAGGAAAGATGACAGTATCAAGTAACATTTTCTGTTTTTTTACATTATCATTCCTCAAAGTTTATCAATATTTACTCATTATTTTCTCTACATACATTTTTATTTTTTTCTCCTCCCCACCCTTGCAAAAAGTAGAGAGAAATGTGCAAAATTACTTATATTGTTTCCAGGTCACCAATATTATCTAAAATCCTTTGGAAAAAAATATATTCACTTCCTCCAAAAAGAAACAATTACTTACCTATGCTTATCATCATATAATTTCATTGTATCTTACCTTTGTCACTTGAATAAACACAGGGCATATATTTGGAAAGTGGGAGGTTCAAAACTCAAGTGGGTGGAGATGATTATATTTACATATGGGGTGGCAGGGAGATAAGTAAACTGGATAATGGGTGAGAGCTTTGTGATATGTCATTTAGATAATATTCTGTTGAACAAAAAATGTTTTTCTCTCCCCCACCCTACGTTTTATTATAATTATCCCAAAGAATTGCCAGGGAAAAAATAATGAAAGATGAAAAAGAAGACGCACTTCAGAGGGTTTGTTTTTTCATTTTTTTTCAATGTTGGTGTTATTTTTTGACACACACCATGTCACAGCTGACAGCTCAGCTTGATCGAAAAAGCACCCCCTGACGTAGAGATACATTTCAGTTTGCTTGGCAAGATACCTGATAAACATTGATGATTACCTAGCATAAAGAAGAAGACAGAAAAGAAGAAAAAAAGTGCAAATTTTTTGTTCATTGTTTTTTGTTGTCTTGTCATTTGACTATTTTTTCTACAATAGTCTTTCTACCCCTTTGAAGACAACATTCACCAACGAAATGTCATTTATATCCCTGACCTACACTCTCATAATATCCACAAAAAAGATAGGGCCGGTATCACTTTAAAGTAATCACATTCAAAATTAATTACAAACATAGGTAATTATATAGACCATATCTATAAATGATATATCTGAATGTGTACTTACGCATAATAATACACACACACACACACACACACACACACACACACACACACACACACACACATATATACATTAAATATATAATAAACAAAAGGAATAAATTGATTGCGTGTGTGTATGTATATATATTTATATAGATATGTTATTATATAGCCCATATCTATTAGCAATGTATCGGAATGTGCATTTATGCATTATAATACTGGCACATATAAAACACAAAAGCATTAAATAGTGTATATATATATATATATATATATATATATATATATATATATATATATATAAATAAATAAAGATAGGTTATCATATAAATGATATCTATCAACAATATATTTGAATGTATGTATGTATGTATAAGCACATAGTACACAAAGTGCATTATTTTGTGTGTGTGTGTCTCTCTCAATATATATATATATATATATATACACATAAATATCTGTAGTGATATGCATCATTGCCAGATTAGCAGACAGGTGTGTAGTTTTTATGAAGAGTATGTGCTTAATATTAGTAGATAAACTTTTATATGCATGTAGGGGTAGATACTTATATACATAGAATTTTGTATGTACAGATGTTATATATATATATATAAAAACATGCACATACACAGACGTACAAATATATGTTTGAGACTATATATATATATATATATATATATATATATATATACAAAAAAAAATTACTTCTGTATTACACTTTCATGTATTTGTGTGTGTGAAAAGGTGAGACTGAGAATAAGTAAAAAAAAATGCATACATATATTCATGAATATCCATCTACGTATATTAACAAATGTTAGTTCTGTAGTTACTATATTTATTTTGTTTTGTATGTTTATTACATTTTTAAGTAAAAAGAATTCTGAAGAAAAAGATATGAATTAAAAGAAAAAGGAAACAACAATAAAAAAAGGGAAAAAAATGAGAAGAAATTAATAAACAAAAAAAATAGCAAAGGTTTGGTTTTGTTGTTAAGTGGCAAATCAACCAAAGTAGGTTATTTAATGCCAAAGGCATCCTTGCAAAAGAACAGTGTGTGTGTACACACACACGTATCTCAAAATAGATATATACACACACAAACATGAATCTCAATATAGACACAACATGCATGCACAGACACATATCTCAATATACATATATATTGACACACACACACACACACACACACACCGTTTTCCCAAAAACTTTTCACTCAAAGGCAGCATTGCAAAAGAACAGCATATATATATATATATTCACACATACATCTCAATATTTATATATATATATATATATATATATATATATATATATATATCAATATACGTAGGTACACACAAACATCTC
The DNA here is from genome assembly GCA_963585895.1 of Sepioteuthis lessoniana. Lineage (NCBI taxonomy): Eukaryota > Metazoa > Mollusca > Cephalopoda > Myopsida > Loliginidae > Sepioteuthis > Sepioteuthis lessoniana. The sequence goes on from OY757943.1 coordinate 26,474,631, forward strand.
AAAACACACACACAATTGTTTTTCAAAAACTTTTCCCTCAATTTAAATAAAACTTATAAATTTGTAGATTAGATTTTTATTTATTTGTTTGATCTCTCTCTCTATATATATCTACACATGTTTTCTCTCTCTCTATATATATATTTTATCTCTCTCTCTCTCTCTCTCTCTATATATATATATATATATATATATATACACACACACATACATATATATCTGTCAATATATATATCAATACACACACACACATATATCAATGTGTGTGTACATATATATCAGAAAATATACATACATATATATATATTAAACTATAAGTATACTATATATATATATATATATATATATATATATATACATATATACACACAACCTGTCTAAAGTATTTGGCAACTCTCAGAAATTTTTATTTCCCATCCTGAAAGTTTTATTTTTAATGAAACAAGTTGGTAGTGTATACAATATATATATGTTTAAATTTCTGCAATGATGCTTGATAATTTTATCACTTACATTATTTGGACTATTGCCTAAATTTTCATTGTTATATTCATATTGTTTCGGATGATGGATCCTTAATATTTCATCAGGTGTTGCATGTCAACTTCAAGAGTCCACAGTGAATTTCAAACAAAACCATTTAGTTAATCCATGAACAGGTACAAATGTTAAGCTATAGTAAGTGTCTGTGTTTTTTTACTAGTAGTTGATATTGAACCTGCAACTGCCAGTTGATTTCATTGTTTTTCTCTCCCTTTCTCTCTCTCTCTATATATATATATATACACATACATACACACACCAATGTATATAATACATATCAGATAAATATATACTGACACATATATATATTTATTTCATACGTATCAATATACAGACATATATATATATATGTATATATGGAAGTAAATAATGGAAATGAATCTAACAAGAAGGAGAAAATAGAAAAACAAAGTAATCCAAAAGGGATGAATCTATTATGAAGGAAAGTCAATGTTAAAAGGTTTTGGTTTAAGTAAACCATATGTTAAAACATTAAAACATCCATCATTGTTCTATCAAGACTTATTTCACCATCTTAACGACCTGATGAAGGTTTACTAAAACTGAAACGTTTTAATGTTGACTTTCCTTCAAAATAAATTCCTCACTTTTAGATTACTTTGTTTTTCTATTTTCTCTCTCTCTCTCTCTCTCTCTCTCTCTCTATATATATATATATATATTTACAAGTCTCAGTCCAGTTGGCTTGAGCAGTAGGATACACCAACTGCATCTTTGCAGAGGGGTAAGACCCCACCCAACAAGTGTTCTGGATATGACATTAAACCATCTGATGGCGAGGCTTGAGCCTTGGACATTTAGGGAATGTGGAGTACCTCTTCATTGCCACTGCTCTCAGGTCCACTCTGACCCGCAATAGTAGCATCAGATAGAGTCCTTTCGATGGGTCAAATAGAAAAAAAACTGTGTGCAAAAAAATGGCTGATGTTGAAATGTCACTGTTATACAGCAATACTTGAAACATTTCACTGAGAGCAAAAAAAGAGCTCAGGCTATTTTGAAGAATGTTATCAACAAAATGTGTTTACAAATTTACAAAAGTATGATTCTCCCACTAAGCTGACGTGCCTTGATGCCAAACCATTTCAACGTAGTCCCAGCCCAATGGACAATGTCCCTACTGTAAAAAATAGCAAAGAAATCGTTGATTCCTTTGAAGGTATCAGTGTCAATGACTCTGTTAATAAAATACCAGTTCCAGCTGAAAGCATCTCGTTAGTATTTCCAGAGAAGAAACCTTGCTCTGAACCATGCCCATCAGAAATGATGAAGCAATTTGATAAAGAAAAAACTGCTGATATTACTGAACGTGTTAAACAGAAGTCTCCCCCAATTCAATATATATGTATAAACAGGATTTGGCATTATATAACCTACAATGGTTGATATGGAACCAAACCAAACCAAACCCAACCAAAACTATTTAGTCTGGAAGAGTTACCAGGAGTGATGGATGATAGAGACGAATGGCATGAGAGAGTCGGGGAAATCCATGTTAGCTGAGCAACTTGATAATGATGTGTGTGTGTGTATATATATATATATATATATATATATATTGATATCAGTATATATATTATATATGACTGGCCCATTGGACTAATGGGTACAGTGTTTGCTAATGGCCTGGGAGACCGGGGTTCAACCCTAGGTTGAGTCATACCAAAGACTCAAAAAATGGTACTCCTTGTTTAACACTCAGCATTATAAGGTACCTATCAAGGGTAAAGTGGGGCAATCCAGGGAAAGGAGTAGTGCCCTCCTCTACACCTTGGTGTAATAGCTATTGAAAAGGTTCACCTTTGACTTCGGTTGCCAACTTTATTTTATATATTAACACTAATATATAAATCTAAATTTATATATCAATATATCTATATCTCAACTACAGTTGCCAACTTTACTATTATGATTATATCAATTTCATAAATCTAAATCTATGTATCTATCTCTATCAATTTATACATATGTGTAAATATATCAATATACATTCATATATCACAACATATACACACACATACATATATTTTTATATACACATATATATAGAATAGCTACTACACCGAGGTGTAAGGGAGGGCACCACTTTTTTTCCTGGATTGTGCCTGGGTTACTGGTGAAAACTCAACCCACTTATACACACACACAAATATATATATATATCAATCAATATATCAATATATCATAATACACAGGGTATGGACACAAAATTAGGAATATTTAAGTATAATAATAAAAGATTATTATAAAACAAGATTAATTTTAATTTAAGAAATAAACAACAAAATAAAAAATAGACACAAAACAGTAAATTTACTAAACATGGCCATCATTTTTAAAAATTACTGAATCAACACATTTGCATCTTTTCAGAATAAATTCTTCAGACATTTTATTCCATTTCTCCTCAATAGTCGTCTTAAGCAAACCAATATTGCTTAATATTTGGATGAGAAGTTGCATTTGTTTTGTTTTCTAATATTTTCCCCATATAGTGTAATCAAGGGGTTTAAGGTCTGGGCTTAAATCTTGTTTAATTGTTGTCCTTAAAGTTTTCTTGTAGACTTTCAATTCATTAGTGTGCTTTCTTATTGACATTGTGGGGTCCTTCTTAATCGCTAAAGTGAGAGCAGTTAAAAAGCCTTCTTTTTGGTTTTTGTTCAATCCTCCACTCTTCCTTTTCCTTAAAAAGCTCTTTTTCTGTAAACATTTTTTCTTTGCTTTGTATACAAAGAAACTTTGGCTTGGTTTTTCATATATATATATATATATAACCCAGTCTTTGTTGTCATCAAATTTCTGTGATCACATCCCCACAAACACCTGACTGCTTTAATTCCCAGATTTCACTCCCCTTGATTATCATATTTGGATCACAGTTGAGAGTGAGACCAAGAATATTCTGTACAACATGAAAGATGAACTGAAGGCAAGGATAATGATAGCATTTACCAATTTAAAAGAGATTGTTTGAATGGTATGCTGGAGATTCTGAATTCACCTGGTGGCAGTGGTTGATGGTGATGTTTGATGGTGATTATGATTTCTTAGTATAAATTTAATCCATTTCAATATATTTTCATTAATTTTGGTCAAGATATATGAGAAAGCAAGATGTCAGTGTTATTTTCATTTTTGTATAATTTAGAAGAAAATCTATCATATGGTGTATATTCTATGTACACATACAAAATATATATATAATATAATGTGTTGAACCTCAAATATATTCAGCCAAATTTAGTGAATCACACACACACACACACACACACACACACACACACACACACACACACACACACACACACACATATATATATATATTTAGCTCACTTTATTCAACACCAAATTTTACATGCAAACAATTAATGTTCAAAGAGAAGCAGTTGAAATATGGAGTTGATATTGGGGTAGTGGAACAATGAGGTCCTTACTTGTTTAGTTTACAGCTCGAGTGACTAAGTGTGCATTTTGGGTGTAGCTTTTCGTCCCATCGCAGGAAAAATAAGTTTTGCATCACTCTGTGTAAGAATTTTGTTCATTTTCGGTTGCCCACGTGAAAATGAATTGTTCTCAGGATGTTGACCCAGGTGTGAACACTGGCACTTGCTGGCTTTGTCCGTGGACTCTGGTGTATTCTTCTCACTCCTACCAAATGATCGTCTGCCACCTAGAAGAATGAATTCCAGCACCAGTGCCTCTCTACGCTCTTCAGGCATTGTCAGCAACTTGTTTTCCAAATATTTCCCAGCAGACTCTTGAGCACGTTGGTCAGGAAAAGGAGTGACAGGTGAGACTTGTGCTGTGCTAGGAAGGTCGAGGTAAAACCTTACTTATCTAAGCATGTAGATATCTATTTGAAGAGATAAGTATCTTGAGATATGTGTGTAGTGTACACTATGCACCCTATGTCGTATAAACATTTTTATATATAAAAGAAACTGCTTTATCATAATATCAAACATTTGCTATATGAATAAAAAGTAGATGCCTGTTTGTTATGTGTTGAAGAAGATTGTTTCTGAATTATATATATATATATATATATATATATATACTTGTTTGTTGTGAGTTGATTATTTCTGAATAATAAATAGATACATATGTGAATTATAGATGTCTATTTGTTACGTGCTCAAGAAGATTGTTTCTAAATCATATATATATATATATATATATATATATATATATATATATATATATATGATTCAGAAACAGTATATAGATAAAAAGCATATGCTTAAGATAGTTTTTGAATATATATATATATATATATATATATATATATATATGTGTGTGTATATATAAATATATATATATATATATATATATTATTCAGAAACCATCTTCTTCAACATATAATGGACTGGCATCTACTTGTTTGGGTGTATATACACACACACACAAGGGTTATTCAAAAAGTTCTAAGACTCACACAGATTTTTGATTTTCTGCACACCTTTCACCTTTGTATAGGCCTAAACAGGACAGAAATCTGAATTAGTTTTCTTAGTTTGATAAAAAAGTGCTGAAATACCTAAAAAGCCACAACTGTCAAACTATATATATATATAAAGATGGTTGTTGTAGGTCCAAAGAAAGGATAAGGAAATGTTTTAAAATAAGAAGGTCCACGAAGAGATTATTTTTTGAATTTATTTATTTTGTTCTTACATATGTGTTATATATATGTATGTTTGTTGCTTCAAAAAATACAAATCTCTTTGTGGACCTTCTTATTTTAATATATGAAACTTCAAGATCAGTCAAAAAATGAATATATGAACACAAAAGGGACACGAAAATTTGTAAGAAAAAAGTGTTAGCAAAACGTAATTTAGAAACTAATCACAATCACAATTTTAGATTTAGATATTCCAAAATGTTATTCAATATATGTAACCAACAATATAGAATGAATGTTGAATCTAGCATTATTTCTAATGATAATACTATTAAAGACCCAGGATACCTTGGGTGGTGTAATGGTTAGTAATCTAGACTAGCAAACCTTTATGAGTGAGTTTGATTCTCATTGGGTGCTAAATCTAAACAAAAAGGTTAGTAAATTACTATCAAACAAAGACCCAGTTTCTTCAACTTGTGTCCTTATTTAGTTAAATTAGTGCTAAAAATTACAAGAGCTTTTATTTGAATTGTTTACATTTTATTAATTATTTATATTTATACTAACTTTAAAAAAATTTCTTATAGAATTTCTATAAATCTCTGAAATCCATTGCAAATATGTTAGACTTTAAAATAAATTTCAAAAACTAATTAATTATGTCACATTGATTTGAAACAGAATACTACTAATGGTAATAAAATACTAAGATTTTTCTCATTTTCACTTTATTTTTAAAATTGAATATAATTCAGAAGATATATCATCAAATTTAATACCGGGACATTGGCCCAGCGGTTAGAGTGTTCGCCAATGGCCTGGGTTCAATCCCAGGTCGAGTCATACCAAAGACTTTAAAAATGGTACTTGATACCACCTTGCTTAACACTCAGCATTATAAGGTACGGTTCAAGGGTAAAGTGGAGCAATCCTGGGAATGGAGTAGCGCCCTCTCCTACACCTTGGTGTAGTAGCTATCGAAAAGGGAGCCTTCGGGTCACCCTCGACTATGGTCGCTAACTTTACTTACTTACTTATCATCATATTGCCCTTATGATGGTTTAATATAAAAAAAACAATATATTTAGCATTGGCACAATATTCAATGACGAATAAATTTATCCTCTGAATACCTTGTTTTTTCACACACATACACATTTTCAGTTGAATCTATTGTGTCCTAAATTCCTAATATATTCATTTTAAAATGAATTTATTGAACCTCAAATATATCTATTTTCAGACAAATTTAGTGAATCCCAAATATATCTATTTTTACAATGATTCATTGAACATGCAAATATATCTATTTATTTTTAAATTTATTGAAACATAATATTTATTTTGAGCCAAGTTTACTAAACCCCAGACATATTTGGGGTTCACTAAATTTGGCTCAAAATAAACATATTTGAGTTTCAATATATTCAGCTCAAAACAAATATATCCAAATGAAATAAAAATGTAAAAAAAAATTGCTAATTGTCTGGATATAAAACTTGAGGTTACATGCTAATAAATTCAGCTTAAAATAATTCCTATATTTACTTGAGTATTGGATGACTTTTTAAGATGAATTTTCAACCTCAATAAATAAGGGATTATTCATTGCACAAAATATTTTTTAAGACTTCAAAACTTATTTCACTTCTAGTCTTAGCTTTGTCATAACTTCTACTTCTATCTAAAGTGACCCTGCATAGCCTATACCTAAACAAAGGTGATTAGTTAAGGGAATAAAGTTTTTACTTAACATTGTTTACTATTTATATCACACCTGAGCATAAAATATGTACAAATGGTCAACAAAGTTACATAAAAACTTTATTATCTTAACAAAGTCTTTGTTTAGTCATTAGGTAGGCAATGTTGAAACATGTTAAGTTGCAAGAACCTCAATGATCAGGCAATTTCTCAGCATCTCACACTCCAGTATGGTTTATCAATTAATGATCGTGGTAAAAACATATGGAGCTGCAAAAGTGTGCCTCACATGACCAAAATATCACAAAACTTTTGATGCACTCGAGCATAAATATTCTGAAGAGGAGGAAAAGATACTCAGACCCCAATTTGAATGTTAAGTAATTCACTCTGAGTCAAGCAGAAATGTTGATCTTTGGCAGAGTGCACAGATACTACATCTTGATCCAAGGCAAAAGTGCCAACCTACAGAAATGATAGAAACTATGCTAGTAAACAAGGGTGAACTGAAAAGTTCATATGAAGACATCATATCTGTTGTTGATGACTTTTAGACTAATGGGATCCAAGCATTGCAATACCAGTGAAAGAAGTGTGTGGACAGCAAAGGGGACTGTTGAAAAACAAACCTCATTTAGTCACATTTCATGAGAGTATCTTGGTCAGATGATGAACTTTTCAATCAAACCTTGTATAAACAAGTATCTACACAGTATTGTTTTTGTAATATGATGTAGTTATTAATGGAAGAGAAATTTAGATTTGATTTGGTTTTATGGCATATCAACCATTGTAGGTGCCAAATCTGATTTATTTATATATTAGATATATTTGATTTGTAAAAATAAGTCAACAAAGTTAAATAGTTCCAAGTTTTGCTATGTATCACTAACAATTCCATTAAACATTAGCCATTTGTGTACATACAGTTAAGTGATCAAACAATTCTTTTTAAAACAATTCAATTTAGCATTAGTCATTGGTTTGCACTCAGTTTAAATGTCAAACAGTTTTATGTGACCCATAGATAGGACCCTTTTAAGTGCTACCATTCCAGGCCAGTGATGGCAATGAAGGGGTACTCTGTGTTCCTGGGAGTGATGGCAATGAAGGGGTACTCTGTGTTCCCCAAAACTTCAGCATAACTGGGGCAACACAATCAGATTGTTCAGTGTCATATCCAGGACACTCATTATGGGGAGGGTTACTCCTCTGCAGAGATGCATTTGGTGTATTCTACAGCCCTATGCAACTGGGTTCTTCTATTAATAAGCAGTAAAATACAGCTTTTACTATGAAGTTGATGCCAAAGTTCCCAGCACTATCATCTTTTTGCTCAATTTTAGAGAAATCTTACATGTAATTTTTTATTATTGTTGATGCAATCACTCAAATGTAGTACATTAATTTTACAAACCTGAGGAACAAATTCATAAGGTTATGATTGATTTTAATGGCATGTCAAACCGTTTCGGGTTATTTTATGCTTTCAGGTTAGGTAACTGTGTTCATATTTACATTTTTTTTGTGTAGTTGTTTCTGAAGAGGTTCTTTTTTGCACACAGTCCTACTGAATACAAAAAATTTTCAAACATGTTTATTTGACCCATAAATGGGACTCTAACAGATACTACCACTCCAAGTCCGAGTGGACCTGTGATTAATGGCAATTCATTGGCCTAGTGGGTAGAGTGTTCGCCAATGGTCCGGGAGACTGGGGTTTAATCCCAGGTCGTGTCATACCAAAGACTTTAAAAATGGTACTTGTTACCTCCTTGCTTAACACTTAGCAATATAAGGTACGTATCAAGAGTAAAGTGGAGCAATCCAGGGAAAGGAGTAACACCCTCCCCTACATCTTGGTGAGATAGCTATTGAAAAGGGAGCCTTCTGGTCGCCCTCAACTATGGTCGCAAACTTTACTTACTGTACTCTCTAAACCTCCAGGATTGAAGTCTCACCATCAGATGCAGTTTAGTGTCATACCCAAGCCTTTTCTTTTTTTGGGGTGTGGAGGGGACTTACTCCTCTATAGAGGATACAGTCAGCATATTCTGAATCCCATTACTGGGAAGTTTCAGAAGAAGAGAAAAAAGGTTATTAACTTATAGAAAAGAACTTCGATCAGTATTTAAACATTTGTCTTTCTTGATATCAAAAAAGAACATTATTTTAGGATAAGATGATAGTTACTGCAAATGAAAAATGAATTTATTATCTATCTACATATTAATTTAAAGAATTACATTTTTCAGAGAGCTGTCCAACAGCCACTATATCAGAAAAGAACAACGAAAGAGATATAATTATTTATGTATGAAATGCATTATTTTCAAGATTTTTCTGCACAAAATTTAGGGATGAGTATTATACACAAGAACTATATAATCAACTTCTTTTTTTCTGGGTACATGTCTAACCATATTCAAGATGGAATGACAAAAATTAAGTTATATAACTAAAGAATTTTATGCCATTCCAGAAAAATATCCACTGGGATGTGTACTCGTTTATAATTCTGTTTCTCCTAATGTCAGGTTATTTTCACCACAAACTTGTTGTATATTTGTGTGTGAACATGTCTGTATGTTTGCTCTAAATACTAAGTAAATTTTGTGTTTTAAGACATAATGTAATCTATATAAATTCTTACTTTTTAAAAAATTGAGCAAATGTTAAATTTAGGAACTACAAATTCTAAAAAGTCAGTGCATATTATGTGAGAATTTTTTTACCAGAATTTCCTTGTCCAAAGTTAGAAATGTGTGTTATACATAAATAATTACAGTCACAAACTATAAGGGAGGTAATCAGTGTTTGGAAAGCAAAATTTGTTTTGAATGCAAAAATTCCCCCCCAAAAACAATGATACTCTAAATATCTCGGGTTTTACTGATTCTTATATACAGTAACACATAAAGATATTGTACCTGTGGGACTTTTAAAGTATTTAAAAAAAAATTCAATTGTTACTAATTTCAAACTTCATCTGAATATAAATACTTAAGATCAGTTTTGGTTTCTTTGTTTAATGGCATATCAACCTTTGTGGGTTATTTAATGCTAAAGCCATTCTTAGTGTTACTATTTAACCCATAGCTGTGAAGATAAAAAGGTTCATACTTAAGGGTATTTGTTTGAAATACTGCAACTGGTACTTAAGTTCTTTTATGTATAAGAACAAAAGAGATAATATGTACCTATACCTAAATTTATTGACAAATTCAGCATATCATAATTACAAGTGCATAAGACACCATTTTCTAAGATATTTCAGTCCAAAAGTTAAGATTGTGTATTATATATAAGAACAAAATATAAACTTTTTTCTGGCCATGTGTGTTGCCATATTTGAAATGGCATGACTGAAAGTCAGTTATATTTATGATCTGAAGAAATTAATATCCAACAAACACTTCAATTTTATACTGCTACCAAGAAATAACCACTGGAATGCATGTTTGTTTATCATTTCTACTGTGAACATATTTTTGCAGAAAGTCTGTTATGTTTTTTTGTGAACATATCCTTGCCTTTGCTCTAAATAATATGTAAATTTTGTATTTTAAAATATAAAAACTACATAAATTCTTTTTCTTAGCCAATTCAAATCAGATAAAAAGTTGAACAAATGTTAAATTTAGTTTCAATTTAGCTGCTACAAATTCTAAAAAGCCAATATATATTATAAATGAGGGATGTCTTTTCCAGAATTTCAAAGACCAAAGTTAGGGGTGGGTATTATATATATGACTAATTACATTATAAGTAGCATGCAAAAGTTTTGGACAGAAATCAATAAACAGTATTCAATATTTAATTCTGTGTCCCTTATTTGTCATAATGGCTGTCAGACATTTTAAACAATTTTATTCCACTCCTGCTGAGAAACCAAGTTAAAATTGCTTAAATTTTAGAGATTTCTGTGATGCACTCCTTCCATAGATTTTCTAATTGACTTGGCCATCCTCAAACTCTTATTTTCTTTGCTTTGAGCCAATCTTTCACTTCCACTGCAGTATGTTTCAGATGATTGATATGTTGAAAAATCCAAAAACTTGGTATTTGAAAATATTTTACAGATTGAAGCAAGTTCTTCCGCAGTATATTGTGGTACTGTCAATTGTTGTTTCAATGATATATAGAGCATCTGTACTCCTATAAACACAACAACAAATCATTATATTTCTATCACTGGGTTTAACTGTTCACATGGTAGTTTGAGGTTTATGTAAAGTGCACTTTATTTTTTGTTCAGATATGTTTTAAACAGCTTCTCTCAAAGAGTTCAATTTTTGTCCCAGAATGAAGTAAGCTCTTTGGGATGATCATTTGCAGAGAACAGAAGCAGGATTTAAAATAATCAAGGTATAAGTGTGCATTTACGCACCCTTTCTGCTATAAGTAGGATGTGATAAAGTTCAATTTCTAAACAAAGTACAGCTGGTTTGAATTCAGAGTTTTCCTTCTCTTAGACTGGTTGCTGAACCAAATCTAAAGAGCCCAGCCTGAAATACTATTTACTCACACCTGGAGAAAGAATAGATGGATTCTTGCCTTTTGCAAGAGTATTAGCATGTAAGGAAATGCAAACAGCCTCATCCAGGTTTTGAACTTGGGTTGCAGATTCCATTTTCTACAGTGACAAATGTTATACTTAGTGCACCACTTAGAATGACTAATTGTATCTTTGCTCACTTCTGCCCCAGATGCTAGTAGATCCTTTTAAAGTCCAACTCAATTAGTGAATGGGTTTTGAGTTACTTCTTAACAAATAGATCTAGTTGCTCATTCACTTGATTTAGATGGCCTGTTTGAAGTGGATTTATAGTCAGGCCATGCTGCTTCCATTTTTGAATGCTTTTACCCATGGTAAAATGTGTTTGTGTGATGGCATTCACCCAGGTTTGGTTGAGCTGTCTTTATCCAATGAATTCACCATGTCCCAAATGAAGACCAAACATGCATGGTAGTCTGAGGTAATTGACAAGTTGAGAGCCAGACACTTGCAATTCCAACAGCAAACTCCATACAGGTGCAGGTCCAAGATCAATTCGAAATCTTGCTTCACAATCCTGAGCCATGTTTTCACAGTTGGCCACCATGATGTTTCCTCTAGCTCAGTAGATTCTCAAATAAGGACACCTGGCTGTTGACACAGCATATGATCAAGCCAGCAAGGATGTCTTGTGAGAAGAGCCAGCTGGAAGAAGAAGATTTTGCATTGAGCATGGACTGCAGAGTTTGATATGAATTGTTACCAGCAAAGATGAAGTATGCACCATAAAGAATGATGGTCAAAAACCTTGAGTCTGCATAAGTCCTCTTGCTATTGTTGGCAAACTTTACTAACCTTCAGTATTGTGTAAACCTTTACATGTTTCACCTAAATATTCAACATTTCTTCAAAGTACATGCAAACCTTTTAAATTGCTGGCCTTTGTGTGTGGTGTGCTCTGGTTGGTTAGTGAAAATTTGCAAATGAATAATTTGAGCAGAATTCAATTCCAAACAGCAAATTCTAGTCAGTTTTATAAATATTTTTAGAATATGTCTGAAATTTTTCTGTGCTACATATAAATTGAAACTGTCAATAAATTTATGATAGGTTTTAATGGCATGTCAACTTGTCCGGTGTTATTTCATTCCTAGATGTTATAGGAATAGCATACATTTTGTTTATATTGACATTTTTGTGTCGTTTAAGTTTTTTGTATCAAATATTCCAATTGAATACAAATGATTTGCAAACAGATCTTTTTGAACAATAAATGGGACCTTAACAGGTACTACACTTCAGGTCAGACTGGACCTGGGAGTAATGGCAATGAAGGGATACTCTACACTCTCCACCCAGAATTGGACCCTGAACATCAGATGGAGCTTAGGTTCGTACCCAGGACACTTCTCTTTTTTTGGAGGGTGGTCTTACTTCTCAGCAGGGAATATAATGAGTTTATTTGAATTCTCCTCCACAGGGCATTCAATAAATTTGGGCGCAATCAAATATTTCATTTTTTTTCTCATACAAAATATATCATAAGTATCTACCATATTCAGGTGAAGTTTGAAGTTAGTAGCAATAACAGAAATTATCATTTTCCTTTAAAAAAATGTGTCAAATGGGTTGAGTTGGTTGGTTGGTTTTATGGCGTATCAACCTTTGTTGGATTATTTAATGCTGAAGTCTTTTTTTTTTCAAGGAACTCTATGGTTTCAAGAATTTAATAATCCTTTGTAAAGAATTATAACTTCAAAGTCTGATTTGGTTTCTTCTTTTAATGGCATAGAAACCTTCATGGGTTGTTTAATTCCAAAACCATCCTTGTAGAAGAACTGTAGTGGTACTATTTAACCTATAGCTAGGTGGAATAAGAAGAGCATACCTTTCCCAAGAGTATTAGTTCAAAAGTAAATGTAATAGTGCAATTGGAGTTTGAACTCAGATGCTGCAGTCCAGCATGTTAACCACTGTGCCATGGAGACTCTCCTTAAAACCTCAAGTAACTATTCTTAATATAAATAGTTTGCACACAGTTATATGGTTTCAAGAATCTTTATCTAATTAACAGATCTACTTGACCCAGAGATCAGTGAGAGTAGACCTGAATGTAATGGCAATGAAAGAGCAACTCCAACTTCCCATAGCTCCAGAACTGGAACCTCACCATCAAATGCAGTTTAAAGTCATACTAAGAGATAATACCCCCTTTTTTTGGAAGAGGGTTTTATTTCTTTGCAAGGAATGCAGTTAATGTATCCAAGGTCATGATGACAGGGTAGCAACCTGTGCACATCTGAATGTTTTTTTTGTCTCCTCTTTTATTTGTTTAGTGATAACAGAAGACACTAATGCCCATATAGAAACTATGAGGCTTACACTTAATTGTATTTTCTAATCTAAAGCCTTGAGCAGCTGAGCCTGGTGTAAAAGTTAATAAACTAGTCACAAAGATCAATTGCAATGAAGAAGTGAGTTCAATTCTGACTAGGTGCCCCATACTTTTAGCCTTATGCCAAAAATAAACTATACTTAGTTTTTTTTTTGTGCCTTGTGATATGATGGTTCGTAAGCTAGCTTACTATGTGCTCCATATTTTTACCCTTGTCTCAAACTAAGGTTATAAATAACTACAAATCTAAAGCCTGCTTACTGACTTCCTACATTCTCCTAAAACAAGTTACAGTCTATTATCACAAATTGTCTGATTTTCTATTAATCAATCAATGATACTATCAGCATAAGAAAAATTATTTTGGACACTCAATAATACAATAAATAAGATCAATACCAAGTCTGACAAAAATATTTGCTATAATCAGTATTTAGCCACATGCAAGTTTAAGTTGCTTTTTCGAGAGTCAACTGATTGCAAAAGGTAAGGATTAAATATAGTCAAAAATAAGAAATGAAAATGACAAAAGAGATGATAGGAAATATTCTGGCACATTCATCATCAAAGCATGTTGAAAGCATAGATTCCTTTGACTCTCTCTCTCGCTATCTATCCTGATCAGTCATTGCTCTTGGTAAATCCTCTAGACAGGATCCAGTGTCTGTACAGAGCTGATGAATGTATTTTTTTGCTGGTTGGCCAATATTGGTGTGTCCATACGTAAAAGTCCATAGGAGAATGCAGATTATGAGTTCGTCCTTACTTCTCCAGCATGTCTTACTTGGATGATTTGTGAGATAGGAGGTAAGTGGCTATATAACTGTTGTTATGGAAGGATGCAACCATACAATAGCATTAATGTGGCAACAGCATGGGAGAATGATGGTCATAACAGAGATACAACATAGCAACAACTGAAGAACAAATGAGGAGCTAGGCACAGAACAACTGACCATTAGTTTTAATAGCATATCAACCCTTCTGGATTATTTAATGCTAAGTCCTGTTTTTATATAATGTTGACTTTCTTTTATATTAAATTCTTCTTTTTCGATTACTTTATTCAATTTTCTCTCTCTCTCTCTCTCTCTCTATATATATATATGCATGTATGTGTGATTTGTCAGCAAAATGTTGGTTGGTAACATTATTTTTAAATGAGCCAGAGCTCATATGTTTCCATACAGTTAAATGGGTTCAAATATTGTTATCCAGTACTAATAATTCTATTCAATATTAATAATTTGTTTTCAGTTAAATGGTTTCAAGTATTACTATCTAACACTAATAATTCTATTTACTATGAACAATAATCATTAGTAAAAGATTGAATAGTTCTATTTGACCCATAGATGGGACCCTAACAGATACTACCACTACAGGTCAAAGTGTACCTGAGAGTAATGGTTATGAAGAGGTACTCCACATTCCCCAAACTCTAAGACTGGAGCCTCACCATCAGATGGTTTAGTGTCATACTCAGGACACCACAACAACAACAGCTGACCAGATGATCCAAGATAGAAGATAAGAAATCATAATGTAAGGTACTATTTACCAACCCCTCCGCTCGGGCAGGATATGACACAAGGTCAATTTTTAAGCGGAGTTTAACAGGTTTGAATTCAGAGTTTTCCTTCTCCTAGACTAGTTGCCTCACCAAGGCTGAAGAACCTAGTCCGTCCTACTATTTACCCATAGCTGGAGGGAGAATAAGAGGGTTCATACCTTTCCCAAGGGTATTTGCCCGAAAGTGAACGTAATAGCGCGACTGGAGTACGAACTCGCGTACTACGATTCTGCAGTTCATCGCTTTAACCATTACACCACGAGCCCCCCCCCTTTTTTTTTACCCAACCCCTCCGCTCAGGCAGGATATGACACAAGGTCAATTTTTTTTTAAGTGAAGTTTAACAGGTTTGAATTCAGACTTTTCCTTCTCCTAGACTAGTTGCCTCACCAAGGCTGAAGAACCTAGTCTGTCCTACTACTTACCCATAGCTGGATGGAGAATAATTGGATTCATACCGTTCCCAAGGGTATTAGTGCTATGTGAAATGCAATCAGTCCAGGATTTGAACTCGTGTCGCCAATTCCTGCGACGATAACCATTACACTACGGGCATAATGTAAGGTATAATGTAAACCATGTAAGGAGTACAGACGTAATGGGGATATGCAACAAGAATATGGGTGAATATTGTTATTTTAAATACAAATAAGATGGTCATTATTAAAAATAAAGGGTGTAGAGACTGTTTTATTAAAGTTTAGGATAATTATTTATATTTAATGGCCCAGTGGGTAGAGTGGTTTGCCAATGGTCCGGGAGACTGGGGTTCAATCCCAGGTCGAGTCATATCAAAGACTTTTAAAAAATGGTATTTGATACCTCCTTGCTTAACACTCAGCATTATAAGGTACGGATCAAGGGTAAAGTGGAGCAATCCAGGGAAAGGAGCAGCGCCCTCCCATACACCTCGGTGTAGTAGCTATTGAAAAGGGAGCCTTTGGGTCGCCCTTGACTACAGTTACCAACTTTACTTATCTTGTTTACACAAGTTGTGGTATATTGAAGACAGCTTTGGGTTATTTTAGAGAACTCAGATACCTTTGTAAAACCCTAAAAATAAATATTTAACTTTATTTTTCAGACTTAGAAGGATAGTATTGAGAGAGAGAGAGAGAGAGAAAAGAAGGTTTTTAACCCTTGACAGAGAGGGTCAAAGTACAAAAAGGTTTGGTTTTATGGCATATCAACTGTTATAGGTTATCTAATGCCAAATCCATTCTTATACATACAAACAGTTCTATTTCAAACAATTCAGTTTAGCATAAATACACTGTTTAGTTCTATTTGACTGATAGATAGGACCCGATCAGGTGCTACCACACTGGGCCTGAGCGATGGCAATGAAGGGGTACTCTGCATTCCCCAAAGTTCCAGTATTACTGGAGCCTTACCATCAGGTTTTTTAGTGTCATATCCAGGACACTCATTGGGGGAGGCTTACCCCTCTGCAGAGATGTAGTTGGTGTATTCTGAAGCCCCAGTGCATATAGGGAAGGAGAGATTCATCTGTTTCTTGTAACAATTACCAAGAGAGTAGATAAGTGCTAGGAGGTGGACACTCTTTAACAGTGATGGGGTGACAATAAGACTGGGCATTGGAGAGAGATCTGACCAAAAAATGAGTCTGAGCTGGATCTCCTAGTATAGCTTAAAATCATTTCAAAGATAACTTTAACAAATTTGGTTGAAACTGAGTCAAAAGTAGGAGGAGGATGGACAGACAGACATTTGATGTATTATAATAAGGGTGTATGAATGATTTGTCCATAGCATCACTGATGCTGCAGTATTCCTTTTTAAGTAAGTTGGCGAAAAAGTCGAGGGTGACCTGAAGGCTCCCTTTTCAATAGCTACTACACCAAGGTGTAGGAGAGGGCGCTACTTAATTCCCAGGATTGCTCCACTTTACCCTTGATCCTCACCTTATAGTGCTGAGTGCTAAGCAAGGCAGCATCAAGTACCATTTTTTGAGTCTTTGGTATGACTGAACCTGGGATTGAACCCCGGTCTCCTGGACCATTGGTGAACAATCTATTCATACAATAATCATCCTTTTGTCATCGTAAAACGAAAAGATGGTCAGAGATGTGTCCCCCAGTTTGTTTTTAGCGCATTAGGTTTTGGCTGGGTTGTATTTTATGGCATATCATATTTAGGTTATTTAATGCCAAATCCTGTTTATATATATATATATATATATACATATATATATATATATATATATCATTTGTAAGCAAATAGTTTGTAGATAACAGTATTTTAAAAACAAACTTCATTTGTTTGCACAGTTAAATGATTTCAAGTATTGTCAATTAGCACTAATAATTCTATTTGATATTAATAATATTCTCAAGAAAAAATCTATTTGACTGATAAATGAGACCCTAACAGGTACTACCACTCCAGGTCAAAGTGGACCTGGGAGTAATTGCAATGAAGGGATACTTCACATTGGAGCCTCACTATCAGACTGTTTAGTGTCATATCCAGGACATTTGTTAGGAGGTGGGGGTCTTATCCTTCTGCACAGATGCAGTCGGTGCATTCTACAGCCTCAATCTACAGAACTGACATTGGGGTTTTGAAAATTCCAAAACCTTTTCAAGATTTCAGTGAAGGGTTTGATTTACAATTAAGTATAATGTTAAACTAAACTCTTATTTATTGTTCATTAGGTAAGCTCATTCAAAACTTTTTTTTTGTTTAACCATATAAAGTAGATGTCTAGTTGAAAATTTCCCAGCTAGAAACTGTAGTTATAACCATTTTTCATGGGTAAATCAAAATTTTAAAAATCTTGTTGAGTTTAAATTTTAGTATAAGCAATGGCCACCAGGCGTCATAAGTGTTAAATCCTTCATCCTTCTTCCTAAACATCGTTATGTCTGCATTTATTGATTGATGAATTCATCTAATTTAAAATCCTATTTGTAGGTCGGTTTCTTAGATTGATAGTTTTAAGGCATGTCAACCCCTCCAGGGTTATTTTATGCCAAGAGGTTAGGGAATTGCATACATTGTACATTTATATTGACATTTTTTGTGTGGTTTCTTAAGAGTTTTTTTGCACACAGTTATATGATATCAAGTATTCTTATCTAATATAAATGTATTTTAAACAGATCGATTTGACCCATAGATGGGATGCCATCACACTGGGTCAGAGTGAACCTGGGATGGTTGGCAATTAAGGAGTACTCCACACTTTTCAGATCTCCAGAACTTGAGCCTCACCATCAGATGAAGGACACCCCTTTCTTTTGGTTGGGGGTGGTTACTCCTTTACAGGGGATACAGTCAGCATATTCTAAGCCCCTGCTGACAGGGTGGTAAAAAACCTCCCAAAAAACCCTCCAAATCCTTAAAAAAACAAACAAAATAAAACAAAATAACAAAATAAAACAAAAAAACAAAACAAAATAACAACAACAACCAAAACAAAAGAAAAGAGGTTATCTGAAAAATATAATTGTTAACACAAGAGTTTGGATTAAACACATTCCTCCCAAATTACAGAACAGAGCAGCCAAAATGTTTGGGGAATGTGAAGTTTTAGAAGCATACATACACGTAGGCCAGTGTCCAAAAGATCAAGGTGTGCGGACTGGACTTGTCTACTTCACTTTTGTCCAGTTTGATCTGCTGGTTGGTCCAAGGTTCCTTTTCTCGTTTTACTTAATCAAAAAGAAATGTCGAGGTGGGGTTCAGAAACAAATGAGGTAATTATTTTGTCCTAAGATAATGTTGGCTGTCCATCAGTCTGCTGGCTTAGTTGATTCTCCTTGGGGAGATTAGGGGTAAGGAGTGAGAAAAGGCAAAATGGGTTATCACACCTTGGACTGGCCAACCAGCAGCCAAAGAGATGGAGTGATGGCCAGTGTTAATAAAAAGTAGAGAAGCAGCAAGATAGACAAATCATTCTGGCAACAAAGGCCCTGCTACCCTCACAATCCCCACGGTTGGGGGCAAGGGAAGAGATTAGGGTGGGAAGGCAGAATTGAAGAGTTGAGTGGAGAGAATGGGATATGAGGAATTATTCAAGAGTGGATATATTTTGCTAAGAGTGGGTGGCAATGGGGGGAGGGTTTGAGAAGGTAGAACCTCAGAAAAAGCAAGGGTGGTGCCTATGACTTGAGGTTGGTTTTAGCAAAAAAGGTGGGAAAGAAGCCAGTTCTTGGAGTGGAAAATGATAGAGACTAAGGTCTGAGGAAATGGTTAAACTGAAAAGGTAAGCTTGCATCAATCGATCGATTTGGGGAGAGAGAGAGATTTAGATCTAGAAATGAAATACAGAGGCAGTAAGGGATGATCAGATGAGGTTCTATGATGTGAAGTGAAGGAAGTGGTAGAGTTATTCCTACTAATTCATTTTTAACAGTAGTTCTAGTAGAATTCTAACTCTAACATTATCCCTGCTCTCCTTCACAAAATAGTGTAAGATTTGGAGGTGAGGGAGAAGCAGAGAAAACAATAATATGAAAATACAAGTTATCAGGTTTTCTGTCTCTCATCTTAACCCCACCCAAAACAAGAGGTATTTTGACTAGCCACTTAGTGAGGTGAGATGTGAAACAACTTGAGCAGGATTCAATAAGACATCTTTTATAATCTGAAATTGGTGCTGGCTGTTTCTCATTCAATATTTGGATTATTCCTCTTTCCAACAATCAATTAATTTTCATTGAGTTGTTTACACCAGGCCTTTCCTAACTTTTTGAATTGTGACCTCCTTTTTTTAAAAGAACTTTTAATCCCACTGCCATTTGGTAAAAAAACTTTTATCCCACTGCCATTTGGTAAAAAAAAATTTGGGCTCTTCTCTGATTAAGAGACTTTGCACATTTTTGGTAAAATCAACCATTGCCAATTTTTGCAATGACAAATTAAGTCATTTTTAAATGGAGTAAAGTTGGTTTGAATTCCGAGTTATCCTTCTAGATTGGTTGACTAGCCAAGGCTAAAGAACTCAAACTGTCCTACCCATAGCTGGTGGGAGACAGATGGATTCATATCTTTCCTTAGTGCCAAGTGAAATGTAAACAGCCTTGTTCAGGTTTTGAAATCTGATCATCAATTCCATTTCCTACGATGATAACTTTGTATTTTACCAAAAAGAGACCAAAGTAGATGACACCAACAGGTTGTTTTTTGCAGTAGGTGAAAAATCCTCAAGCAAGAAACTCTTTTATTTTTTTTTTTTTACAGTCAGAAAATCTATCATCATCATCATCATCATCATCATCATCATCATCATCATCATCATCAACAACAACAACAACAACAACACATATATGCATGCGCACACAAAAAAGGAATGGAAAAGAATTTACACCTTGTTATAAAATTTGATATTTCAAATGAATATTATTTCTATCACATTATAAACCACTTTGAGTTCAGTTTCTTGCTGTTGGTACTATATAACCTTCTTTGATTGATTGATTGATTTTGATGGCTTGTCAACTTGTATAGGGTTATTTTATGCCATGAGTTAGGGACTCGCATTCATTGTACATTTTTTGTGTAGTTGTTTCTTAAGAATTTTTTTGCACATGGTCCCATCAAATACAAATAATTTTTAAATGGATCTATTTGACCAAAAGAGAGAGCGATAACAGGTACAACCACTCCGCTAGACACGCACACAGAAGCATGTACTGAACTAAGATGAGGCTTGAATATTTTGGGTCAGTTGTATCATTAAATTATAAACAAAAAAAAAATTATTTACAGTAAAAATTTAGCTGTTAAGTTGCAACGAAAATATAATCTTTGAAAAACAGTAATGAAATACATTTGAGATTTTAAGGGATTATTTTCCTTATTTCAGCAAGAAATCTAATTGTCTGAATCCTGTTAAAAGGATTTTGTTTATTTTTTGGGGCTAATTTTCATGTTTCTGAAATAACTAGATACATTATTTTTTTTTCCAAATGTAATATTATTAAGAAAACTCTGACCAAATTTATCTAAATTAACATTTTAAGGCGTGAAAATAAATCAAAGCAAAAATAATTCGAGAGTCAAAATAATAATTCATAATGGTTGAGTCAGGAATTTAACCTAAGTCAAAAACAAATAATTACCATATTTGACAGTGTATAAGATGCACTCCAATTTCAGCAAGGCAAATCAAGAAAATTTTTCTTAGTGAAACAAAGTACTAATATTAAACATGATGTAATTAATACAGTTGCCAGGTAGCTAAATATTTGCCGACTATTGTGAATTTTAAATGTACATATGGGATATAAGACGCAGGGGAATTTAAAGATATTTTTAGTAAAAAAACTGCACCTTATATGCCATCAAATATGGTAGTTCTGTGAGAATTTTTATAGCTTCAAAACAGACTTGAGATAATAGCTCTTCTGAAAAGACCTACCCTCAGAGTCACCACTGATTATATATATATATAACATTCAATATTTGTTCAGTGCAGAGAGAGAATATGAGCAACTTTCCATTTTACAAGTTGTGGAGTCAAAGTTCATTTTCTGTCATTGTCTTTACACTACAAATATCTTATGCTTCTGAAGATCACATCTCAAATCTTAGGTATCTTCAGTTTTTAATTTGTGAATTTCTCATTTTAACCTATCCTATTTTATGTCATCAACCTACTCCTTAAATTTCAGTGGCTTGACATTTCCTCAACAATTGAATTTCAAGTAATTTTATTTCATTTTCTTAGTGAAAAAAATTTATTGTTCACTTAATCTGTCCACCCATCTACCCATTGTTGCTGAGGTGACAGCTGCCACATCATCAAAACAAGTCAATTATTCTCTTCACTAAGGTCAGACTTCAAATTTTATTTTAATTACAGTATATACAACTTTGTGGAATGAACAATCCCTAATTTTTAGCCATAAAAAGGTGTTATTATCATATTTTGCATGTAATGAACAACACCTAACTTTTGCCTATGCTAGCCTACAAAAATATTTCTTCAACATCTAATGACAAAAAGAAAAAACATTCAAACACTTATTTATATCTTTAAAACTACTGTAATCCAATCAAAATCAATTCAATACTGTAAATAAACAATGTAGTCTAGACCTTGATGTAGCCTACAGTGTTTACTTGGTTATTCCAAACATAAAATCCCACCACTGATATACAATAGCATTGATAAGACAATGTTCAGTAAAAACATTATCTTAATTGATAGCCTTTGTTTAGGTATTTGGATTGAATTTATGGCAAGGTTAGACCTATAAACAAGGTCAACTTCTATGTTTCAAAAACATATCTTGTGTAAGGAATAACCCTTTTTTACAGTGAAAAATTGGTCTTAAAAAGTCATTCATTACACAAGTATATACAGTAGGTATTTTTATTTGTTTTTGCTCCCTCCACCTTTAATAGGGTTGTCTTATTACAAGGTGCTCTTTTATAATGAAAATAAGACAATCAATTAGATATATTTAATGACTTGACAATGCTTGTTCACTAATTTTAAGATCTTCAAAAAGACCAGAAATGTTAAACATTATTAGGTTAGATTGAAAGATCTTTGTATAGCATTGCTCTTTTAATCTGGTCTTGGAGAACAAAAACAAAAGTTGCTATTAATATCATTAATTTTACATCAATGCATTAACAGACCAGTATTTCAGCAACAGTGTTCAGAAGATTTGAAATACAATTGTCAAAACATTGAGTTAAAAAATAAAAGTGAGGATACCAGTTCAAGTAAATCATAATAATAATCATGAAATTTTGTCATATAATAATCATATAATAATCATGAAATTTTGTCTAGATAATTTGGTTTTGGTTTGATTTCTTTATTTAATGGTATATTAACCTTCCTGGGTGAAACCTTTTAACTGCTTGTAACTGGTCCTATCTTTCTCACTTGCCGTGTCAATACATTGGTTTGCTCAGTCCCACTGTGAAGCAACAAATGCAACAACAACAATGCTGAGATTACTTCTTTTACACCAGTTCTGGCTGGCTGAAATTTGCATATGTCACAAACCCCGTCTCACCAGAGACGACATGTGTGACCTACAGATTGCACTCCTAAGGTCACTTACACTTCCGTTTTTTTCTATATTTCCAGCACTCTACATGTGACACATTCGTGCTTGTTTTGAACTTTGAGGTAGGCCATTTTGCTCATCACTTCTTGCTTCCTTCTTTCTTCCTTTTGGTGTTGCTATGAAAGGAATTCAATCCACACAGCTTCTTAGTCACATTTCATTTCTCTCGTTCGTCCGGATCACCACCTGTTTTTTATCCAGCTGGGGACGGTTGCTGGATTCACGTAAACATTGGCTGTTCTGCCAGTATATACAGCATGCCACTCATCTCTTTGAACAATGAACCCTGGTTAGCTCATCAGGGGCAGCAGTCTGCGGGTTCTGCCTTTCAATTTCACTACACTGGGTTATCTAATGACAAAGGCATTCTTGTAGAAAAATATTAGTGGTAGTATCGAACCCATGGCCAGGGTGGGGTGGGGATAAGGGGATTCATACCTTTCCCTAGGGGCATTAGTCTGAAAGTGAATGTAATAGCATGCATGGAGTTTGAACTTGCTTACTACAATGTTGCAGTCCAGTATGTTAGCCACTATGCCACAGCTCCCTCGCTGAGTGTCCTTGTGGTGTAATGGTTAAAGCAATGGCCTGCGGAATTGTAATAAGTGAGTTCAAACTCCAGTCATGCTATTACATTCACTTGTGGACAAATACTCTTGGAAAAGGTATGAATCCCCTTATTCCTCAAGCTATGGGTTGAATAGTACCGCTACTGTTCTTCTAGGAGGATGGCTTTGGCATTAAGTAATCTACAAAGGTTGATATGCCATTAAACAAAAAAAACCCCAAATCAAACCAGAAACAGTTCCCTTCTCCCACTGGATAATTTGGTTATTTTAGTGATTTATCATGGTCATCATGAAAAGTTAAGACCCATCAGTCTCAATGTTATGTCCAAGTACAGATTTTAAATGCTGATTATATGATCCATTAGACCATTACTTCATTATTAGATTAAATCTGGTTAAATTCTGGTATTGTGATACTGTAAGTTTTAAACATGGTATATATACACTCACATATACACATATTTACGCAACCCCTCCACATGAGCAGAATGTGACACAAGGTCAATTTTTAAGTGGTGCTTAACAGGTTTGAATTTAGAATTTACTTTCACCTAGACTAGTTGTTATACCAAAAATAAAGACCCCAATCTGCCCTACTGTTTACTCATACCTGGAAGGAGAATAATTGTATTGATACTTTTTCCAAGGATATTAGTGCTGATGAAATGTAAACAACCTTGTTCAGGATATATATATATATATATATATATATATATATAAAGTTGGCGACCTTAGTTGAGAGTGACTCAAAGGCTCCCTTTTCAAAAGCTACTACACAATTCCCAGGATTGCTCCACTTTATCCTTGATCCTTACCAAGGTGGCATCAAGTACCATTTTTTGAATCTTTGGTATGACTTGACCTGGGATTGAACCCCGGTCTCCTGGACCATAGGCGAACACTCTACTCATTAGGCATATATATATATATATATATATATATATATATATATATGTGCGTGCGTGTGTGTGTGTGCAAAAAAAATACATAAAACTATACTAAGTGTGACAGGAAAAAACCCCCCAAAAAACAAAACAAAATTTATTTGAAACCCTGTCAATGCCAAGTACCTCAACTAGTATACACACACAAAATGATACCTGAAAGTTTGGGGAATTTGAACAAAGTTTCAAAACCAAATTTTGTTTGCCAGCAAGGAAAAAAAAAGTAAAGAAAGAAAAACAAATTTGATTGCTCTATACATAATCAAATTTCCCAAACTCTTAAATAGTATTTCGTGTACCCACACCATATAAATAGTTACCAGCATATTTCTGGTTTTAATTGTAATAAATTACAAAAATCTATCTTTAATCTATATATCTATATATTGCTCAAGGTTTTAAGGTAAATATATATATATATATATATATATATCAAGTATGAATGTTTCTAAACGTCCTTATCACACTCATAAATGCACACAAGCATTTATACCTATACGAAAATATACATATTTATCAGTGAATATATCTATATAAGTAACTGTGTTTGTATGTATATGTATACTCAAATAAATGTGAGATTGCCCATTTTAATATTGAAACTTCTTACATCACCACCGCTTTGTGTCACTCTCCACTTCTTCCCTTTTTTCCACACCCTTTCTTTGCACATGAAATATATACTTGCTGTAATCAAATGAATTTCTGAATTATTCATTGTCCCAACTCGATCATCTTACCTTTGAACAATTTCCACAGCTATTACTTTTTCACCAGCAAACGTAAGACTTACATATTTAATTAATCTTACAGCTCCGGGCTATAGGAGACGCTCACCTTGATAGTATTGGGCCTGCAAGATTTTGCCCGCAACCCTGAGCTCTCCTCACCAATTTAAATTCTATTCGGGAAAATGTGGCCAAGTAGTACGAGGCCGACGGCAAGAGGTATCACATCTTTGGTGGACAGGGAGGAAAAGACATAACTAAGTGCTGCTTGTCATCTTGCACACGCAAGGCGGGGGTGAATGTGCATCTTTTGTAGATGTGTTAGGTATGTTCACTTCTAGGGTGGCATGTGTCAGAGATGGGGTGTTGGTCTGCACACTTGCACCTTTCCATCTTTTATTTCTCAACTCACTTAAGTTCCATAAGTAAGGACTTGGCACTTTATATATGCCTATCAAAAATGAGGGGTAATGAGGGGTAGCAAGGGGGTCTGCGGAAGAGTTGACAGATATTCATTACTGGTTTTATGATGAGAGAGAACACCTTTGTCCCCCAACCAAATCTTGTTGAGTACTAATTTTAGTAAGAATATTTTTGAATTTCTTGAGGGGTAGCAATAAGACTGAGGAAGAGTTGACAGTCATTGCTGGTTTCAAACAGTAATTTTAGCAAGAATATTTTTGAATTCTAATAAAGAGTTGGTTTGGATGGTTATATAAATACCCTTAAATTATAAATTGAATAATAATGAAGTTATTCTTTGTCAATATTTAAGGTTTTGGCAATAAAAATACTTTTCTTTTCTAAAAATAAATCTACACTAAAAGAAACTGTCCATTTGTCCACCTTGCCCCCTATTTTAATCTGGGGATAAAAACCCAATATCTCTGAATCAACAATTTCTACAAGCACTTTTGTTTTGTAGAAAAACAATTTTAGCAATTCTTACAAAATAGCTCAGTAATAGCATGATGTATGTATTTACCCAACCCCTCTGCTACAAACAGGATGTGACACAAGGTCAATTTTTAAGCAGAGTACAGCTGGTTTGAATTCAGTGTTTTCCTTCTTCAAGATTGGTTGCTTAAAGAAGGCTCCCTTTTTCCAATCAATTTTGTTTTATAGAAAAACAATTTTAGTAATTCTTACAAAACAGCTGAGCAATAGTACAAAGTACTGTAATTTTTAGTATATAATACATTTCCCCCCATATTTTTAAGCCTAAAAGCTTGTGGTGTGTATTATACATGAGAACTAAATATTACTGTTTTTTTCTAGCCATGTGCATTGCTATATTCAGGACAACACGACCCAAAGTAAGTTATACCTATGGTCTAAATATAATAAGTAGTATAAGTAATAGCCATGGTAAAAAGCACTTCCATTTTATACCACAATAGAAAAATAGCCAATAGAATGTGTGTTAGTGTATAATCTATTCCTTCTATTGTGAATTTATTTTCACAGAAAGTTTGTTATATTTTCATGCGAACATGTCTTTGCCTGATAGCACAAAACTTACATAGTATTTAGAGCAAAGGCAAGGACATTAACTTTTGGGTTGAAAAATATGTAAAAATAGTGCATCTTATAAACAAATAATTGAAATAAAACATGAAAAAAATTATATTTGGGTAAGCTTGACTTACGATTTGAGTTTTGTTATCGGTCATGACAGCGATGGTGTTTTTACGGGTTGTATGAACTTTGCTTGAAACTGGAGATACCTTAAAATAAACCAGAAAAGAGGTGTAAGATAGATATAAGTATTTCTGGGTGAAATTCAACATTGATTGGTTTTACAGCATGTCAACCCTTGTTGGGCTATCTTATGCCAAAGATTGTTTAAAAATTATGGTCTCCAATTTTATATGGCACAAAAATCTATCTGTGCAACTGTTTTAAAAAGGTTAACACTTTAGTTACAATATCAATGTCTTAATAGCCAATGTATTAATATAATTCACAATCATTTTAAACATCTCAAACTGATCAATTTTATCCATAGATTAAAATTTTAAAAATTTCATGAGTCAAATGTGTTGGGTTGTTTGGTTTTATGGCATTTCAACCCTTGTTGGGTTATTTAAAGCTGAAATCTATTTTTTCTCTAGCAACTGTAAGGTTTCAAGTATCTTCTAATAATCTTTTGTAAACAATTATAGCTTCAAGTAATCTACAATTAACATTTAATAGCTATCTCAATTGAGAATAGCACAGTTGGCTGGGACTGTAGAATACACCAACTGCATCTCTGTAGAGGGGTAAGACCCCCATCCCCCAATGAGTGTCCTGATATAACATTAAACAATCTGATGGTGAAGCTCTAGTAATGCTGGAGCTTTGGGAAATGTGGAGTACTCCATCATTGCCATTGCTCCCAGGTTCACTCTGGCCCAGAGTGGTAGTACCTAAAAGAATCCTATCTATGGATTAAATAGAACTGCTTGACATTTAAACTGAGTGCAAACAAATGATTTATGCTAAACTGAATTGTTTGAAATAGAACTGTTTGATCATTTAACTGTGTGTAAATAAATGACTGATGTTTAATTGAATTGTTAGTGATACACAGCAATACTTGGAAACATTTAACTGTATGCAAATTAATGAGTAATGTTGAATAGAATTATTAGTGTTAATAGCAATACTTGAAACTTTTTAAATGATTAATAGTAAATAAAAATATTTGTGTTACATAGCAATGCCTGAAACCATTTAACTGTGTACAAAAGAATAAGCACAGGCCAGTTTAAAAATGTATCAATAAAATGTATTTACAAATCATTTATATTTGATATATATGTAAAAACAGGATTTGGCATTTAGTAAGCAACAATGGTTGATAAGCTATAAAATCCAATCCAACCAAATATCAATTGAGAAATTATAATAATTGGGATGAGTGTGAACTCTTATTTTTAATTTACAAAATGAATGGATAATTGCTTTATTCTCTAAGATTTTGTTTTGGTTGGGTTTTATGAGAAATAAACCATTGTAGGTTATTCAATACCAAAGCCTGTTTATACATAAATATTAAATATAAATGATTTGTAAACATATTTTATAGATGAATTTTAAAACTGGTCTATGCTTATTCTTTTGTACACAGTTAATACATATATATTAAATATATATAATTTGTAAACACATTTTGTTGAACTCATTTTTCTAACACACAGTAAAAAGGTTTAGAGTATTTCTATCAAATATGAATAATTCTATTTACTATTAATCATTTGTTTGCTCAGTGTTAAATGGTTTCAAATATTGCTATGCAAGAGTAAGAATTTAGCATCAGTCATTTGTTTGCACACATTCAAAATGATAAATAGATATAATTCGTAAGTGAATAGTTTGTTGGTAATTTCATCTTTAAATGAGTTTGCACACAAGTTTTTCTATTGTTTTCACACAGTTACTATCTCAATTGAGAAATTATAATGATTAGGATGAGTGTGAACTCTTTCATTTTTAATTTGCAAAATGAATGGATATTTGCTTTATTCTCTAGAGGAAAAAATGATAAATCTAACTAAGAGCATTTTTATGCTATAGTGCTTACAAAGATTTCACAACAATGTGCCATTTTTTGTTACAGTAACATACAAATATACAAAAATCAGAACATGAGAGTATAAATTAAAAATGAAAAAAAGATAATGATTCTGAAAAAATAATTATTAAAACAGGAATTCTTCTATGTCACAACTATTGTATAGTTGCACCACTTGGACTTTAATGAAATGCCTGGAGAAAAAGTTAGATGGAAACTACACAAAATGCTGCATGCTATTTTGAACAAATCCTGGAAGCAGCCTGCCCCCCCCCCTCAAAAAAAAAAAAAAAGGGTACCTGTTAGTGCCACTTCCCTCCCATCTCGCAAACCATCCAAGTAAGATGAGCAAGAAATGTTGGGTACTTCTGGTGAAGAAAAGACAAAATCATTCTCATAGAGACTCCTTCACATGGAAATACTAATGTTGGTTAACCAGCAAATGACTTACATCATCAGTTCTGTGCAGACGCTGGATGCTGTCAAGAGGATCAAGTGATGGCTGATTGGGATGGCGACAGAGAGAGTCAAGGGAATCCATGCTGTTGGCACATAATGATGATTATTCTAATTATTGATATTATATTAATTATATTATAAAATATCCAAATAAAAAATTAGTTTAAAATTACACAATAAAAAAGTTGCATCTAAAAGATTATAACTAATTACTTTTAATTAGCTAAAGTCTCAACAAAGATTGAACTGAAGTTCTAGCATACTAGATTTGAATTTTTTTCAATTTTTTTGGGGGGGGCGTTTTTCTTTATTTAATGGCATATCAGCCTTCATGGGTTATTTAAGGTCAAATCCATTCTTGTCAAAGAATAGAAATGGTATAAGTGGGTTCATGGCTTTTCTAAGGAAGTCAATACACCAGAGTTGATTGGCCAAAGGGTTAGGGGTAGGGTAAGGGTTACTATGTTGAGGTTTTAAGGGAGTTCAGGAAGAGATTCCGTCGGAAAAGGCCAGCACTCTTCAAATCGGGTCAGTGACAATGCACCAGTCTACAACTCCATCCTTGTCATAGACTATTTGACCAAGATGGGCATCAAGACAGTTCCTCACCCTCCCTATAGTCCACACCTTGCTCCCTGTGACTTATTCCCTAAGCTCAGAGGCTGTCGTTATGAGACAATTGAGGAGATGAAAGAGGCTGTGACGAAGGTCATTGACATGCTCACACAAAAGGACTTCCATGGGGCTTTCCAGAAGTTGTTGGAATGGTACAACAAGTGCATTGCAGCTGGAGGAGATTACTTTGAAGGGGACTAGTTTCATGTGTGTACTATCAATAAAAGTACCCATACGAAAAAAGTCTGGAAACTTATTTAATGATCCTTGTACTATCTACTCAAAGCAAGAGAGGGAATAGTTGGATTCATGAAGTTAGATAGTCAAGTCTACTTCTCACAACAATAACTGTTAGACCACCAGTGCCTCCTAAATAAGTTTTTTCATATAAGGAAGGGAAATATAATTAGAGTGCTATCTAAAATCTTCAGCAAAATGTTTGGAAAGCTGTTTAAAAGAAGAAAAATGCTTACCTTCCAGTTCATCAGTTGGTTGATTAAAGTTGATTTTCCTGAATTTGGGATTCCAATGATTGCAAGCCTCAAAATTTTGGAATTGAGTGGCTGATCTGGCTCCATCAAATATTTGTTGTATTGTTCATCTAAAAAAAACAAAAACAAAGAAAAAACTCGTAGCTTGTTAATAAATTTTATGTCATTGTTTAATAACTGAATTGTTGTGAAATATGGCTGTTCATTTCCAATTCTCAACAATAAGTACACTCTATATCAGGGACCCTGAACATATGGTGTTTGGGTTGCATGCGACCCTCAAACTACTTTTCTATAACATGCAGCAGAACAATTTTTGCGATTAATATTTTCCAAAAACTAAGTAATTTGTTATTTACCCCAACCATGTTTTACCCAGAGAATGTACTTTAATATTTCAGTCACTTTCACTTCAAGATGAAAAGGTGAAAAGATGAAATAACCCAATTTGTATATACATTAAAAAAAAACAACATTAATAAAAATGTTAGTGAAATCTACATGACTGACATTATATTGTAGTGGAGCAGTGACTTTTATGGCAGATCAACGATTGTAGGTTATTTAATGCCAAATACTCTTTATATGTATAAAATATATATGATTTGGTTTTGTTTGGTTTTATGGCATATCAACTGTTGCAGGTTATTTAATGCTGAATCCATTTTTATACCTAAAAACAATTATATTTCAAACAATTCAGTTTAGTATAAGAACACAGTTTAAATTTCAAAAAACAGTTCTATTTCAAACAATTCAATTTGGTTGAGTACAGTTTTTTGTTTACACACAGTTAAATTTTAAAACAGTTTTATTTCAAACAATTCAGTTTAGCATAAGTACACAGTTCTATTTGACTCATAGATAGGACCCTATCAGGTACTACCATTCTAGGCCAAAGTGGACCTGAGAGCGATGGTAATACTCCACATAATACTCCACATTCCCCAATGCTCCAGCATTACTGGAGCCTCACCATTAGATTGTTTAGTCAAATTCAGGACACTCATTAGGAAAGTCTTACCCTTCTGCAAAGATGTAGTTAGGGTATTCTGCAGCCTCAGATGACTAGGCCAGATTGAGACAAGAGAAAATTAACTTACACAACAGAATAGGAAGAATGTTTTTTGTTTTATAATTTGGGAAAGTGGTAGATTTGACAACTCATATGGGTATGCAGGGTGCACTTAAGATGATAGACAACTAACACACACAACATGAAATTTGTTTTGTTTCATAAGATATAGATTTTCAACTTATACTGGCACAAGGAGGGTATATCTGAGATGATAGACAACACAACAAGAAAATCATAAAAAATGTTTGAGAACAAATTGTTGAATAAACAAAAATTATATGCTATTTCTTGAAATGTGATAAACCTTTGAATTTTGCTTTTGTTTTCCCTGTTTGAATAATATAGTACAATTTATTGCAGTGTATCCATGAAATACAATAGAACAGGAAAAACAAAATTTATTAAAAGTTAAAATGAAAAAAAAGAAAAGGGAATTTATCAAACATAAAAACAGAATTAAGGTTAATTAGTTGGATTTTATGGCATATAAACACTAGTAGGTTATTTAATGGCAAATCCTTTTTATACATGTATATCAAATAGATATGATTTTTAAACCCATTTTGTAGAAAACATTTTAAAAATGAACCTGAACTTTTTTTCTTTTGCACATAGATTGTTTCAAATATTGCTACATATCACTAACAATTCAATTAAAAATCAGTCATTTGTTTGCACACATCTAAATATGATTTGTAAGTAATTTTATTTTTAAATGAGTTAAAACTACCTTTTTTAGCACACAATTATTGCTATTCCTATTGTTTCTACATAGTTAAATGATTTCAATTATTGCTATTTAACTCTAATAATTCTATTCAATTATTGCTATCTAACACTAGTAATTCTACTCAACATTACTCATTCCTTTGCACACAGTTAAATGATTTTAAGTATTGCTACATATCACTAACAATTCAATATAATATCAGTCATTTGTTTATGCACAGTTAAATGCTCAGACAGTTCTATTTCTAACAATTAAGATTTAGCATAAGTCATTTATTTGCACACAGTTTAAATGTCAAACAGTCCTATTTGACTCATAGATCAGGTGTAACCACTACAGACCAGAATGGACCTAGGAATGATGGCAATGAAGGATACTCAACATTCCCCAAAGCTCCAACATTACTGGAGCCTCACCATCAGATTGTTTGTCATATCCAGGACACTCATTGTGGGTGGGAGTTCACCTCCCTGTAAAGATGCATTCAATGTATTCTACAGGCCCAGCCGGCTGAGTTGACAGAATTAAGGAAAACTTGAAACAGAAAATTTGTCTTCCTACATTTTGTACTTACTGTCATATGTGTATTCATTTTGATTAAAAAACAAAGCAGCTTATAGCAGATTACCATTCAAACCAGTAAGAATCATTTGTCCATATCATTTTTGGCCCACAGTACCTTTCCCCAAAGATGTCAAGGCCCTGAATTTGAGATCTCTGACTTATATCTACCTTTTCACCAAATTCCATGTACTGTATTACTTTTTTCAAAAATTCATTTCTCTTTACTGAAATAAGATTAATGGTTGGTTGGTGTTTTATGGCATATCAATTGGTGTGAATTATCTTATGCCAACTTCTGTAGGTATATATATATATATATATATATATATATATATATATATATAAGGTTAGCAACTATAGTCGAAGGTGACTCAAAGGCTCTCTTTTCAATAGCTACTACATCAGGGTGAATGGGAGGGCACTACACCTTTCCTGGATTGCTCTACTTTGCCCTTGATCCATACCTTATAATGCTGAATGTTAAGCAAGGCGGCATCGAGCACCATTTTTTGAGTCTTTGGTATGACTTGACCAGGGATTGAACCCTGGCCTCCTGGGCCATTGGAGAACACACTACCCACTAGGCCATATACATACAATTGTATAAGTGAATAGTTTGTTGGAAACTTTATTTCTAAACAACTTAGACCTTATTTGTTTGCATACAATTAAATGGTTATGAGTATTACTATTTAACATTCGTAAATCTATTTATCAAATATTCTTATGTAATATAAATAATTTTCATACAGCAGTAGGGTTTCAAATAACTAATAGTCTTTTGTAAATGATCAAACAGTTCTACTTGACCCATGAATGGGACTCTAACAAGTATTACCAATCTGAGTCAGAGTTAACCTGGGAGTAATGGAAATGAAAGGGGTACACCACAGTGTCAAAAGCTCCAAGACTGATGCCTCATCATCAGATGCAGATTAGTATTATATCTAGGACACAAGATCAAAGATTAAAAAAGAATATACATATAGACATAAATGGTATAAATGAACATGGAAGAAAAAAATGGGAAAAAGTCAGGGATATATTTGAATTCCTAAAATATCTCATGATTTGAACATATTGTTTTTGCTTGAAGTAACCATCAAGTCTCAAAACAGCAAAGAAATGCAATTTCATCATTATTATTATTATTATTATTAAGACGAAGCTGCTCGGAAGAATGTGTTCCTGCTCATCAGGTGCTAAATCAAATTTCATAAAATAATTACATATCACAGGTAAATAAAGACATAAATAATTAAATACATGGAAATGTTATAAGGTACATCTTTTATTGATTTTATCAGCATTGATTTCTTCCTCTGGGATTGTACAATTGTTTAAATGTGCATGAGACAATATAAGTAAAATAATGGTGTTAGGCAAAGTCAATCATTCAAGAAAATGTGAGAAAGAAGGTTTGAGTAGAGTGTGGTGTACATATAAATAAACAGATATTTAATCTGTAAGTCAGCACGTGTGAGAGCCTATAAGGACTATAAGAAGCATTCAGGAGTTCAAAACCAAGTTTAGCAGTTATTCTGTTAATGTTAAGTGATAACAGTAATTAGATAGTAAGGGTCAGCTCAAAGCAAGCAATATGAGGTAAAACAAAATGTTACATTGGTTGGTTGGGTTTTATGGCATATCAACCTTTGTAAGTTATTTAACGCCAAATCCATTTTTATGCAAATAGTTTTATTTCAAACAATTCAGTTTAGTATGAGTACACAGTTTAATTGTTAAAACATTTCTATTTCAGTTCATTCAAACAGTTCTAATTCAGCAAATTCAGTTTAGTATAAGTATAGATTTTCTTTACAAACAGTTAAATGTCAAAACAGTTCTGTAAAACAATTCAGTTTAGTGTAAGTACAGTTTCAATATCAAAAACAGTTCCATTTCAAACAATTCAGTTTAGCATAAGCAAGCAATCTAAATGTAAGTACAGTTTAATTGTCAAACATTTCTATTTCAAGCTATACAGTTTAGTCAAACTTAACCCATAGATAGGGCCCTATCAGGTGCTACCATTCTGGGCCAGAGTGGACCTGGGAGCAATGTCAATGAAGGGGTGCTTCACATTCCTCAAAGCTCCAGCATCACTGGAACCTCACCATCAGATTGTTTAGTGTTATATCCAGGACACTTATTGAGGTTTTTTTTACCCCTCTACAGAGGTGCAGTTGGTACACAATTTTTTGCACACGGTCCTATTAAATGTGGATGATTTTTAAACAGATCTATTTGACCCATAGATGAGACTGTAATACCACTACAGTTCAGAGAGGACCTGGGAGTAATGGCAAAGAAAGAATATTCCACACTACCCTGAGCTCCAGAATTAGAGCCTCACCATCAGATGCAGTTTAGTATCATATCAAGATACCTCTTTTTTTTTGAGTGAGGGAGGATTTTACCCCTTTGCAGGAGATACAGTCAACATATTCTAAGCCCTGCTGATAAAGTATTAACCTTAAAAGGAGTGTCAAAGAAACATGCAACAATACTGAACAGAATGCGGTAAATTAAAAAGGCTGAATGAAATAGTTAACACAAATGTCTTGACAAGATGGCTAAATTTCTTGTCCTTTAATTCATAAAAATGCTATTGATGGGTGATAATGTCTCCAATGAATCATGACATTTTAGAGGGAGTACAAAGGTTTTTGGAAAACTGTCAAACAGAAAGAGTGAAAAGCAAGGGGTCGGTGGGGGAAAGAGAACAGAATTAAGGAGAAATAATTGTGATAAAATCAATAAAAAAATGAAAAATTATCAGTTTTGGAAGTTTTTTTTTTATTGAAATGAAATCATTTTTGTTTTATTTGATGAACAAAAATGCCAAAAATAAAATAGAAAGGGAAAACAAGAACAAAACTGAAAACACACACACACACACACACACACACAAACACAGACCCCCCCCGAAAAAACAAAAGAAACCCACCCCACCCAGATGAGAAGAGATTAATTTCCAAGATTGTAGAAAGAATATTTTCATTATTGTGAGAAAAGTTCATCAGATTTGTCGAGAGAAATGAAATTTGTTTTAATAAAAATGGGACTGGGATTAAATTTGAATGTGTGAGAAGCAAGTTAGTTAAAATTAGGTTGGCATAATGAAACTGGTCATTTTAAGAGATGATCAAGATGGGGTCAAGGATATTAGGAGGGGAGTTTCAGAGCAGCTTCCTCAGTTGAAGGAGTGGTGGTAGGAAGAAATTATTTATTAATAATTGTTTCTTGATGTTATTTCAGTTTCAATATCTCCCCCCCACCCATCTTCATTTTTCTTTCCTCCACTAAATATCTTTCTTTCATATCTCCCCCATCATTTTTTGGGGGTAATCTCCTTCACTTTACTATTTTTTTAAACCATTTTTTCTTCATTCGTTGCCTTCTTATTCTTTCATTTCTATTGCTTTCTTTATTTTTTATTACTGAAATGTAAAAAGACCCACTTTTATTCTTGTAAGGTTAGTGAGTTGGTTGCTTTTATAGCATGTCTACCTTTTATGGGTTATTCAAAATCAGTTATTTTTTCAAGCAGAATGGTTCCAGCTAATTAATGATAATTATCATATGTAAACAAGTATAGCTTCAAGTAAGTCTTCTTAATACTAATAATTCATACATGATTACATGATTTCAACTAACTATTTCTATTGAATGATAATAATATTGAATGATAATAATACATAGTTATTTGGTTTCAAGTATTCTTATCTAATACTAATAATTTGCATAAATTTTTATGGTTTCAAGTATTTCAAGCAATGATAAAGTTTTAAGTAACTAATAAAAATAATCCTTAGTAAACAACTAAAGCTCCAAATAACTATTCTTAATACCAAAAATGCATAGTTATATGATATCAACATGAATACAATTCTTAAATAAATCTATTTGACTCATAGATGGGACTCTAACCAGTACTACTATTTTAAGTCAGGGTGGAACTGGGAGTAATGGTAGTGAAGTGGCACTCCACACTCTTCAGATCTCTGGAACTAGAGACTCACTATAAAATGCAGTTTAGTGTTCTACCCAGGACATTCCTTTTTGGTGGGGGTCTTACACCTCTGCAAGGGAAACAGTGTATTCTAAGCACCATTGACAAAGCAGTAAACATTATAAGGGACCTATTCAAAAATGTCAAAATGGGGAACCCGCATTCCTTCACATGGAAAGAGAGACTGTACTTAAAAACATTACTGTATGCAAGCAAACAATTATTATTAAATTGGAAGTTACCCAAAATGATTCAGTTGAGTATAAATTATTAGTATTAGATAAAAATACTTGAAACTATATAACTGCTAATGAGAGAGAGAGAGAAAAAAAAAGTGACTTTGACATTAAACATGACAAGAGTAGACATATTGTAAAACTAAACTAAACCTAAACAAATATATATATAATATAGTTTGCTATATTCATAAAGAAGGAGTGCTTAATAAGTATATGAAATGTAAAAGGACCCACTAAATACTAATAATTTATACATAAAACCAAACTTGGACTGTAAGTCAATAAGTAGAGTATTCTGTATGGGAGATAAAAAAAAAAATTAAATCCTGAGTTATTTTTACCAACAAAGTTTCCTTTCTTGGAGGATGACAACTGTCTCCTTCCATTTTAAGGAGACTATCAAGCCTAAAAACAAATAACTAAAATCTTTCATTAGTTACATCTAAAAAGGAAAGTTAAAGTGTGATATTTATTTTAACTGGAAGAAGCTGAATTTCTTTTTTGTTTTTTCTACTTTTTGTTTCAATATTTAAAATGCATTTGAAGAACTTTGCCGGTAGAAACAACTCAGGATTTAACTTCTTTTAAAAACTCTGATACAGAATACTCTGTTTATTGAGCTACAAGTCCAAGTTTAAATTTCATGCAAGGATAGCATCACAGTTTACATTATGGGCACCTCTTGTGGTGAAATGGTTAACTAGCTAGGCTAGCAGACCATTCAATTTTCACTGGGTGCTTCATATTTTTGGCCTTGTGCCAAACTAGGTTCAGCTTCGTAAAATGACAAATTCTATACAGAATAAAATACCTGAAAATTGAATCTTAATAAGAAAATTTAATTGAACAATCCAACAAGAGTAGTTTGCCATATTCATAAAGAAAGAGTGCTCAATATCTGTGATGAATATCTAAGTTAGGATAGTGAACACACAGAGTCAACAGTGGTTGGGTGACTGTCAATTTCTTACCAATCCAATCATTGCATAGATGAGAAACTGACAATCACCAAACACTGTTGACCCTGTATCTACACTAACCTATATATATATATATATATATAAAATTAACTTAAATCGCGAGTCGGAAATCTTCTACTAAAGTTTCACCTTATCGGATCATCAGGAAGCCTAACTCCAACTAATGCTAAAGGAGAAAACGCCGTCTTATATTCACCAAAAACCCACCTAGCTTAGAATTTACATAACAAAAAAAAAAAAAAAAAAATCAAAGAACCTTACTTTTATTAAAAAAAAAAAGTCTCCGAAACCTATCCCTAATTATAGAGCAACCACGCCCTTTTGTGTCTACAACTATTTAACACCTCCGATCTTTGGTTTAACATATCCCTACTTTTACAAGGTGCTATTGCTAGTTTATCCTCCATGCAAAGCAGACAACTCCTATCCCCAGCCCTATATTTACGGCATTTCTTTATTACTTCCCATTTCATTATAGGATCTATCCCTTTGTTATCCTTGAGCTCCCACACATAACTAGATAACGTAGTACTATGCCTATACTTCTCGTGGGAGAAACTCGTTTTATGGTTATAGTACCTAGTCTTAAAATCCCCTTGCGTCGACCCAAAGTATATCTTTTTGTTTCTCTTATTATTCGGATCACTATATACTTCCACTTTATACACTACACATTCTTGCTTACATTTGCCTTCCAGCGGACATCTAACCTTATCCCTACAATTACATTTAGCAATCATCTTATTTTTCTCCTTACTTAATTTAGCTATATTACTCTTGTTTATTATGCCATTGATGTTTGGCATGTAACTATAACTTAATTTAACGTAATTCTTATTAAATATCTTATGTAACGGGCTCCCACTAGGGAAATTTCTTTTTAATAACTTAAAGAATTCTTTCCCTAAGTTATTGACTACCTCCATGTTATAAGGCGGATTAAACCATAAAATTTTCCTAGGTCTATTTCTCCTTTTTTGCGTATTACTTTCCTCCCTATCCTGATATTCTAAATTGATCCTATATCCGTCATTCTTCAAAGCCTCCTCATATTCCTGTTTGCTTCGTTCAAAAATTTCCTTGTTGGAGGAGTTATTTGATAACCTATGCTCTATTCCTTTAGGTACATGTTTAAATACCTGTGTTGGGTGATTGGATCCCCTGTTCACATAACGCAGATCCTGGTTCCTTTTTCTAAACGGAGATACAGTTCCACTATATAAGTTTAACGTAACATCAAGATAATCGGTAATTTTTAGGTCCGTCCTTATATCTAACCTAAATCCAAACTCATCAAACAGCTTATACAATCTTTTTCTAATACCATCACATTTCTTTGGTGAATCAAACCATCATCATAATAAAGCCCACGGCTACTTGGGTCCATAATCTTATTAATACTATACAATAATACACACCCGACGAGCTCACAAATTTCTGCCCCATCATATGCCCCTATTGAAACGTTGAAATTTCCACCCTCCCCTTTTTTTTATCCATATACTATCTTCATAGTATAGCAATGTTTTACGACAATGCTTAATTATCTCCACCTTGTCTAAAGGTATCACCATATATTCCTTAGCCAAATCTAACGCTCTATCCAGTGTCCTTTCGGTTATCGATGGGTAAAAATCCTTAATATCATATTTGATAAAGGAACACCTATCATTCTTCTCGTATTCCTCAAACCACTTAATACAATCTTTTGTGCTCCGCCAGTGGTTGATATTTAATGCCAGCCTAAGCGAATCACATATGTCTTGGACGATTATTTTACTAACCCTACCTATCTGTGTTTTGGCCGGGTTAATAAGCCTACATTCAGGATTAGTCTTGAAATCACTTTTGTGGACCTTGATCGTAATGAAACAATTCTTGGTATTGTATTTTTCCACTCTATCTACAATACCTAGTCTATGCGCCAACATTTTTGCCTCGCTATTCAACTCTTTTTTGAGATCAGGTGGTGCTTTCTTATAATTCTTAACCACCTACTTAAACATCATTTGCTTATGTTTTCCCTTTTCTATTTCATACAAATTGTCCGACTTATCCAACTTTACAAATATGCTTTTGGACTCCTTAAATCTCCTCATATCCTCATACATTTTTTGCTGAATATTATTGTGCATTTTCCTAAACTTTATCTCCTTAACCATTCCTATCATTTCAGCCTCAAACTGGTCCATCTCTTTGATATGGGGGGGTGTTTCCTAGTTCTAAACCCATATTTCTCCCGTCCCTCCTTTTCCGTACAGTTAATCGTATTGAGAAAAAAATATGCCTTCCACCTCATATTTTTTATAAAAGATTCTATCCTTCTCAACAGAACTAACTTATACTGATGCCTATTAGGTATTGGTATGTTTTTATATGAATAATTTATATTCGCTCTCTCCATAGTAACAGGAGCAAAGAAAGTGCTCAATGAAAACACCAGAGCTTAAATATTTACTAATCTAATATCTACCAGCATTCATGGTACCAGAAAAAAAACCCCGAAAAAAACCCCGCCAGGAACAAGAGATAAAAGTATCTCGAATCACCGCCCGGGGGGAAAAAGAAAAAAATCATAGGTCAAAAAGAAAGAAAAGGCCAACCTCGTCCGACCCCTTGAAAAAAATCAAGGGATACACAGTCAGTTGGTCAAAAGAAAACTAAAACCTTCCGCGAATCCTGCAATGCTACAAATACAAGAGTGCTCAACACAAGTGGAGCCAATTATAAAATTAACTTAAATCGTGAGTCGGAAATCTTCTACTAAAGTTTCACCTCATCGGATCATCAGGAAGCCTAACTCCAACTAATGCTAAAGGAGAAAACGCCGTCTTATATTCACCAAAAACCCACCTAGCTTAGAATTTACATAACAAAAAAAAAAAAAAAAATAAATAAATAAAATAATCAAAGAACCTTACTTTTATTTAAAAAAAAAAAAAAAAGTCTCCGAAACCTATCCCTAATTATAGAGCAATGTGTATATATATATATATATATATATATATATACACACACACACACACACACACACACACAGGGTGTCTCAATATACATGGGACCCATGTGACTGCTAATAACTCTACTAATAATAATGTTGCGTTCTTTTTTGTTTCAGATTTGAAAATACTATACTATAAAAACTATTAATCCTCGCGATCACAATGCCTTGGATATCACTACTTATTTGGAGACAAGATCATTCAAAACCGTCTCAAAATAGATGTAAATAGATTTATTACTGAGACAAGAAACTCAAAAAAAGATAGCATGTCCTGGAAGCTGATATAATAACAATAAAAAAACAACATTGATTTGATATTTCTAACTCAAAGGATGTATTTTTTACATAACGTGTTCCAAATGACTGCCATTGCGCTTGTCTCAGTAATAAATCAGTATCATATTAATGGATTGCATCTATTTTGAGACACCCTGTATATATTCACCCAATATCTCTGCAATGAGAAGGATGTAACACAAGGTCAATTTTTAAGTGGAGTTTGACAGGTTAGAATTCAGAGTTTTCTTTCTCGTAGATTAGTTACTATACCAAGATTGAAGAGCCCAGTCTGCCCTACAATTTACCCATAGTTGAATGCATACTTTCCCCAAGGGTATCAGCACTATTTAAAATGCAAACAGCTTCATCCAGGATTTGAAGTTGGGTTGCTGTGTCCATTTTCTAGCACAATAAACGTTACCCCACAAAGCACACACACACACAAATCTTTAATTGCCTTAAACATATTTTTAACTCTGTTTATAATATTTAAAATGATTTTGAACTTTACGAATGTGTTCACTTCTTAAAAACATTGATATTGTAATCAAACAGAAAATAATCTCTTCAACATTCTATATTTGTTATCTATATTTATATTTACAATCATTTTTATTCCTGTTTTTAATTCTTACAAATTTTTTATGCAAAAAGAATGAATTTTGGCATAAAATAGCCCAACAAGAGTTGACATGTTGTAAAACCAACTACCATTCCCTAAATCCACCAGTTGTTACATCCTCAGAAGATATTATACAAAACAAAACAATATTATCTGAAAAATCACAAAGTGACAAGTTTTTTCCTATG
Source organism: Sepioteuthis lessoniana (assembly GCA_963585895.1). Lineage (NCBI taxonomy): Eukaryota > Metazoa > Mollusca > Cephalopoda > Myopsida > Loliginidae > Sepioteuthis > Sepioteuthis lessoniana. Next base: position 26,517,113 of record OY757943.1, read on the forward strand.
AATGATTGCAAACAGCTATATAATTTAGTCCTTTATATTGTCTTCTTCCTCCTCCTCCTCCTTCCAAAGTATTGCAAAGTTGGAGGAATGAAGCTGAAATTGGTTGATAGATAGATAAAACATGTGCCAGGTGGATACAGGTTTTCTTCTCTGAAGAACCAAACAAGAATCATCTGTATTGTGGAGTTGTAAAACTTAGTTTAGTTACAAACAATAACAAAGAAATGATTATTCTTATTAGCTAGACTTTCTTTATATTAATTAGTTTGAAAAATAGAAGCAAACAGAGGAGTTAGCTGATGTTATTGCAGTGTGATATGCAGTCACACTGCCTTTTATATACAAGGTTAAGTCAAAAGTTTTGCAATATTCTAGTATGTGTTAGTTTGTGGAGTAACCGAAACAGTTCAAGCGATGGAAGGTACACACTGTAGTTGTTAGCTGGTGTGCTGACATGTAGTGCATGGATTTAATCTGTGTGTGATTTGAAGGCCACTCAGATAAATGTGCAATATAGTCTAATTCAACAACTTATGTTTTACAAGTTCTAACTGGGCCATAATGCTGTGGAAGCAACTAAAAACTTTTGTTGGGTGAAAGATGCAGTAACCAGATAGTTCAAGATTTATCACTAGGGCTGTAAAAACCTCAACAATCAGGAAAGGTCAGCTAGGCCTAAAACCATAGACACTGAGGCTGTGCTCCAAGTCATAGTGGTAAATCTGGTAAGTAGCACTTGGAGAGTATCAGGTGAACCCAGTGTGGTTCATCACCTTTACAACCTCGGCAAAAGCATCCAGAGGTGCTGTATTGTACCCCACATTACCAAAATATTGCAAAACTTTTAAACTCACCCTCATATGTTAAATTGCACTCTAACAGTGTCTGTCACTTTACCAAAACTAATCTATATCTCTTAGTTTAATTATATAAAGTAGATACTTAGTTGAAAAGTTTCTTGGCTGAAATCAAAATTCTGACTATTTTTCTGATAATTTTTTTTTGATTACTGGAAAAATTTAGACTTAAATCATGTGTTTACATTTCTAGTATGAATAATATCTACTGGGGGCTTTTGGTTTGGTTGTTTGGGTTTTATGGCATATCAAACTTTGTTGGTTATTTAACGCCAAATCCATTTTTATGTGAACAGTTCAATTTCAAAAAAATTCAGTTTAGCATGAGTACACAGTTTAATTGTCAAAAATGTTTCTATTTCAAGCTATTCAGTTTATTCAAACAGTTCTAATTCAAACAATTCAGTTTAGTATAAGTATAGATTTTCTTTACACACAGTTAAATGTCAAAACAGTTCCATTTCAAACATTTCTGTTTAGCATAAGCATGCAGTTTAAATGTAAGTACAGTTTAATTGACAAAAACATTTCTATTTCAAGCTATTCAGTTTAGTCAAAAAGTTCTAATTCAAACAATTCTGTTTAGCACAATAAGTATGCAGTTTAGTTCTATTTAACCCATAGATAGGATCCTATCAGGTGCTACAATTCCAGGCCAGAGTAGACCTGGGAGTTATAGCAATGAAGGGGTGCTCCACATTCCCCAAAGCACCAGCATTAAAGGAACCTCACCATCAGATTGTTTAGTGTCATATCCAGGACACTCATGGGGGGGGGTTTACCCCTTTGCAGAGAAGCAGTCGGCATATTCTGCAGGCCCAGCTGACTGGGCAAGGGGGCTTTTGACAAGGTTCAATTTACTAAGGGTCTCAGTAGGAAACATAGGAAAGGTTTTCAGCTAGTTATTTAAATTTTGATTCAAAGAATTACTTAATAATCTATGTTAGGTTCTTTTTTTCAGTAAAAGAAAATTGTGGCATGCAACAAGAATGATTTCCATGTTCTTTACAAACAAGACGATGGTGTTTGTGATTTTTTAAAGATTAAGCAATGTGATATCATCATCAGAGGATTACTAAAATCACAAGAGTTTTGGTCACTCTACATCAAGCAATCATGCTAATACCCTTGGGAAAGGCATGAATCTATTTGTTCTCTCTCAACCTCTGAGTAAATACTTAGGCAGACTGAGTTCTTTAGCTTTGAATAGTCCACTAGTCTAGGAGAAGGAAAACTCTGAATTCAAATCATGTATACTTTACTTAAAAATAGATCTTCTATCATATCCTGTTTGTTGTGGAGAGGTTGGGTAAATACATACTTCAAGCAATCAAAAAGCATTCTCAAATAATACATTATTAATGTTGCATCATAGTAAGGAAGAGATATACAGTGAAATAGAGTTAATTATTTTTAACTGAAGTGGTACAGTCCAATAAATATTATAAGTCTCATGGTGTTGGTGTTATGTCTGAAGTTGGTCTTAGTACTGACTATGCTTAAGAAACACTTTTATTTCTCTGAGATACTGGAAGTCACATGGTACAAGCCACTATTAAAAAGGGGAAAAAAATCCCGAAAGCTACTTTGCTTTATTTTGTGAGACAAAAACATTTTTTGTAAATTTGATACTTTCTTCACTTATTGTAAAGGCCACAAAAAAACAACAACAACAAAAAATCTTACATCTTAAACAATTCAACAAACAACTTAATTAAATTCTAAGAGTCACAGTAATTAATAGATATCATTTTCTAATTAAAAAAAAGTAAGATTTTGTCATGAAATAGAAATTTTTTTATAATAATGATTTTATCTTTTTTTAAAAAGACTTTTCTGAAATTTAATTCATTGAAATAAGATTTTATCATAAAACTGCAAATCCCCCCCCCAAATAGAGCAACAAACAACCCTTAGTGCATATGTCTCAACATACAACAAAAACAACCCAGAGCTATTTACAAAAATACCAAAGAATCAAGATCACCTCATCTAAATTTGGGGAACACAAAATGCATGGAGTCTCATGATGCAAAAATAAAAGATGTGGAGTATATAATGTAATCATAGAAGGAAAATACTTACAAAAACCCGAAAACAACATTCATAATGAATAGGAATTTAAGCCGCAATTCAAAAAAATGTATCCCACATAATCAAGTGTACAAACTGCAATCAGATATACATGGGTTGCACTCAAGCACAGAACAATAAAGTCCCTTTACATAAAAGCAATATTAAATGATCAGAAAATAGAAAACTTTATGCATCAAAATATCTTCAAAAATACAGCAAGGGAGACTTTAAAATTGTCAGTATAACAGACTGATGACTACTCATAACTCCAAATGAAAAAACAAACTTCATAGATTTAAACCAACAATGAACAGAGCTTAACTACATGCACACACAAACATACATACACACCAACTAGCTTAAAAATACATTTATGTATGGGGTCAAATGCATTCTCACACACATTAAATTCACTTCATGTCCTTAAAAAAAGTGTATAAGTGTTGAAAAGATAGATTTGTAGTGAATCTGAGAGTATGATAGAAATATGTAGAAAGTTGGATAAATCAAACACTTAACTCAAATTTAGATATGTGATACTTCATTCGGGTTTTATTTCATCTTTAAGAACTTCTTTAAGGTCTTGAAGATGAAATAAAGCCTGAACGAAATATCACACATCTAAATTTAAGTTAAGTGTTTGATTTATCCAACTTTTCACATATTTCTTATATATAAGTATATCTAGATATATAGGAGTGTGCACACGGGAAAGAATTAAAGAGGACAAAATTCACTTAATACTATTGAAAATATGTGTATGTATGTATGTATACACATACACAAACACAGAATAAATATTTATACACACACACACACACACACACACACAAAAAAAAAAGAAAAAACCACATAGACCAGGTCCTCACAGACAATAAGTTGCTCAGATGGATGGGGCTGTAGAATATTCCAACTGCATCTTTGCAGAGGGGTAAGACCCCCACCCCCAACAAGTATCCTGGATATGACATTAAGCACTCTGATGGTGAGGCTCCAGTAATGCTAGAGCATTGGGGAATGTGGAGTACCCCATTATTACCATTGCTCTCAGGTCCACTCTGGCCCGGAATGGTAGCACCTGATAGGGTCCTATCTATGGGTCAAATAGAACTGAACTGTGTACTTATGCTAAACTGAATTGTTTGAATTAGAACTGTTTGACTAAACTAGATAGCTTGAAACAGAAATGTTTTTTTACAATTGTGTACTTATGCTAAGTTGAATTGTTTGAAATAGAACCATTTCTTTGTATAAAAATGGATTAGGCATTAAATAACTTACAGAGGTTGATATGCCACAAAACCCAAACAACCAAACCAAACCAATACAGGCAATTAGCTACTTCTTTCCCTGGATTGAACTTCGGTTTTATATATATATATTTTACACACACATGCACACACACACACACACAAACATATGTGATTAAATAATTTACCTAATAAACATTAAAAATTTTTTTGGGTGAATAAACATGAATTTTATATGAAAATGATCAAAATCAAATTTATGTTGGTTTCCAAAAAATCTTAATTTTACAATCTCATATTTCAAGCACACAAATATGATCCAGCTTTTTTATTTAAATGCATATATTTTTCTTTCTGCCTGTTTTCATATCTATTTTCTTTCTTTTATAGGCACTGCCAAGTAACCAAGCTACATTGACTTGAGAGATGCTATGAAGAGATATTACTTGTCACAGTACCTATTAGTTTATGAGAAATCTTCAACCAGCCACCCACTCTTTCTTTTACTGTCTCTCTCTCTGTCTCTTTTCAATACCTCACAATCATTTTCTCCTCTGATCTTTCTCTATAACCTTCAAAAAGTTTTAGAACAATTCTCAGAGAGGAGAAAAAAAAAAAATTAAACAAAGTAAAAATCTTATTAAAACATCAGGTTTATTACATATTCAACCTATTAATCAGTTATCCAAAGAAAAATACTTATATACTTTTTTTTTTAATCGTTACTTATCTTTCTCCTTTGAGTTGAATTGGTAAAAATTATTTGCATATGAATGAAAGAAGATTCTAGAAACAAAATTAGGATCCCACCAAAAACTAAATATCATGTCATAACTGGCTCATTGGCCTAGAGAGTAGCGTGTTCACCAATGTTCTGGGTTCAATCCCAGGTTGCGTCATACCAAAGACTTTAAAAATGGTACTTGATATCTCCTAGCTTAACACTCAGCGATATAAAGTATGTATCAAGGGTAAAGTGGAGCAACCCAGGGAAAGGAGTAGTGCTCTCCTCTACACCTCAATGTAGTAGCTATTAAAAAGGGAGCCTTCTGGTCACCCTCGACTATGGTTGCCAACTTTACTTTTTTACTTATTATACTGAGATTATATATTAGAATATTTGCATGTATACATTTTGAAAAGTATATATATATACATATATATATACATACACAAACACACACGTGTGTGTGTGTATATATATATATATATATATATATATATATATATATATATATATATACACACACTCCCAACCCCTCAGCACAAGCAATATGCACCACAAGGTTAATTTTACGTTGAGTTTAACAGGTTTGAATTTGATGTTTTCCTTCTCCTAGACTGGTTGCTTTACTATTCACCCATAGCTGGAGGGAGAATGATTAAATTCATACCTTTCCCAAGGGTATGAGTGCTATGTAACATGTAAACAGCTTCATCCAGGATTTAAACTTGGGTCACAGTGTCCATTTCCTACAATGGTAATCATTACACCACAGATGTACATAGTTCAGTTTGGTGAATAGTCCACAGTTTTTGAGGACTGCTTCATAATCTGTTTGAGTTTAAAAACATTTTTTTTTAATATTGCTAGAATTTATAGCTAGCCTATGAGCTATAGATATTTTGAAAAGGTGAATAGATGATCTGATTTGATATTAACTGGTTGGTTATTCGGTTTTCAATAAGGTTGCTATATGCTGATGTTCAAATCAAAAGTAACATTAAAAAAATTAAGAGTTTTTAACTTAGATGCTCCATTGAAGTTATGGATTTTGAAAATTTTTACTAATTTTTTCCTTGGAAAATCCATTTTCCATTCATTGCAATAGTTTAAACATAATAACCAATCATCATGTTAAAGTCCCAAATTTTCTTTATTAAATTTACAGGCCATTTTCCACTCTAGGAATAATGCTATGACTTTTAAGTTTCAGCATTGTAAAATCTTCCTATACTAATGTTGAATAAATTATTAGTATCTCTTTTAGAAATACTAATAATTGAGATATTGAGTTTTGGTAAAAAAAAAGGACTTTTGATAATGTTTTCCTATTTTATTTTCCCCTCATCAATATTAATAAACAATTTAGCTAATGATCGATCCATTGATTAGTTTTATAGCATATCAACCTCTGGTGGGTTATTTAATGCTGACACACAAGTACAGTTGATGTGGGTGAAAGTTGTGGATAAAATATGATAAATATAGTATATATAAATAGATAAAATATGATAAATATAATATATATATATATATATATATATATATATATATGTAATATAAATAAAATATACGAAGAAGAAGACAAATATATATAATCATTAATTGCTTTTGAGCAGATAAAAAATTGTGGGAGTATTATCCCTTTAATTAAGAATTTGTACATATTTATATGCTACAAATGTTTCAGAGGAATTTTTTCGATTATATGCTATTGTATAATTTCGTTGCCTTTAGTCAAAGTTAACTTTGTCAAAGATCTTCAAATTAATCTCCTGATGGTGTCTCATGTGGGTCTGTTTAAGGTCTATACAGCTTGTCAGTAAATGATTCACTGTGTAAGGCTCTTGGCATGATATACAGATTGGCGCTTCTTCACTTTTCAGAAGGTATCAGTGAGTGGCAAGAGTGTGTGCAATTCAGAGTTTAGCCATTACCACTCCTTCTCTAGGTGCCTCTGGTGGTGTAATGGTTAGCAAGCTCGACTAGCAAACCTACACGAGTGAGTTCGAGTCTCATTGGGTTCCCCTTTCATATGGCCTTGTGCCACATCTAAGCAAAATCTTAGTAAATTTCCATTGCCACTCCTTCTCTTCTTGACATTCTACTATTTAGACATTTTTCTCCAATGGTTAGTGTCACCTGGAATAATTTGTTATCCATATAGGAGCTCTGTAACTCCTGCCACTTTCTAAGGATATATATATTTATTTTTGGTTTTAGGTCTGTGCGAGGAATTTTTCCTGTTGAAGGGTTTAGTTGTAACCACTCTTTTACTGCTTTGTTGGCTCTGTCATTCCCATGGATACTGATATGACCTGGGATCCAGCAGAAGATTATGTCCTTATTCACAGAGAGGGTGTTTATCCTATTTAGCAGTTTTGTAGTCAGGGGGTCTATCATTTTTTTTTTCTTTAGTGATATGAGTACTAACAAAGAGTCTGTGAGGATGAGGTATTTTTGGTGCTATTTGGATGTTATGATATCTAGTGCCAAGTCAAGGGTAGACAATTCTGTGCTGTACACACAAGTCCGGTCTGGGAGTTGTTTCTTTAATTCTATTTTTTTATAGATGGTCAACGCATCCAACCCTGTCCCTGTATTTTAATCTGTCAGTGTAAATTTGTAAATATTTAGAATACATATTTTGCAATTTAGCTAAGTTTAAAGCTTTGTTAAGTAGCTCTTCAGTGATTGAGGAATGAAAATCTTTCATGTCAAACACAATGAATACACACTAACTTTTATTTTGTATGCCACAGAAGCAACTTACTGCATATTCTATTTTTCCACATCAGTTCACATTTATGGTACTCCTCAGGGTGTCACATATTTTAGCTATGATTAATTTGCCAACTTTTCCAATTTGGTTTTACATTGGGTTAAAGGAGTTTAAAGATTGTAGAAAACACATGAAATTTAACAGACTTACTGTGTCTTTATGTGTGTGTGTGTGTGTGTGTGTGTGTATACATACATACACAAGTGTACATGTATTCAGAGGAGGATTTTATTTGTTGAATGCTTCAGCATTTAGACATTCAAAACTTACATGTCTGGACAAAAGTTTACACATTTGAATTGTTTAACACTGTCAAATATTTTATGA
>OY757943.1:26532628-26555128 GCA_963585895.1 Sepioteuthis lessoniana
AAACTCAACTGTATACACAAGGAGGACTGTATATTGTTATTAATTATTTCACGTGTTAAATAATAAATTGTTAGAATTAAACGAAGTATTAATTCATTTATTTGTTGCTGTTAGCCTTAGAATAAATGCTATACTAACACAATAGACTCATAGATGGAATCCTAATAATAAATAATTTTCAAACAGAATTAATTGACTCATAGATGGGATCCTAAAAGGTACTACCGCTCTGAATCTGGTCCTGGGAGTAAGGAAAATAAAGGAGTAGTCCACTCCCCATTTCTTCGATCTTTTAGAACTGGAGCCTAACTATTAGAAGTAGTTTAGTGTCTTACCCAGGACGCGATGAAAACTATAATTATAAAAGACAATTTGTGAGATGAAAAGGCAATCAAAGTGATTTATTTCACCTGTTTGAAAAAAATAATCCTTAGATCTTAGTTGATCCACTCAGAGACTATCTGTCCTATAATACATTTACATTTAAATTTCATACACTAAATGTACAAATAAGATATAAGTAATAAAATAATACAAACTCTGTCTCGTAATAGTTAGTATATTAGCACATAAATTCCATACATGAAATTCACAAATTGATTTTGGGACAGAAGTATTACAATAATACTAACTCTGTCCCATAATAGTTAGTACACCTGCATATAAATTCTGTTCACTAAATGTACAAATCATTAGGAGGTATGTATTTAGCAACCCCTCTGCATGAGCAGGATGTGACACAAGATCAATTTTTTAATGCAAAGCTTAACAGGTTTGAATTCAGAGTTTTCCTTTTCCTAGACTGGTTGCCTAACCAAAGAAACCAGTCTGCCCTTTACAGTCTGCCATTTACACCACGGGCACCTCCAAAAACAATTAGGAAGTATAAGTAATAAAATAATACTAACTCTGTCTTGTAATAGTTGGTACATTTGCATATAAATTCCATACACGAAATATACAAATGATTATAGGACAGAAGTAATAAGATAATACTAACCCTGTCCCAAATTAATTGGTACATTTGCATATTAATTCCATACACAAAATGTACAAATAATCATGGAAGAGAAGTAATAAGCTAATACTCTGTCCCATAAGAGTTGATACATAAGTATATATATTTCATATACTAAATCTAACAACTATTATGAGACAAAGGTAATATAAATTATCAGGTGATGTTCAAAGGAAATAAGTTATTGATATTTTAATAACTATAAAATGTTATACTTTAAAATATGAACTTTAAAACACAATTTACAACAATGAATGATAAGAGGACAGAATTTGGCTTTGGTTTATTTAATGGTATATGAACCCCTTATGGTTTATTTAAAGTTGTATCTATTTCTTATCATGACAACTTATCTGCCATAAGCACCTCTACCATTATTTTTCCAAGTAGGGTCAGAAAGTAGAACCTAAAATTCTAGTTAAAAAAATTTCCTAGTCAAGTTTCAAAGTTCTGTGTAGGCTCCTGAGTTTGACAAGGAATACCTAAAGAAAGCTGAAGGATGTATTGGCTGAAATATTGTGAATATAACAATAAAGAAGACAATAATCAAGCTTCATTTTAAGATATTAGTAAAATAGTTTCTTAGCCAAAATAGATAAAATCATTTATTGAAAAATAAAGAGACCTACTTTGTACTTATAAGATATGTTTTTCCCAAAATTTAGTCTGATGATTTTATAAGAGTTTCTTATTTTCTTTTCATATAAAAATCTCACTCATAACATCATTTATTCCAAAAAATGGGGAGGAGTCCCTATAGCATAGTAGCTAATGTTTTGGACTTTGACATCATAGTGAGTTGGGAAAGATATGCATTTTCTTTATGTAACATACCCATGATACGGATATGTGAAACGTACATAGAATGTTCATAACATATATACATAGAACATAGGAATCCTGAAACACAAAAAACACTTACGACTTCTTAGTTCAGGTACGAAACTTTTTATTACCTTTGAGTTTAAAGGTTTTTTCGACATAAGGAGAGAGATACCATCTTTCTGTACTGACTTTTCCATCTGCCCTAAACCATGTGCGACACCAGCAGCAAGGCCACTGGCCTGGCATTGACGAGCCCCGAAAGTCAACCGTCTTCCTCCGGCCCTAGAACTCAACTAAGTGACTTTTCTCAAATCTCAGCCCATGCTTCCAGTGTGTGACGCCATTCACATCCTCCTATCTGGGATTTCTATTGTGACATCTCTGAATGATACATCCTCCCCGCACATGCGTGGACACCTGCGCTCATGTTGCACCTAACTAACCCTTGCACTGACCCAAAAGGTTCTCAGCCTAACTAAACCCAAAGGCAAGATATATAAAATGAAATCCCTCTGCCATTATATCCTATTTACCCAACCCCTCCGCTCGGGCAGGATATGACACAAGGTCAATTTTTAAACGGAGTTTAACAGGTTTGAATTCAGAGTTTTCCTTCTCCTAGAAGAGTTGCCTCACCAAGGCTGAAGAACCTAGTTTGTCCTACTATTTACCCATAGCTGGAGGGAGAATAATTGGATTCATACCTTTCCCAAGGGTATTCGTGCTATGTGAAACGCAATCAGTCTCATCCAGGATTTGAACTCGTATCATCGTGTCCAATTCCTACGACGATAACCATTACACCACGGGCACCTCCCTCGGCCATTATATTACATTTATTCTCCCAGCTATGGGTTAAATAGTACCATGAGTGTTCTTCTACAAGAATGGTCTTGGGATTAAATAATCCAAGAAGGTTGATATTTCATTAATACAAAGATACAAACCTTATTCTCTATATATTTGTGTATCAAGCAACTTTCTGAAACCTAAATTTTACATTAATAATAGGTGGTTGCATGATACATGAGATATAAACTAGGCCTAGCCTTTGCCATTTATTTATACATACAAAGTTTGTATCTTGTATATGGTGCAACCATATTTACCAACCCCTCCGCTTGGGCAGGATATGACACAAGGTCAATTTTTAAGCGGAGTTTAACAGGTTTGAATTCAGAGTTTTCCTTCTCCTAGACTAGTTGCCTTACCAAGGCTGAAGAACCCAGTCTGCCCTGCTATTTACCCATAGCTGGAGGGAGAATAATTGGATTCATACCTTTCCCAAGGGTATTAGTGCTATGTGAAATGCCATCAGTCTCATCCAGGATTTGAACTCGTGTCACCGTATCCATTTCCTATGACGATAACCATTACATCACGGGCACCTCCATATCTTGTATATGTTGCAACATCTTACTATTAGGTTAAAATTTAGGTGTTAAAAAGTCATATGATACATGAATATCTACAATATATTGGAACATTCACATGAAATATATAGAAAACAGTCTCAACTAATTGTGATTTGGATGAGTTAGTAAATGTCTGTTACTTCAAATATCTATAAAATAAAATTTTTACAGCCCTGAAATCAAATCAAGTATTTACACTTGGATAATAAAACCATAAAAGACCATTGAGAATTTCTCAAAAATTTTTTTCTTGTAGAAAGATCTTTTTGCATTTCTCATATACAGATTATCTTTAAAATCTTTTTCTTTATCAAAGACTTTCTCTTTCCCTCCTTTTCATAAAATGAAAAACAAAAAAATTCATAAAAACTTTTCCCATTGAAAAAAAATTCACAGAGCTGAAAATGTAACCAATCTAAATAAGCATGTTTTTCTTTTGAGTTTCCAAATTAGATAGAGATATATTGTTTAATATATCATTATCTAATTCTCTTAAAACATTTAAAATTCATATATTACATACATACATAATATGGACACATAAAATATATACACACCTGGTGTGTCCTACAAAAATATATATACATTATATTAGTGGGATCTATATATGTTGGTTGGTTTTACAGTATGTGAACTCATGTTGGTTTATTTTACTGCTGAAATTTCAGTTTTATTTTTTGCTTACATTTATATGATTTTGACTGGGTAATAATTATAATAATAATAATCAGTTGTAAACAATTATAACTTCAAGTAAACCATTTTTAATAAAAAAAAATTGAAAACAGTTATATGATTTCAAGTGACCAATAATAATAATAATAATAATAGGATTGTTAAAGGGACTGGAGGACTTGGAAATTGGAGGATGAGTGGAGATCATCCAAACAACAGCATTATTAAGATTAGCCAGAATACTGAGAAGAGTCCTGGAGACTTGAGGAGATTTGTAGTCACTCAAACTCCAGTGAAAACCATCAGCTCAAACTGATGTGAAAAACTCTCAACGAGTAAATAATAATAATAATAATCAGCTGTAAACAATTGTAGTTTCAAGTAAACCATTTTTGATAAAAAATTAAAAACAGTTATATGATTTCAAGTAACTAATAATAATAATAATAATAATAATAATAATAATAATAATCATCATCATCAGTTTTAAACAATTATAGCTTCAAGTAAACCCATTTTGATAAAAGAAATTGAAAATGTTTTTTGACTGTTCAGTTAGACGATGATAACAACTATTACTGTTGTTGTTATTATAATTATTAATATTTTAGTTTTTTGTAAACAATTATAGCTTCAAGTAAACCATTTAAAAAAATCTGAAAACAGTTATATGATTTCAAGTGACAGATGGTAATAATAATCAGTTGTGAACAATTTTTAATAACAAACTTGAAAACAGTTATATATCTTCAATTATTGTAATTATTCCTTTCTAAACACAAATAATATTAATCAAGTATTCGTATCTAATACTAATAATTTATACACAACTATATGATTTCTAGTAATTATTACTATTTTATAATATTCATTTGCTTGAACACAGTTATATGGTGTTAAGTATTCCAAACTAATACAATTTTCAGACAGATCTATTTGACATATAGATGAGGCCCTAACAGGTACTAGCACTTCAGGTCAGAGTTAATCTGAGAATAATGTCAATGAAAAATAATTGATTGATTTTAACGGCATGTCAACGAATTCATAGTTATATTTTTCTCAAGAGTTTTTTTTTTGCACAGGATCCTATCAAATATGAGTAATTTTTAAACAGATCAATTTGACTTGAAGATGAACCTTAACAGGACAACCAGTCTTGGTCTGAATAGACCTGGGAATAATGGCAATGAAGGGGTACTTTATACTCTACGGGTCTCTACAGGTCAGAATAGACCAGGGAGTAATGGCAATGAAAGGGTACTTCATACTCTACAGGTCAGAATAGACCAGGGAGTAATGGTAATGAAGGAGTACTTCATACTCCCCAGATCTCTACAGGCGGAGCCTAACCGTTAGATGCAGTTTAGTGTCATTTCCAGAACACGCCTTTTTTTGAGGGGGTAGGTGGTATCTTATCCTTCTGTAGGAGATAGAATTAGAGTATAGTAAACTCTGCAGACAAAGCATTCTTCATTAAACATCTTTATACCTAGATTAGGAAGATTTTACCTGTTTTCCAAAGATTTATTCCATTCATTCTAGTGCCAAACCTAATTTTTTCTTTTTTTTTTCTTTCTCCCCTTCATATCACCAAACCCTAGATAAAATGCAGCCAACATTTTAACCTTGTTTGTCCAGTCACTGAATTAAAGGAAGCAGCAGACTACCTGCCACCTCTTCTGTATCTCATCAAAATATATCCTTATTTATCCAACTGAAAAATTTCTGTCTCCAATGATTTATGTCCTTGCACTTCAGGGTCGTACCTCTTACCACCAGATTGTACAGGGGTAAATTACTTTAGCAGCTTCTGGTACCATCTGCAGTGGGTGCCCACGGGAAGAGAGGGAGGGAGAGGACAAAGGGTGCTATAACCATTAAAAAAACAAAAGGTTCCACAGCTGACCAGCCAACTGACCAACTAATTCGAAAAATCCTGAATACTGTTAACAAGGTAATCTGAAATAGCATCTTGCTGCAATTACTTTTGGGCACATTGGCCTGTTTTTCAGATTTTTCTCATTCAAAAAAAGACACCTTGAGAGATTGTGGGAAGAATGATGAAGGAATACAAAAAGCTTTTTCAACTTCAGCCCCCATCTTCAAAGATCTTACCTGATTGTAGAGTCTCACCATTGGGTATCTCAATTTAGCTGACAGAAAACTCATAGATAATGGTATGTATATGAAATATGCATGCATGTGTTATAATGATAAAAATATATACAACTATATATAAATAACACCTGAAGTTATCACATGATAACTTCAGATATTACATATAAACCAATATATTTTATCACAATTTATCATCACCTTTTCGTACAAATAAAAATTTCAGATATGAACACATACAGTAAATTGTACCATATAAATTGACCTTTTTAAACCTGAAAAAATCTCTCCAAAAATAGGAGTTGACTTTTAAAATTCAAACTTTGGTAGACCAAAAATTTGGGTTTTAGCTCTGCTGTATCAGTAGACCAATATTTGGTTCAGATTTTTCCAGGCTTAAAAGTGTTCACTTATATATGGAAATTTACAGAAGAGACAAGAATACCTCTGGATATATAGATGTATATGTATATACAGGACCCTCAAAAAGTGCTAATGTTGGACTCCTCAAACTAAATAATAATAATAATAATGGAAAAAAATATATCAAATAAAAATTAAGATAAAAAATAATAAAAAAGTTTGTTGAGCTAATTTGTCCACCACTCAAGAAAATAACCTTGTAGGCAGGGCTTAGAATATGCTGACTGTATCCCCTGGAGAGAGGTAAGACTTCTTCCTCACTACTCCCCAGCAAAAAAAAAAGGAGTGCCCTGAGTATGGCATCAAACTGCATCAGTTGGTAACGTCTGAGATCTGGAGAATGTGGAGTACCCCATTATTTCCAGGTTCACTAGGATCTGGAGTGGCAGTACCTATTAGGGTCTCATCTCTTGGTCATTTAGATCTGTTTAAAAATCATCCATTTTTTTGATAGGACCATGTACTTAAACAATTCCGGAAAAAATGTAAATATGAATATACAATGAATGCGATTTCCTAACCACTAGGCATGAAATAACCCAAGACAGGTTGACATGCCATTAAAATTAAATGGGTAAAGAATTATCAGGTAAAAGAAAACATCTACTTTTTCAGCCTACTATCCTACAAACATTTAAAGAAAAAAAAAAGGAACTTTTTTGTTTTATTTAAACTACTTCTATTCTGAGCTGGGTGAGTCAATTAAATCTGTTTAAAAATTATTTGTTATTAGGATCCCATCTATGAGTCAATAATTAATTTAAAATTAATCAATCAATCAGAAATGAATGTATATGTAATTCTACCCTCTGACCTATAAGTATACTTACATATTTGCATAATTAAACTATTGAACTTAACCACAAACCGAATCCATACTTCTTCCCCATTTTTTTGGCTAGCAAATCACATTCAGTAATATTTGTGTGTGATTGTGTGTGTGTGTGAGAGAGAGAGAGTGATAAGACTTTAAAATGAGGTGGGCACACAAGAGGAGGGAAGAATAAACAAAATTTCATCTTGCTAACTTCTCACTTCCATATTGTTATTTTTTTTTTGTTTAGTCTTTTTTTTTAAAAAGAGGTGACTCCCTCACCTTGAGTCCACACCATTTTTTGTGGTTAGCACAATTAGCCCAAGAACAAAAGAGAAGGATGGAAATGGTGTTAAAAAAAAAGTAATAAGCAAAGAAAATTCAACTCACCCAGCTCAGAATAGAAGTAGTTTAAATAAAACAAAAAAAGTTCCTTTTTTTTCTTTAAATGTTTGTAGGATAGTGGGCTGAAAAGGTAGATGTTTTCTTTTACCTGATAATTCTTTACCCATTTAACTGTTAAATTCAATCTTTCTAATGACATTTTATTTTTCAAGTTCTATAATCTTAGTGTCACACCCAACACCTAGCCAACTCTCCTTACCGTCTTCTACACTTTTAGTTAATTGTTGAAAGAAGTTACCCATCAAAAACTGCTTCACCTGCTTCCCTGTATTAGAGAGAGAGTGGTTTGTTCCCTCAAGGAAAAGAATAAGGTGATAGCTGATGACTAGCCAAAGAAGTGGCGATTAAAAATGGGAATAAATCTTATTTATTTATTCATTTATTAAAAAAAACAGACTTCCTTGCTTATTCTTAGTTTTTACAATTCTCTTCTTTCTTCACCTCTTTATTGTGGACCTTTATCTTTTATTTCTTTTAATTATCTGTTTTTTTTTAGGATCTTATGTCTTTAAGAAAATAAAAAGGACACTTAAACCTGAATCTCATAAGTATTAACTAGGCAGACTAGTACAGAAATTTAAAAATATTAAATTCTCTCTCTCTCTCTCTCTCTCTCTCACACACACACACACAGATGAAATTGGTTCAAACAACAAATATGAGAATATTAGTCTGAATAATTAACAGAATAATTAATTTTTTGTCATTAAAAACAAATACAAATTAGAATTCTCTGCTAGGTTCTACTCAAGGTCAAGTTTTATTAATATAAACGGAGGAAATGGGGGTGGGGGCCATCAGTTTAACATTTAATTTATTTTATTTTCATTCATTGACCTATTTATACTTAAATACTATTCAAGGCCAAGTGACAACAAATAGAAATAGTTAGTTGAAACCATATAATTGATATAAATTATTAGTATTAGATAAGGTTTGGTTTGGTTTTATGGCATATCAACCATTGTTAGTTATTTAATGACAAATCCTGTTACAGATGTATTAAATATATGATTTGTAAACACATTTTGAAGATACACATATTTAAATGATCAAACAGTTCTATTTCTAACAATTCAATTAAGCATAAGTCATTTGTTTGCACACAGTTTAAATGTCAAACTGTTCTATTTAACTCATAGATGAGACCCTATCCGGTGCTACCACTCTGGGCCAGAGTGGACTTGGGAGTGACAGCAATGAAGGGGTACTCCACATTCTCCAAGACTGGAGTCTCACCATTGGATTGTTTAGTGTCATATCTAGGACACTCGTGGGGGGGGACTTACCCCTCTGCAGAGAAGCAGTCAGAATATCTTACAGCCATAGCTAATTGGGCTGAGGAGTAAATAAGAATACTGGAAACCATATAATAGATATAGATTATTAGTATAAGATAGGAATATTGGAAACCATCTAATTGATATGAATTATTAGTATTAGATAAAAATACTTGAAACCATATAAATGATATAGATCATTAGTTTAAATAAAAATACTGGAAATGATATAATTGATAAAAATTATTAGTATTAGATAAGAATACATGAACCATATATTAAGCGAGAGAGGAGTTACAGCCTAAAGACTCCCTTTTCAATAGGTACTACGCTGAGGTGTAGGGGAGAGCGCTACTCCATTCCCTGGATTGCTTCTCTTACCCTTGACCCATACCTTATAATGCTGAGTGTTAAACAGGGAGGCATCAAGTACTATTTTTTGAGTCTTTGGTATAACTTGAACTAGGATTGAACCCTGATCTCTTGGACCATTAGCATAGTTGATATGAATTATATAGTATTATATAACGATACATGAAACCATATAATTGATATTAATTATCATTATTAGTAAGTAAAGTTGGCGACCCTAGTCGAAGGTGACCTGAATGCTCCTTTTTCAATAGCTACTACACTGAAGTGTAGGGGAGAGTGCTACTCCTTTCCCTGGATTGCTCCACTTTACCCTTGATCCTTACCTTACAATGCTGAGTGTTAAGGAAGGTGGCATCAAGTACCATTTTTTATATCTTCGGTATGACCTGACCTGGGATTGAACCCTGGTCTTCTGGACCATTAGCAAACACTCTACTCATTAGGCCAATACCCTATAATCCCAGGTCGAATCATATCAAAGACTCAAAAAATGGTACTTGAAGCTTCCTTGCTTAGCACTCAGCACTATAAGGTAAGATCAAGGGTAAAGTGGAGCAATACAAGGAATGGAGTAGTGCCCTTCCCCATACCTTGGTGTAGTAGCTATTAAAATGGGAGCCTCCAGGTCACCCTTGACTAAGGTCGTGAAAAACTTTTTATTATTAGGTAAGAATACTTTAAACCATAAAATTGATATTAATTATTATAGAAACCATATAACTGATATAGACTACTAGTATTAGATAAGAATACTTTAAACCATATAATTGATATAAATTATTAGTTTTAGATAAGAATACTTTAAACCATATAATTGATATAAATTATCAGTTTTAGATAAGAATACTTTAAACCATATAATTGATATAAATTATTAGTTTTAGATAAGAATACTTTAAACCATATAATTGATATAAATTATTAGTTTTAGATAAGAATACTTTAAACCATATAGTAAGTAAGTAAAGTTGGCGACCATAGTCGAGGGTAACCCGAAGGATCCCCTTTTGATAGCTACTACACCAAGGTGTAGGGGAGGGCGCTACTCCTTTCCCTGGATTGCTCCACTTTACCCTTGATAGTACCTTATAATGCTGAGTGTTAAGCAAGATAGCATCAAGTACCATTTTTTGAGTCTTTGGTATGACTCGACCTGGGATTGAACCCAGATCTCCTGAGGCATTGGCGAACACTCTAACCATTATGCCAATACTGGAAACCATATAACTAACTAAAAAGTGCGATTAAAAGAAAAATGATTGCAATGGAACACTGAAATATAAATTTAGTAATTATATTGTATCTAAAACTTATTAGGTTGATCTACATTTTCTAGTTTATCTTCAATACTTTTAAAAAAAAAATGCATTTATCTACAACCATAATTTAAGAGTTTTATTCACCATTGAATAATAGAATTATATTTTTCTAATTTGACATATCATAATTAGGATATTATAAACTTTGATTTTAGTAAGACATTTGATATGGTATTTCATTATTGTTAATTAGTGGAAATGAAAAGTGTAGGAATTTAAAAAAAAAAAAAGTGTAAATACTATAAGATATTTTCTGACAGAACTATGAAAGTAAAAATTGGTGACAATTATTCTGAAACACAAAATATACCTTCTGGTGTTTCTCAACGATCAATACTGGGACCTTTGTTGTGTTATTCATAAATGATTTATCTAATGATATAAAATCAGGAATAAAAGTATTTGCTGATGATGTTAAACTACTTGTTAGACCATTATCAAAAGAAATAACACAGATGGATCTAAATAAATTGTCATATTAGGAAGATATTTGGAAAATAAAATCTAATATAAAAAAATATCAAGTACAATATATTGGATCTAAAAATATCAAAGTTGAATATAAGTGACAGGGAAATCAAAAAATAAATTAGGAATCCAATTTAAAAGTTGGTTTTGATGATATATTTAAAGCTAACAATCATATTTTGTCTATTGCATCAAAGGCAAATAGAATGTTTGGCTGGATGGTTAAAAATATTATTTCAATGGAGTCAGATGTTCTTTTAAAAAAATATAAAACCCTAATAAGACCTCATATAGAATACTGGTTCGGGCTTCAGTGTTTGAGACATGGAATTTAGAGTGTAATATTGAAATTGGTGGGCATACAAAGAGTAAAAGATTACAGTTACAGGGAGAGATTAGAGAAATTAGGATTAACTACTTTACTAGAAAGAAGAATGAGAAGTGATCTCATTGAAACTTTCAAAATAATCAATGGAATTTCTAATTATGGTAGATATCTTTTCAACATTTCTCCTAAAACTGGAATTTACTGTTAAGGTAGATTTAAAAAATTAAGTCTACTAATCAATTAGATTTTTTTGCAAATAGAGTAATAAATATTTCTTTTTAAATTGCCTATTTAGATCAATGAAAGTAATAGTATAAAAAATTTCAAGGTTAAATTGGGTGATTTCAGAAATAATGGTAAGAAAAAGAATTTAAGACGGTATTTTTGAGAACTATCAGAAGAATTACTTAACAGAATTTGATCTATATATAGATATTGTATTAATATTGTATATGTTTTTTTAAATTTTTTTAAAAAAGTTGATGAAAGAAGATATTAAAAAGGCGAGCTGACCAAGGAGGCATAATGAAATAATAAAATTCTATCTAATGTCATCAGAAGAGTTCATAACACAATGCTTTATAACAGCTGATAAATCTAATATATCGAGACACATACCAACTCATATTGTATTATATATTCAGATTATCATTATTTCCTCCTTGCAAGTCTTTTTACACAAGAAGTCTGAGTGACAGCAAGTCTCCTCAGGTCTCCAGGATCATTCTGAGTATTCTAGTTGATCTTAACAATGCTGAGATTTATATTGTTATGATACTTCCTCTGATTTCCAATTCCTCCAGTTTTTTTTCAAGCACTTGAGGACCATTTTAAGTGCACCAACTACAATTGGTATCACTGTCATGTTCCCATGTCACAACTTTTCTAGCTCTCTGGCAAGTTTCAAGTATTTGTCTATCTTTTCACTTTCTTTCATTTTCATTTTGTTGTCTGCTGAAATGGCAAAATCTATTAGATGACAAATTCTATAAATCATTATTATTGCTTAATTCTTTTAGTCTATAACAATTTTTTCTGATTTTCTTCTTAAATTGATAATTTTCTTATTTTTTAATTTAAAATAATAAAATAATTCTATCCAGTTTTAATTCCCATTTTCTTTCACACTTCTATTTTTGTAATCAACTTCTTTTTTCTCTATAGAACTTTTGTTATATTATCAATCCATTCTTGGACTTTTTATTTTTTTTTAAAAATATTTTAAAATCTTTAATATAAAAACTTAAGATTGAATGTGATTAAAAAAAAGGTTAAAATTGAATAGATAAACATATCCAACTCCCCCCCCAATCAAAAATTCAAAAAAATATGATGAAAAAGAAAATGGGGAAAGAAAGAAAAAATTTAATTTGATATCTTCTTCTTCACTTGTTT
Organism: Sepioteuthis lessoniana; assembly: GCA_963585895.1. NCBI lineage: Eukaryota > Metazoa > Mollusca > Cephalopoda > Myopsida > Loliginidae > Sepioteuthis > Sepioteuthis lessoniana. The sequence goes on from OY757943.1 coordinate 26,545,487, forward strand.
ATATTTATTTATTTTTAATTACAAGATTGGCTAAATACAAGTATGATAAAGAATTTTTAATGTAAATGAATATAAAAAAAATTGACAGTTATAAAATAAGAAAAAAAAACCTAACTTTTTTGGATCACAGTCGAGTGTAAGGTTTGAGAGATCTTATGGAATATGAATCAAGAAAAAGATAAAAAATATTACAAAAATGATTCTTTAAATCCTAATTATTCTTTTAGGAGATGGAATTTTAAATATCATTCTGCTATTTGAAATTGTTCACTTTTTATTAATATTTTGATTATTCTTATATACAAATATTTAGTAATTATCATTTAAATACTTTGGTGGTGCAGTGCATTTGGTAACAGATTTAATGCTTAAAATGCACTTTTGACCATCAAATGAAAAAGCTTGCTTCAAATCTGATGATTGTTAAGATATAATATACAGAAGAGACTCAATTTGAGTCAAGAGACAATTGAAGTATGCCATTTTGAAAGAAAAAAGAATATTGTACAAGTTTGTTTATAAGAGAATTTTTTATTCCCAGATATTTCTATAAATGACTGTTTTACTAAAGTTTTAGAAGTAATAAAGCATTTTTTATTTTTAGGACAGGTGTATATTGAACAAGTACAGTAAAAAAGATTTGGCCAATCACCAACTTGGCATCTCAGAGGGTAATGTGAGTTATCTGACAGGGCCCATCTTCTTTCTAAGTAACATTTGACAGATTGTATTGGGTTACATTTGATTTTAAAAAGTTTATAATATGATAGAAAAAAAGAATATTTATTTGAAGTGACAGACTTTATACCATTTTTTTGTCGAAGAGAGAAATTTTCTGCCAGTGAAAAAACCCCAAGAGTTCGTGTTTGAATTAAAACAGGTTAAAAAATGGTAGAGAATAATTTTCCCTTTGATTTAGAGTTACCAAATTTGGTATGCAGACTTACTAGGCCCAGGTTGGTTAGTTGGTTGGTTGGTTCCTTTATTTAATGGTATATCAGCATTTATGGGTTATTTAATGCCAAAGCCATCCTTGTAGAAGGACAGAAGTAATTGTAATTTAGTAAGCTTAACTTAGTCGTGGCACAAGGCCAGAAGTATGGGGTTCCAAGTGAGAATCCAACTTACAAACAATGGTCTGAAAATCTAGCCTGTGAACCATTATACCACTATCAATGAGAAAACACGTATGATGTATGTGTTACATTTTCATATAATTTTTTTGTACATTCCCACAGATATTTCCTTGGGGAAATTTTCTGGCCAAGGACCTTTTCATGTGATGTCATTTTATTCCAATTTGGATGCACTATTAGTGTAATGGTTATTGTTATAGGAATTGATATCGGCAATCTGAGTTCAAAACCTGGATGAGTCTGTTTGTGTTTCATATTCATGCTAATGCCCTTGAGAAAGGCATGAATCCATCTGTACATCTCCATCAATTATGGGTAAATAGTGAGGCAGACTGGGTTCTTTAGCCTTGGTAAGACAAACAATCTAGGAGAAGGAAAATTTTGAATTCAAACTAGTTTTACTCTATTAAAAAATTGACCATGTGTCACAACCTGCTTGTAGTGGAGGAGCTGGGTAAATACATTCAATCCATAAAACTTATTTTCATATATTTACTAACCATTCTGCCACAAACAGGATGTAACATAAGGTCAATTTTTTAAGCAGAGTTTAACAGGTTTGAATTCAGTTGCCATACCAATGTTAAAGAGCTTGGTCTGCCCAACTACTTACCCAAAGCTGGAAGGAGAATAGTTGGATACATACCTTTTCCAAATATATTAGTGCTATATGAAATGCAAACAACCTTGTCCTGGGCTTAAACTCAGGTTGCCATGTCCATTTCCTCTGATGATAACCATTACACTACAAGTGCCTCTATAACTTATTTTCATACATGCCATCATTTGATAAATGTATATTTAAACCAGATATATATATATATGGCTCTCTCTCTCTCTATATATATATATATATACATATAAGAAAAAGAGATTGAATGTGTGAGTTTAGATTGGACATGAGTTAGTTGCATATACAAAAACAGAGACCTTAAAGGCCAAATACCGAAGACTCAATTTTATCTCTACTTCACCACAAAGATAACAACACACAAACACAAATCTAGAAAAATTGGTGAATCAAAATTTAGCACCATCTAACTCGTGAATCTGTTTCATTATTAGGTCTCCTTTCTCTCTCATCCCTCCACTCCCTCACATGTACTCCTCCTACCCGTCCACACCAATTCTTTCATCCACCTGAAGATTCAGCTATGGATTGGTTTTATTAATTCTGCTTCTGCCTAATGACTTTTTGACACCTGGGCATTCTTTTGCACCCAGGTGTGTCTGGTTTCCACCGTTCTTTTTTGGGAAGGTGGCTCGTGATCGGCTAAGCATTTGCACAAAGTGAAAATCATTCACAGACATGAGGTTTGGGATGAGAATGAGCTGAAAGAAATTTTTTTTGTGTATGTGTGTGTGTGTGTGTGGGGGGACGAGAATGTAGGGATGGTGAAGTAAAGGCATCACTTTGGGTAAAAAAATGTTCTGGTGCCGTGCAAATGTCAGAGAGATATGGTAAAAAGTTCTGACACCAGAGTGATATATACAGTCAAATATTGCTATATTTGACATTCTAAATAGAAAAATGCAAGTACAAATGAATACAGTTGTATAGTTGCATGCTTTTGGTGATCATACACATATAGGCAAATGAACAGAAGCATGTACACAGTTGCATATGAGTATACAGGGATGTTTAGCATTGTAAGAAATGAAATCTGAGACCTGAGTTCAATTTCTAGATAAGGCAGTGTGTGTTTCACTTTGAACTAATGCTAAGGCATAAACCTATCTGTTCTCATTCCAACAATAGATAAGTAGTAGAGCAGACTGAATTCTTTAGCCTTAGTAAAGCAGCTGAACTAAAAAACGGAAAACCAACAGTACTTCACTTAAAAAAAAAATCAACCTTATGCTGGGGTTGGGTAAATACGTAATTGTCCAGGTTGTAGCAGAAAATCATGACATTGGGTCTGATATTGAATAGGAACAGCTAAATATGTTTCTTGTAAAACATTATTTGAATTGAAAAATATAATACTTCAGCCCCCAAACCATAACTAACCCTTAGTCCAGTTGGTGAGAATTGGAATATGCTGGATGTATTCCCTGCTGAAGAGTATGATACCACACACTCCCCGCTCAAGAAAAAAAGAAGTGTGATATCAAACTATATTTAATGGTGAGGCTCCAGTAGTGGAAGTCTGGTGAGTGTGGAGTACCCTTTAATGTTATTAAGCTCAAGTCTATTCTGTCCTGTAAGAGTCTGACCTATGGGTCAAATAGCTGTTTGAAAATTATTTGTATGCAACAGGACTGTGTGAAAAAAAAAACACTTATTAAACAACTACACACAAAAAAATGTACATATGAATGAACAATGAATGTGATTTTCTATCCTGTAGGCATAAAATAACCTTACAAAGGTTTACATGCCATTAAAATCGATTATACCTGACACTAGAGTCAATATGACATGAAGGCTTTGCTGGTAGCACAGCTGTTCTTTTTTTTGTTTTTTACAGCTTGTGTTTGAAGTTATATATATATATATATATATATATATAAAGCCACTTTCTTGGAGTAAAGATTGAGTTTTGGCTCCTGTAGCACCAAAACAAAAACAGTAGTTAGTGAATTCAGAAGATTGTGTTGAGTTTTTGAATGTGAAGAATTAGCCAAGTCTGCAAAGAAACCAATTTGCTGCCTCTTTGTTGGCATCTGTCTGTGACCAAATTCAAATTACCAAAACAAGAAAACACCTGAAAAAAATGTTTGTTTATTTTTGCTTTTCTCTGTCACTTTTCCCCCATTTGAAGAAAAAGAAAAATGCATTAGGCAGCAAAAAAAAAAGAAAAAGAAAAAAAAAAATTTATTGGTTAAGAAAAATACTATTAAAAATTTATGATATATACATTTCTTTTTCACTTTTTAAAAAATACTGTAGACATCAATTGTTGTCTTGTATTTCGAAGCTTCTGCTTACTATGCTGATGTTTTTTTTTGCATTAGTGTTCTCATCTTGGTTGTTATAGTCAAACTGTTATGACCAGAAAACAGCAGAAATGGTTTGGTTAGTTGATTTTACAGCATATCAACTCTTGATAGAATGTATTTACCCAATCCTTTAACAAGGTCATTCTTTAAGTGGACTACAGCTGGTTTGAATTTAAAGTTTTCTTTCTCTTAGACTGGTTTCCTAACCAAAGATAAAGAACCCAGTTTCCCCTACTATTTACTCATAGTTGGGGAAGAAGAGATGGATTCATGCCTTTCTCAAGGGCATTAGTGAGAAGAGAAATACAAACAGCCTTGTCCAGGGTTTGAATTTGGTTTGCGGATCCATTTCCCATGAAAATAAGCATTCCACAAAGCTCGCCTTCCAATTATTTCAAGTCAGTAATTCGTTGTTTTCTTTACAAGCAATTATCTGGTATCAAGTAACTATTTCAACTTAATGATAATAATAATAATAACAACAACACCAATAACAAGTGTTTGCTCTTATATGTAATAGTAATAATTTTTAAACAGATCAATTTGACCGATTGATGGGGCCCAAACAGGTACTAACACTCCAGCTTAGAGTGGATCTGGGAATAATGGCAACAAAAGAGTACTACTTACTACTCAGAGTTCTAGAACTATAGCCTCACCAATTTGGTTTGGTTGGTGGTTTTACTGCATGTCAATTCTCAGGTTATTTAAAGTCAGTAATTTGTTGTTTTTTTCAAGGGAATTATTTGGTTTTAAGTAATTATTTTTATTCATCAATAATAATATTCAACATTTGTTTAAAGTTAGATTGTTTTTCCATATCTAATACTTATAATTTTCAAACAGAGCTATTTTGACCCTAGATGAGACCCTAACAGATACTACCACTTGTGCTCTGAGTGGATTTAGGAAATAATAGAAACATACTGCATAATGTTTACTTAATGATGTATTTATATTTGTTTAATCAAAAACTTTGTGATTCAATAAATAGGTTGGTTGGTTCATTGGTTTTCTGGCATATAAACTTCTGTTGAGTTGAAGTCTTCTTTCAAGTATTTTAAACAGCGGATTGTTTCATTTTCTCAAACAGATCTATTTGACCCATAGCTGGGACCCAAACAGGTACTACCATGCCAGGTCAGAGTGGATCTGGGAGTCATGGTAGCAAAGGGGAAATTCCACACTCCCCAGAGCTTTAAAACTATAGCTTCACTACCAGATGCAGTTTAGTGTCATATCCAGAGCCTAGCTGATGGTTTGGTCTCTTTGTTTAATGGCATAACAACCTTTGTGGGTTATTAAATGCCAAAACCATCCTTATAGAAGAACTGGTGGTACTGTTAAAGGCATGGCCTCGGGGAAAAGAGAGTTCATGCCTTTGCCAAGAATATTAGTTTGAAAGTGAATGCAATAGTGTGACTAGAATTTGAACTAGCTTACTATGACGTCACAGTCCAGCATCTTAGCTACTATGCCATGAGGACTTCCTGAGACATAGATGAAATTTTATTATCACAACCTTGATAAAGACATTAGTCAACTTGTCCACATACATTAGAATCTAATAATGATGATTCCTCATTTTAAAAATCAAAACAAAATTGTGTCCTCTTTCAGTATTCTTTCAATCTCCTCCTTTTCTGCCATGATTAGGGATCCATTTGTTAATATGGAAGAAAAAAAAATTCATTTTACATCATAAATATTTTTCAACATAATTTCCTCCTTTGCTCAAATATCTAATTCAGAATATTATACACAAATTGAACATTAGAAAATGAAACATTCAAATCAGAATTCAGCTAATACATTTTCTGATAGAAATAAAAATACTAAATTACTGAATTTTACAAGCTATAAACTATCTAAGTTCTGCCATTACTAAAAAATAGTCATTGAGAATTATTTGCATTCATTTTTTCTTCATTAGCCTTTTTGGTGGCTCTTTTAAGACCAAAGACATATCTGTAAACAACCTTTTGCCCTGAATATATCTTTAAAATAAAGTGAAGATAAAAAACAAACATTTTTTTCATTCAATATCATAGATGATAGCACATTAGAGAGATGATAGGCAGTAATTGAATTGTATTTTTTCATATAAAGTTTTTTATATTTAGATTCTAATCTTCATTATATATATATATAGACATGCAACTACACATACACATATATATACATATACACAAACATACACATAAATATATGATTAATTCTTTCTGAATGTATGTTTTTTCTTTTCTTGTCAATCTTTGTTTTGTCCTTGTGTGATATTGGTAGGGCAACACTAAAAAGCTGGGATACACAAGAGACCAAGTAGTAAAGACATTAGACCCAATTCACAAAGATCAATAAATAATAGTAAACCTTGAATAAAAAGAATAACAAAGTTTTCTCTTTTTAATGAAAAGAACAAAAACAACTGTATCAGAGATTATTAATTAGTAAATAGATAACTAACTATAAATGTCTAATGATTTAATGAATGAAAATTATTTCACAATAAAAAAGGCAAGAAGCAAATGATATCTTACAGAAACTATAACTGATGCAGACTATGCAGATGATCTAGCACTTCTTGTGAATACATCTACTCAAGCTGAATCTCTGTTGCATAGCCCAGAACAGGCAGTGAGAGGCATTAGTCTCTGCATGAACTCAGATAAAACAGAGTTCATGTGTTTTAATCAAAATGGTGCCATCTCCTCATTAAATGACAAACCTCAAAAATTAGTAGACCAGTTCATATACCTCAGTAGCAATATCTCATCTACACAGAGGTAAAGCATGAATGACCCTATGAAAATTTACTCTCTTAGATAAAATAAAATGAGAATTCTTCTAAGCAGTAGCTGTGTCAGTACTACTGTATGGTTACACCTTTAGGACTTTAATGGAACACCTAGAGAAAAAGTGAGAAGAGATCTACACAAGGAGGCTGAATGCTGTTTTGAACAAATTTTAGAAGCAGCACCCAACAAAACACCAGCTGTATAACCACTTACCTCCCATCTCACAAACCAAGCAAGTAAGATGGACTCCAACACATGGATGCACCAGTGTTAGCAGCTGACCAACAAAAACATATATTCATCAACTCTGTGCAGACACAGAATGCTGTCAAAAAGACTTTCTAAGAGTGATGATTGATAGGGATGGATGATAAGAGAGTCAAAGGAATCCGAGTTGTTGGCATGCCTTGATGATGAAATAAATGAATAGAAAATGACAATAAAAAAACAAAATACCATTATTAATGTAAATATTGGTGACAAGGTTAATAATATTATAGTAATGTAACCCTGAAGACCTGCCAAAAGCGATGAATGATAGGGAGAAGTGGCGAGAAAGGGTCAGAGATATTCATGCTGGCGGCACAACATGATGATGATGATGATGAATTATCATTATTGTAAATTGGGAAGAATACTAGTTGTAACAAAATTATGACATGGAATAGTTTGGTTGGGTTTTATGGCACATCAACTCTTATATATCTTAAATATGATTTCAACACAAATAGTTTGTTAGTAACACTTTTCAATGAGCAAGAGATCATTTCTTTGCACACAGTTAAATGGTTTCAAGTATTCCAATTTAATATTAACAATTTAATTATATACCGATCATTTGTTTGCATTCAGATAAATGGTTAAATAGTTCTATTTGATCCATAGATGGGACCCTAACTGGTACTACCACTCCATGTCAGAGTGGATCTGGGAGTAATAGAAATGAAAGGGTACTCTATATTCTCAAGAGCTCCAGGACTGGAGCCTCACCATCAGATGATTTAGTCATATCTAGGATAGAGAGTCTTACCTCTCTACGGGGATGTGGCCGTTTTTTTTACAATCCCAGCTAATAGGGTTGAGTGGAATGTAAAGTACAATGTCTTTCCAAGGATTTAAGTAATCATGGCTCTCTACATCTTTCTTTATCAGTAACCAGTGCATTATCCTGACTGTTCTTCAGTGAAATGGTGGAGGGGTTTCTCATGGTTTAAATTAAAACTTTTCCTTCATCATGTCTTCAGAGCTCAATCTATACTACTATTTTACTCATAGCCAAGAGGAAAAGTGGATTCATGCCTTTCCCAAACTGGTGCAAAATCAGTTTTGGTCAGAATTTGAACTCAGCTTGCCAGTTTTATTTTCTACACCAATAATCATTGTCACATGTACCTTGATAAAATTATAAATGTAAGTTAATGATCTATATAAAAACGGCTTATTCTTTCAGGAGAAATTTTGTCACTTTTTTCTCAAAATAGCCCAGTGAATGGAAATGTAAACGGTAAAAGGCAGTGTGTAAAAAAAAAAAAAAAGACGCCAGATACCTAGTAAAAAAATAAACAATAATAGGTAAGGGTTATAATAGGTAATATGTATTAGAAAATTGATGATACGAATCTATAATGTAATAGGTTGGTTGGTTGGTTGTCTTGTTTTAGGATGTATCAACTGATTTGGGGTCATTTAATGCCGAATCACATTTAAAAAAATCTAATGAAAAGTTAACAACAATTTCAAGAAGTTTATATATTTAATAAATTGATAGATCTAACAAATATATTTAATGAAATTTATATATTTAACGAATATATATATATATATATATATATATATATATATATATATATATATATATATATATATATGACAAATTCATATATTTAACAAATAATAATTTTTTAATAAAAATGTATATATTTAATTTGGCTGATTAGAGTTTGTCCAAATTCAGCCTACATAAATTTTATATATCTATATATTATGTATACATGAGTTGCAAATGTATATCCGGCAGATAACACGTAATAGTTAATATGTATTTGGCAGAAAGTAATATGCAAGATGTAAGATCTAAGTGCTCAAAGGTAAAAGATAAATAAATCTGTAAACCAAATGAGCAAGCTTTGGTATAGTATCTATTCTTTTTGACTGAGCCTTGCCTTCTAAATCAAACCAGTCCATTCTAAAATATCAAGCCTTGAAAGTTTTGATCAATCTTAATAAACCTTGGATGAATCATAATTTTTGCAGACAGAATTCTTGAAAAATCAGTTAGGGAATGCATAAAAAAATAAATAAATAAAACTATTCAAGAACCTTGGTTAAAATAGGGAGTGAGGCTTTTACTGGAACCTGAATTTGAATTTCTTTTTTTAATTAAGGTACTTTCAAGAAGTGGAGGGTTGAAAAATTAAAATGTTCCCAAATTGCCCAAAATTTATCAAACAGCCAAGAGTGTGTGTAGAGCAAGCCTGAATCAAGGGATGAAGCCGTACTATGTGCTGTGTACTGCAAATTCACAAGTATTGATAAAAAAACAAAAAAGAATAAAAATTTTCCATAGCAGAATTTTATTCTATTTAGAAAATGAATTTTATCATCACTTGCAAAAATATTTTTGGTTCTTATTATTTTTAAAAGAATTTTTTAAGACAAAAAATTGTTTTCTTGATTATTTTTACAAAGGGGAAATATTGAGATACCATAAGTCAAAGTAAAAATTGTCATTTACTATAGATTATTCATCTTTTCCAGAACATATTCAT
>OY757943.1:26560128-26617628 GCA_963585895.1 Sepioteuthis lessoniana
ACCCTATTAAAGCCTGATTGTCATAGCTGGTGAATTTTAAAAATGCAATCTGACACTTTAGAAGAACGGTATGCAATAAAATTCTGTTTTAAACTTGGAAAAAATGCCACAGAAACATATGGAATGCTTCAGACTGCTTTTCGACCATCTTGCATGAATTGAGCATCAGTTTGTGAGTGGCATAAGAGATTCAAGGAAGGCAGCGAATCTGTGAGGGATGATGAGAGGTGTGGGAGGAGTAAGGAAGTCAATACACCAGTGTTGATTGGCCAAAGGGTTAGGGTTACTATGTTTAGGTTTTAAGGGAGTTCAGGAAGTGATTCCATTGTAAGAGGCCAGCACTCTTCAAATCAGGTCAGTGGCATTTCCACCAGGACAATGCATTAGTCCACAACTCTATCCTTGTCACAGACTATTTGACCAAGATGGGCATCAAGACAGTTCCTCAGCCTCCCTATAGTCCAGACCTTGCTCCCTGTGACTTTTGGTTATTCCCTAAGCTCAGAAGCTATTGTTATGAGACAATTGAGGAGATGAAAGAGGCTGTGATGAAGGTCATTGACACGCTCACACAAGAGGACTTCCATGGGGCCTTCCAGATGTTGTTGGAATGGTACAACAAGTGCATTGCAGCCGGAGAAGATTACTTTGAAGGGGACTAGAGTTTCATGAGTGTACTATCAATAAATGTGTCCATACGAAAAAAGTCTGGAATATTGTATGCACCTCGTATATATATATATATATATATATATATATATATATATATATATATAAAATCTTCAATAAAAACAACATCAAAATCAGCTACAGTTGCACAAACAACATGGCACAAATAATAAAAAAACAATAAAAAAATCGCATCCACGAACAGTACACCACAACCAATGCAATTGTATAGTCAAAAGCACATGTCCCCTACCAAATAAATGCCTATACACAAACATCATATATAAAGCCACAGTAAAAACAAACAACTCCATCAAACCCTACATCAGTGCAACGGAGGGCACCATAAAACATAGAATCCACAACTATAATCTTTCTCTTAAATATAAGAACTATGCACCAACACCTCCTTATCCTTGTACAAATGGCAACTAAAAGGCACAAACATCTCTCCCACAATCACCTGGGAGATACTAAAACAAGCACCTGACTACAACAAAACATAAAAAAATGCCTTCTTTGTCTCCACGAAAAATTAGCCGTCATTAAACACCCTACTAAATAAAAAATCTGAAATCCTCTTAAAATGTAGGCACGAAAACAAACACCTTCTTTCACACTTCAACCCACTCACACAACCCACCTAACACCTCGTACATGTATTTAAAAAAAAACAACCCAAAAACCAAAAAAAAACCTGAAGCACCGTAAGTACCATTTTCCTCCTCCAACCATCACATCCATCACACAATATACCCCCACGCCTGAACCATTTTAACTTTTTACGAGCATTAGAATAGACTCCAACACTCTACATTCACCTTACCTACCAAATTCACTCTAAACGTTTCTGCAATAGTATATGTACCACACATCAACAAATAATATATAACTATTAAATAACAACCCCAACCTTCAAACCTGCTGTCTAATCAATTTCTTTAATTTTCAATGACAACACCCTACCCCTCAGTTATAATCATCTTCGAACACAAACACATTAACTATTATTTAAACCCTTCTATTTATTTCATTATGTACACACCACCTATGAGACCCACAGTATATAATATTTACGCAATATTTCATTCATTTATTATTAGCATTACAACAATTTATTACGCACATAATTATTATTTAACACACTTACTATTATTTAGCCCTTTATCATTTTATTGCATACGTACCACCTGAGATCCATAGTATACAATACTTACGCTATATCCCATTTATTTATTATTATCATAATAACACAACTTCCCCCAATATTACACCAACATATTTACAACACAATATAACCTTACTTATACACACTCTCTCTCTATATATATATACACACACACTAATTATGTTAAAATAGGAATTGGTTAGTCAATTAAAAGTTATCTCAGTTTTTCAAATGTAGTCAAACTTGTGTTTATTACATACATGAATAATAATTACAATAATGAGTAAAAGTATGAAGAAGAAAGGATGGTAAAAAATGACTATTGCCATTTTTCTATATATTATCCCTAGATTGGAATATTTCTAAGGAAGGACTGAGTAAAAATCAAAAATAACCAATTCATATCCTGCAATGAAAATATACCTTTTGTTTTCCAATGAGAAAAAAAAAAGTTTTTCCTCTTTCAGCTTTGTTATAAATGGATTAATATTAATCCTTCAATGTTTAAGAAAGTGAGAAGGGAAAGACCCCCCCCCTTACCCACCTTCCAAATTGTCATGACCAAGAAAATGCCAATCTGAATCATTCATTTCTATGTTGTCTACTTTGTGTTTTCTTTGATTGTCTTGATCTTGAGATGTGCTCCCCAAAGAATTAGAATGAAAGAAGAGGGCAACAATAATTCCTATTCATTTGGCTCTTCATTATCTTCTCATTATCCATTATTAAAAGAAACTTCTCATTTTAGAGTAATTAATATGTCCATGCAAGAGTCATTTTAATAGTAAGGGTAGGTAGGGTGATGAGATGGTAGAATGGTGAGAGAGAGAGAGAGATCGATGGAGAAGAAATGTAAAGAGATACATTAAATTATGAAAATGAGAATAAAAAGTTTGATTTGGTTTCTTCGTTTAATGGCACATCAATTTTTGGGGGTTATTTAATGCCAAAGCCATCCTTGTAAAAGAACAGTAGTAGAACTATTTAATTCATAGGTGGGAGACAAATATGAAGTTTGAAAAGGAGAGTGAGATAATAATGAAGAAGAGACACATTAATGGATGAGAATGAGAGAGAGAGAGAGAGAGAAAACAATGGATAAGAAATGTGAAGAGATACACTAAGGGATGAAAATAAAAATACCGTATTTGACGATGTATAAGATACACCCCATTTTTAGCAGGGCAAATCAAGAAAAAATTTTAGTTGAACAAAGTACCAATATTAAACATAATGAAATTAATATAATGAATATTATCATTGATAACACTTTTAATCTGCATAATAGCCTTTTAAATAATGACAATTGGTATATGAAAGTTAGTCTTGGCTAATAGGAGTTGCCAACTATCATGAATTTTAAACCTACATATGGCATATAAGACACAAGGGAATTCTAAGATATTTTTAATAAAAAAAGTGGGCCTTATGTACCATCAAATACGGTAAGAGAAAACAATGGATAAGAATTGTGAAGAGATACATTAAGGGATAAAAATAAAAATGAGAGAGAGAGAATAATTAAGGGATGTAAATGAGTAATAGGCAGAGGAGAGAGAGAGAGAGAGAGAAAACAATGGATAAGAATTGTGAAGAGATACATTAAGGGATAAAAATAAAAATGAGAGAGAGAGAATAATAAAGAGATGCATTAAGGGATGTAAATGAGTAATAGGCAGAGGAGAGAGAGAGAGAGAAAACAATGGATAAGAATTGTGAAGAGATACATTAAGGGATAAAAATAAAAATGAGAGAGAGAGAATAATAAAGAGATGCATTAAGGGATGTAAATGAGTAATAGGCAGAGGAGAGAGAGAGAGAGAGAGAAAACAATGGATAAGAAATGTGAAGAGATACATTAAGGGATAAAAATAAAAATGAGAGAGAGAGAATAATAAAGAGATGCATTAAGGGATGTAAATGAGTAATAGGCAGAGGAGAGAGAGAGAGAGAGAAAACAATGGATAAGAATTGTGAAGAGATACATTAAGGGATAAAAATAAAAATGAGAGAGAGAGAATAATTAAGGGATGTAAATGAGTAATAGGCAGAGGAGAGAGAGAGAGAGAGAGAAAACAATGGATAAGAAATGTGAAGAGATACATTAAGGGATAAAAATAAAAATGAGAGAGAGAGAATAATAAAGAGATGCATTAAGGGATGTAAATGAGTAATAGGCAGAGGAGAGAGAGAGAGAGAGAAAATAATGGATAAGAAATGTGAAGAGATACATTAAGGGATAAAAATAAAAATGAGAGAGAGAATAATAAAGAGATGCATTAAGGGATGTAAATGAGTAATAGGCAGAGGAGAGAGAGAGAGAGAGAGAACAATGGATAAGAATTGTGAAGGGATACATTAAGGGATAAACATAAAAATGAGAGAGAGAGAGAACAATAAAGAAGAGGTGCATTAAGGGATGTAAATGAGTAATAGGCAGAGGAGAGAGAGAGAGAACAATGGATAAGAAATGTGAAGGGATACATTAAGGGCTAAAAATAAAAATGAAAAAGAGGGAGAGAATATGCAGAGATTAATATGTGGTGATGATTTGGGGACAGACACAAATTCAGAATTAAACAAAAAAGTAGATAAATGAGAAAGTTGATAAAGTGTGAAATAAAAAAAAGCAAAAAAAACCCCCCCCCCAAAAAACCCGAAATCCTTTTACATTAAAGATATTGTCTTTTTAAATGATGATGGGTGGGAGATACAGAGGAAAGAAAGTCAGTAATGGAAAAAAGAGACAATTGCAATGGACAGGTTTGATTAGTTTTGATCCTGGGGGTTAATAAAAGAACGTTTGTCCCCCAAAGACTTATAGACTGACAAGAAGAGTATGGCAGGATCAATAATGTTTATTTCACACTTTTTTCCCTCCAAAGATCTCTTTCTTTAAGATTTACAGTAACCATTTATGCATAACACGCACAACAAACTTTGGACTACAAAATTTTTTTTGAAAAAAAAAAAAAAAATTCTTGTGTATAATACGCATTAACTTTTTTGAATTTGAAGCTGTCAAATTTAGCATTTGTTCAACCTTTTATCAGTTTGTACTGACTAAAAGTAAGAATTAATATGTTGTATAGCCGTAATACAACTGCACGTATATATATACAAATATATGCGGAAATATAATCAAACATAATGATGAACTTCAATGAACGAATGAACACACTTCTTTATAAAAATATAATCTCTCACACTTTATTCTCGAAAGGGTGATGTTTGTTGTGTGAGAGAGATGAGTTGGAGACAGGGACAGATTGCTATATTGACCCAACAGTACTCCTTTCTCATCTTGGCTGGGTTGCTCAACCGTGGGTCACTGAAGGCTGCAAGCCCTTTGTCTGCTGCTGGCTCTCATGCTGGCAACTTGTCTCCAACTGACTCAAGCCGTCTGAGCCCTGATTATATCATTGTTTAACACCCACCTGCTTCCGCTGTTCTTCCACTTATTTACATAGGTACATCTCTTGATTGACGGCTTGGTCAAGGGTCAGTATATAACAAATATTATGTCTTAAAACTCAAAATTCACAGTTTTTAGAGCAAATACATGGACATGTTCACACAAAAATGCAACTAGATTGGAGTGAAAGTAAGCTCACATTAGGAGAAACAAAATTATGATATTTACCCAACCCCTCCGCTCGGGTAGGATATGACACAAGGTCAATTTTTTTAAGCGGAGTTTAACAGGTTTGAATTCAGAGTTTTCCTTCTCCTAGACTAGTTGCCTTGCCAAGGCTGAAGAACCTAGTCTGCCCTACTATTTACCCATAGCTGGAGAGAGAATACTTGGATTCATACCTTTCCCAAGGGTATTAGTGCAATGTGAAATGCAATCAGTCCAGGATTTGAACTCGTGTCACCGTGTCCAATTCCTGCGACGATAACCATTACACCACGGGCACCTCCAAAATTAGAAACAAAATTATAAACTGTCATAACTATAAAATCATACTAGTGAATTCGCAATGTATTGTGGTTTTGCAGTATGCTCTACGGGCATCTTGGTTACTTCGTACCAGGTTTGCTATGCTCACACCCTTGGCTGCTTTGCAAAGAGCTCACTGTACAACCAACAACACAATGCAGTATTTAAAATATCATCATATAATCTTATAGATATTGCCTCCTCACAAAATCTTTTGAAAAGCATGTCCAGTATCATTTTTAATCTCAAAATATTGAGTCTTTTTCGATATTCAATCCATATAAAACAATAGTTTAACTAAGCATTGTCATATAAACAACCTGCTCTATTGGCTGGGGCAGAAGAATACACAGATTGCACCTCAGCAGAGGGGTAAGACTCTCTCCAAGGAGTATCCAAGATATGACATTAAACTGTATCTGATGGTGAGGCTCCAGTCCTAGAGCTTTGGGAAATGTGAAGTACTCCACCATTAGCATTACTCACAGGTCCACATGCCTTCTGTCTCAGATCAGAGTGTAGTATCTGAGTAGTTTGCCTAAGGTCAAGTTTTCACTTGGGTGCTTTGTGAAGGGCTCACTATGCTAGCAACCTCACTATATAGTATTTGAAATATCAATATAATCTCAGACTTTGTCTTCTCACAGAATGTTGGAAATCATGCCAGGTATTATCTTTAGCCTCAAAAAATTAAGTTTTTAAAAAATTTTTTTTTATCATTAAGAGTATGATAAAATTATCAAGTTTCTTAGAAATTTAGATAATATATCTTTTTCATATTCTCTATATTCAATCCACATAAAACAAGTGTTTAACTAAGCACATTCCTTACAGCTTGCTTTTATAAAGAACTTAGCTTTGTGCTTTATTGTCAAATACACATGAACTATTACATTATAACAGATTAGCATCATGTATTGCATAATACATATTATCTATTATAACCCATACTAATTAAGTTTTTTCTTTGATATTTTCTGTATTCAATCCATATAAAATAATGGTTTAATTAAGCACAGCTCCATAATCAAGATTCCTTTCAGTTTTAGATGTTTCTCCAATCTTGCTTCTTTTAAGAACTTTGATTTGACTTACAAAGGGTTGCTCATTTTTTTTACATTGGTCAGATTTTACCTATAACCAATTATTCATCTCTTACTGTGGAGCACTCAGACCTTATATCTTGCATATCACTTTCTGCCATATATATATATATATATATATTAACCATTACATTATATGCCCATTGGCATAATAGCTGGAGTGTTTGCCAATGGACCAGGTTGAATCATACTAAAGACTCAAAAGATGGTATCAAGTACCATCTTTTGAGTCTTTAGTATGATTACTTAACACTAAGCATTATAAGGTATAGATCAAGGATAAGTGGAACAATCCAGGGAAAGCAGTAGCACCCTCCCCTACACCTCAGTGTAGTAGATATTGAAAAGGGAGCCTTTGGGTCAGCCATTATTACAGATTCATATCATATATTGCATGATACATATTATATATTATAACACACATCTATCATCGTTTATTTTTTAAGAAATATCCCAAAACTTGGTTTAGTTGTAGGGATGTTAATCATGTAGCATGTTTTAGGTAAAAATAGATTAACAGAACCCATTCCTCTCAATGTCTACATTTGATTTGAATTCAGTGTTTTTCTTCTAGACTGGTTTTGGTTTCTTTGTTTAATGGCATATCAACATTCATGAATTATTTAATGCCAAAGTGATCCTTGTAGAAGGACAGTTGTGGTACTATTTAATATAAAGAATAGTAGTGATACTGTTTAACCTATAGCTGGAGGGATAAGGAGGTTTATACCTTTCCCAAAGGTATTAGTCCGAGAGGGAATATAGCACAACTGGAGTTTAAACTCATTTACTTCAAGGCCACAGTACAGCATTTTTAGTCATTACACTAGAGGGACCCCCCCCTCTCATAGACTGATTGCCATACCAATGATCCAGAGCTTAGTCTGCTCTACTATTTACTCATAACTGGAGAGAGAATTGTTGGATTTATATCTTTCTCAAGAGTATTTGTGCTATGTGCATTGGATTGTTTGGGGGAGGGTCAAGTGAAAGGGTATGAACCACCCATATTTTGGTACATCATACTTATAGACTTGCTAGTTGGTAGCAGGAGGAGATTGGCCAGTAAGCAAAGAGTACAGCATATAAGAGGAGGGGCAAATTATCCTCATTATCTCAGGGTATTGCAGTCTTCTACTGACAAGACATACCTTTTGTATTAAGAATTCCACAACTAGAGACAGAATGGCTACCTGAATTATAACAATGTGAAATGCAATGTTCAGGATTTGAACTCTGATAGCCAAGTCCACTGCCTATGATGATAACCCTTATGCTTTAGTATCTTCCTCTTTCACTTGGAATCTAATACCTTTAGCATGTAGCTTTTTATTTTTTTATCCATTCTTAGTGGATGACAGGGCTATTAAGGCAAAAAATCACAAAATTTCCCTTGACAGAATAAGCCACTTTGTATATAGATTTTTACATTTAATGTAGATATAAAATGAAAGTAAAGTTGTTAAGCAGACTTCTATTTTAAACTTTGTGTTTTGTAATAATGGTGTGTAGTCAGAAACTGAGCCATTAAAAGATGAAACATGCACACTGCTAGACAAGTGTTTCCATGTGTGGTTCTGTTCTTAATAAAAAAAAGGGGTTAAGAAGTCTTTTTATTATCTAAAAAAGATATCTGATGCAAATAGAAGGAATTGAATGAAGAGGTTAATAAGAGTCAATTAGTTTCATTAATGGAAGTTGAATGAAAGGAGTACAAAGATGTGTTCATTTAGTATTAATATAGATAAGACTGACACAAGATCAGATAAAGAAGAAGAATTAAAAGCAAGAGATAGAAATAAGAGAAAGGAAAGGAAGAAAAAGGAGAGAGAGGAGAAGAAGATGAAATGAAAGAACAAGAGAAGAAAAAAGGGAGAAAAAGAAGAGAAGAAATAGCAAAACAAATAAGAGAAGGTTTTTAAAAAATGAAAGAGAATTTTAAAAAAGATGGAAAGAAATAGAGGTAGAATCAGAAAATATAAAAGAGAGAGGAAAGGAAAGAAAAGAAAAAGGAAGAAAAGGAGAAGAAAAAAAATATTTAAGCAAATAAGAGAAAATTTAAAGAAAATGAGAGAGAGAGAGTAAGGAAAATACTCAGAGAAAGAGGTAGAATTAAGAATGAGAAGAGAGAAAAGAGAGAAGAGCCAAAAAAATGAAGAAAATATCTAAGCAAATAAGAGAAAATAAAAAAAAAATGAGAGAAAGAGTTAAAAAAAAATGGAAAGAAAAATATACAGTATCATAAAAAAGAAAAGGAAGGAGAGAGAGAGAGAAGAAAAAGAAAAGAAAAAAGGGGCAAAGATATAAAGAAAAAGAAAGGAAAAGGTGAAGTTGAAGATAACAAGCAGGAGTGACAAGAAGAAAAAAAAAATAATCAAAACAAAAGAAAAGAGAGAGGAGAAGAGGCAAAAGTAAAAAAAAAAAGATTAAAAGTGCAAAGAAAAAGATGCAGAATCAGAAGAGAGGGAGGGTAAAGAAAAGGGAAGGGAACTGTTAAAGATAATGAACAAAGTTGACAAGGAAAAAAATGAATAAAAAGGATGAAGATTTAGAATGAAAATGGGATCAAAGAAATATTTAAGGGATGTTTGATGACTAGCAAAAAGTTTTCTGACCTAAAAAAAAATCAAGTAATAAGACCTTTTTTTCTGTTTTATGGGCACTAATACAGCTGAGTTATTTGTGATCAGATAATGCATCTTCATCCGCAACTCATTCTTACATAAGAAATAACATAAATGACAAAATAAGAAATATGAAATCAATAATAATAAGTAAACAAAAATTAAAATAACAGCAAAGAATAATAATAGCAGAATTTAAAATTGAAGGCGCACTTAGCGTAATGGTTATCAACACAGGAAATGGAATCAGCAACCTGAGTTCAAATCCTGGATAAAGCAGTTTGTGCTTCACTTTATGACAAAGCGTTTGAGAAAGGCATGAAAACATGTTCTTCACCAAGCTATAGGTAAATAGCAGGGGAGAATAGTTTTTTTAGCCTTAGTTAGGCAACCAGTCAAGGAAAAAGGAAAAATCTGAATTCAAACTAGCTTTACTCTACTTCAAAATTGATCTTGCGTCACATCCTGTCCATGATGGTGGTTGGGAGAATACATAATTAAGGAAAACTTATTAACTATTATCTTTTAGTCTTTATAACTAGACATTTGGCTTGTATATATGTTTCCTTTTGTACTAATGCACTTGGGTAAAGACATAAAGCCATCTGTTTCTCCTCTCCTAGCTATGAGTAAATCTTAAGACACACTGGTTTCTTTAGCTTTTGTTAGGCAACCAGTCTTGGAGAAGGAAAACTCTAAATTCAAACCAGCTTTACTCCACTTCAAAATTAACCTTGTGTCACATCCTGCCTATGGGAAAGTGATTGGGTAAATACACCTCTAACATTGAATCTACTGGGACAGTTTACTTAACCATTTATAAACCTCTAAACAGTTTACACCAGTCAATGGTTTGTGCGTATGCAATACTTTCAGTATTTCTACTTTCTTTCAAAATAATGACTATGATATTTGGGCCAAGACAAAACTTTTGACCTGTTTGACACAATCATTTTCAGCTATAAATAAATTTATGTTGCTTTTATCATAATTGCCAGGTGTTAAAAATGTCACCTACTTATAAAACAATGTGTCTTTATAAATATTTATTTATCATGAAACCTGGTCTCACTACTAAATAATATAAAATTCAATTGTCATTATTACATGAGATATTATGGGATAGCAAAAAGGACTACTGCAAGGAAACACATTAGCCCCATACCTTTTTATCATCTGTCTAGACTATGTGCTTAGAACATCTATTGATAAAATCAAAGAAAACGGTTTCAAGCTAACAAAGGAAAGAAGCAGAAGGTACCCCACACAAACAATTATGGACGCCGACTACGCCGATTATTTAGTGCTCCTGGCAAATACACCCGCCCAAGCTGAAACCCTGCTACATAGTCTGGAACGAGCAGCTGCAGGCATAGGCCTCCATGTCAATGCATTAAAGACGGAATATATGTGGTTTAATCAAAGAGGCGACATCTCCACAGTAAACGGTAGCTCTCTGAAACTAGTAGATAAGTTCACCTACCAAGGAAGTAGTGTCAACCAAGACAGACATTGACACATGACTTGCAAAGGCATAGACAGCCATTATGAAAACTATCAAAGTTAGACGAACCAGACATGTGGGACATTGCTGGAGAAGTAAGGACAAACTCATAAGTGATATACTTCTGTGGACCCCTTCAGATGGACGAGCAAAGGCAGGATGACCAGCTAGAACCTACATACAACAGCTCTGTGCCAATACAGGATGTAGCCCTGAAGACCTGCTGGAAGCAATGGATGATAGAGAATGGTGGCAAGAAAGGGTCAGGGATATCTGTGCTGATGGCACAACATGATGATAATGATGATTATCATAACAAAATTTCTCATTATTTAGTGAGACCAGACTGTTAATATATTGTAAAGCAAAAAAAAAAAATAAACAAAAAATTTCATTTTCAAAATTGAGTGGGTTTTTAAATGTATGATTAGCACATGAGAGAAAGGTTTCTAGATTCAAATTTGTTAGGTTAATATTGAACTTGGAAAACAAATTATCATAATGCAATAATATTCAAAATATTGGTCAAGTGGGTAGAGTGTTTGCTAATGATTTGGGAGATTGGGGTTCAATGCCAGGTCAAGAAATACCAAAGACATAAAAAAATGGTACTTGATACCTCCTTACTTAACACTCATCATTATAAGGTACATATCAAAGGTAAAGTGGAGCAATCCAGAGAAAGGAGTAGCGCCCTCCCCTACACCTCGGTGTAGTAGTTATTGAAAAAGGAGCCTTCGGGTCACCTTCGACTAAGGTCGTCAACTTTACTTATTCAAATATAAGTGGGGGGAGCTTTTTTGGTTTCTTTAGTCATGTATCATATATATATATATATATATTTACTCAACCCCTCCACCACAAGCAAAGTGAAACACAAGGTCTATTTTTAAGAAGAGTTTAACAGGTTTGAATTCAGAGTTTTCCTTCAAAATCAGTTGTTAAAAGTTAAAGAGCCCAACCTGCTCTACTATTTACTCATAGGTGGAGAGGGAATAGTTGGATGCATACTTCCTCAATGATATTGCCATGAGAAAATCCAAAGAGCCTTTTCCAGGATTTGAACTCAGGTTGCTGTGCCTATTTGCTATCATGACAACCCATACATTACAAGTGCCACCATTATTCATGAGCCACATAACCCACTCATAGAAACATGATTAAAATAGAAATTGCTGTTAAAAATGTATATATACATAAGTTATATATATACATACTTAAGTATTTTGTAGTATTACTATATTTTTTTCTTTTGTCATAGTAAAAGATTTTTTTTTTACAAATAGATACTATTGTTACAGGATATAAACTATATATATATATATATGCTTACAATGGGAACAGAAGGTCTTTCTTTATCTTTTATTGTGATACCACACTGTCCAGATCCCTTGACAAACAATATCAACAAAGAAAAAAAAAATAGTTGTCTTTTTTCATAAAAGAAGATGAGGGAAGAAAAAAAAAATTAAGTATAAATGTAACAAACAAGTATTTATTCTTGTACGAACAGATATACACATCAATAACTGACCAGTTGTTTTCCCCTATGATTCAGCCCTTGTAGCAAGCACACATGCATACAAAGTTCATTTTCATACTGTTCAATTGCTAACCTTTGTCACAGAAGTAAACCAGTTCTTATAATGTGTGTAGAGAGAGCTGGATGCTGAACTGATGTACAAAAGAGAGAAAACAATAGGAAAAAAAATGTCAATAGAGAAATAATAATAATAAAAAAAAAAAAAAAAAAAAAAAAAAGCGAAAAATCCTGATGACAAAATTGATACAAAGATTAAATAGAAAAAGAGGTAAAAGCAAGATATAGATACAGCTTTAACAAAGACATTACAAAAGAAATCCCTTTGAAATGAAGAGCTCCCAAAAAATAAAATTATCAGGAAGGATATTGGAGCTTTTTAGAGACCTTGGCCTTTTACCATTTCTTGATAGTTACCAGGGATAAATTAGAAAGGGTTCAAATAGATTCTCACTGAATGACAAAAAAAAAAAAAAAAAAAAAATGAGAGAAAGAGAGAGAAAAGCATCAAATTAAACTGAAGAGGTGGCAACAGAAATGTATGGGAAATAAATAACAAAGGATTGATAGGTAACAAGAGAGAGGAAGAAAAAGAAAAAAGGAAAAAAAAAAAAGAATGGTTTTATGAAACATTGCCTTTTAAGTAATCTACATGTGTGTTACATAAAAAAAGAAGGGGAATAAATTGTGAGGAGATAAAGAAAAAGAAAGATAAAAATGAATAGAGTAAAAAGAAATCTAGAAAAAAAAAAGTGACAAAGGAAAAGAAAGATAGAAACAGAATTAGAAGTTAAAGATAGAAAGAAAAAATGAATGAGGAAAAATTGCAGAAAAAAAAATGGCTGCACCCTGTAGCCTATCATTTCTTCATCAAATGTCTCAGCAGCAGAGACAAAAATGGAAGACATTAGGTGAATCATACAAAAATAACTGTTGTGCCTACTTTGGTACATAGACTATAGAGGAGACAGTTGAACACAAACAAAACAAAAAGTATTAATAAAAACGGCAAATAAAATAAAAATAAAAATGAATTCAAAGGAAGAAAAAAATTGTGAAGGAGATCCCCAAACTACTATTTTTTTCCTTTTCCATACGAAATAAAAGAAAAAACCCAAATGTGTACAGACTAAAAGTGTGTTATCTTCATAGCATCTACTCCTCAGTGACAATGTACAATGTTGTCATATGATCTCCAAGATGTCCAGTGTTGTCTTGGAAATTTCAGATGTTTCATTGGTAGTACAGGGGAAGGTGTTCCGAGGGAAATAATTTCATGAGTATTATATGGAAAAAACAAAAATGTTCTTTAGCACATATAACCAATATTGTTGAAAAAATCCCTACCTCCATATATATATAGAGAGAGAGAGACAGAGACAGAGATAATGTTCTGATGATAAGTGTATTGTATACTTATGAAATACAAGCATTATATGTTAGATTTAAGTAAGGGGATAAAATAATATTTAACTAATCTAAATCTATGAATAAGTCATTAATAAACTTTTTTGCAGGCAGAGCGGGATTTTTGTTGCCATCAGTAAATAAGCAAAGCAACATTTAACAGCTCAATGTAAGGCATTTTCCTATTATTTGCTTATTGACCAATTTAATATTAATGAATAGAAAAATTGCTAAAGCCCCCACTGGTGTAGGATTGTGTAGAAGTTTTTTTGCAAAATATCATTATTAAAAGTGAATATTTCATTGTTTTTATGCTATTTTACCATATGACATAATTGCTGATCAAATTATATTTTTTTTTTTTTTTTTAAATATATGATTAATTGTTTTTTTTAAATATATGATTAATTTTGCAAATTTTCGGAAAATAATTTGCCCACGTTTTAAGAATTACAAAAATCATCTGCCTGCAAAAGGGTTTGTTATTTTCAAGTCGATGCATTATATGCATGCATACATTTTAAATAAAATCATTTATGTATATCAAGTTTTCTTAAATTTTCTACAAGATGCATCTCTTGTAATTCAATTTAATTTCCATTCACTCCCAAATAAATTAATTGAATAGTAAATTACAAAACAACTAATTTACCTGTGTTTAATATAATTTACACAAGAAAAGAATCAATAAACTATAAATGCAACTGCACCTTTAATTCTTGAATTATTTTTTAACAGGAAAGATGAGTTTTGAGGGAACTTGGTTTGGTTTCTTTGTTTGATGGCATATCAACTTTTAACAGGAAAGATGAGTTTTGAGGAAACTGAAGAAATTTGGTTTGGTTTGGTTTCTTTGTTTAATGGCATATCAACTTTTGTAGGTTATTTAATGCTAAAGCCATCCTTCAAGAAGAACAGTAGTGGTACTATTTAACCCATAGCTGGGAGGATAAGGGAGTTCATATCTTACCCAAGGGTATTTGTCTGAAAGTGAAAGTAATAGCATGACTGGAGTTTGAACTAGCTTACTATGATTCCGCAGTCCATTGCTTTAACCATTACACCACGAAGTCATCCCCAGAACTGGAGAGATCATGAATATTAGATTGGCGGCACATACAATAACTGACAACTAGTTTACATGATCCAGTGAATTTTTGTTCAGTTATAAAAACAATTATAAATGCAAACCATTAAATTCACTCTTTGTGGACCTCCACGCTTTTGTTCACCCAGCCAAAATTATATTCACTCCCAGGGAACTATATGAACCATTCTGATGGGTATCACTAAAGTTGGAGGTGCCCGTGGTGTACTGGTTATCGTCGCAGGATATGGACACGGTGACACGAGTTCAAATCCTGGACCTGATTGATTGCATTTCACATAGCACTAATACCCTTGGGAAAGGTATGAATCCAAATATTCTCCCTCCAGCTATGGGTAAATAGTAGGGCAGACTAGGTTCTTCAGCCTTGGCAAGGCAACTAGTCTAGCAGAAGGAAAACTCTGAATTCAAACCTGTTAAACTCCGCTTAAAAAAATTGACCTTGTGTCATATCCTACTCGAGCGGAGAGGTTGGGTAAATATCATAATTTTGTTTCTCCTGGTACGAAGTAACCAAGATGCCTGTAGAGCATACTGCAAAACCACAATACATTGCGAATTCACTAGTATGATTTTATAGTTATGACAGTTTATAATTTTGTTTCTAATTTTGGAGGTGCCCGTGGTGTAATGGTTATCGTCGCAGGAATTGGACACGGCGACACGAGTTCAAATCCTGGACTGATTGCATTTCACATTGCACTAATACCCTTGGGAAAGGTATGAATCCAAGTATTCTCCCTCTAGCTATGGGTAAATAGTAGGGCAGACTAGGTTCTTCAGCCTTGGTGAGGCAACTAGTCTAGGTGAAGGAAATCTCTGAATTCAAACCTGTTAAACTCCGCTTAAAAAATTGTCCTTGTGTCATATCCTGCCCGAGCGGAGGGGTTGGGTAAATAAAGTTGGCGACTATAGTCGAGGGTGACCAGAAGGCTCCTTTTTCAATAGCTACTACACCGAGGTGAAGGGGAGGGTACTACTCTTTTCCCTGGACTGCTCCACTTTACCCTTGATACATACCTTATATTGCTGAGTGTTAAGCAAGGAGGTATCAAGTACTATTTTTAAAGTTTTTGGTATGACGCAATCTGGGATTAAACCCAGGTCTCCCAGACCATTGACAAACACTCTACCCACAAGACCGATGAGCCGGAATGAAGTATAAACAAGACTTTAAAATAGATATACATACAAGATATAAAAATAAAATAAACATATATATATATATTTACGTAAATATAAAAATATCAATAATATAGTTTGCTCAGTAATGGTGATAGAGCTTATATATCTAAGTTTGAATAACCATTAATTCTGTGCCTATCCTATCCAAACTTATATATATATATATATATATATATATATATATATATAAAGGAGTCATGTTTGTTTTGGTGTGTATGTATCTTCTTATAACTAAGAAAAGAAATATTGAGCATTAAAATTGTGCATATCCTTTAATATGTTTATAAATAGGAAAAGTACAAAATTTAGTTTTTGATTTTTACTGATTAAGTGATATAATTCAATAATTAAAATCAAACAATTTGTGTAACTCTTCAAAGTTTTTCTAAGTACAAAAAAATGGGGAACTCAACAGTTCTCTTTAAGATCCACCATGTTTCAATATCATATGTATTCCATAGGCCAAATTTGAATTTTATACTTTTTTGAAAATTATTGTTTTGTAATTTAATACTAATCATTAAAAAAATTCTTAATTTTTTGGAATACTAAAAATATCATGAAAATGTTTCAAACCAAGGGGTACTTTTTTAAAATGATATTTTAAATGTAAACCAAAAAAAGAAATTGTAAAACAAAAAATTTTACATTCTTAGTTCTTAGCTTCTTTTTATAGGAGGGACACATTTTTAATTCATAGTTTCTTTATTATATTATTTTTATATATTATTCTAAGTATAAACTAAAAAAGAATAAAAAAAGAAAAAACAATTCATAAAATAAAAATATACTTTCCATTTGAATTAATAGATGAAATCTTACAACTACAAATAAGGATATTTTTAATTCTTAGATTACTCCTCTTTTCCCCCTTTCTATCTCACTCACTCAATTGTTTTAGTCTGGTCATGGACCAGTAACTTCTTCTAGTATTTATATATATATATACACACACACACACATATATATATATATAGAGGAAGATCCTGGATGAGGCTCTTTGCATTTCACATAGCGCTAATACCCTTGAGAAAAGTATGAATTCAACTATTCTCTCTACAGCTATAGGTAAATAGTAGGGCAGGCTGTTGTCTTTAACCCTGGTATAGTAACTGGTCAATGAGAATGAAAATCCTGTTTGTGTGGAGGGGTTGGTTATATATAAATACATGAAGAAATGTAAAAGCAAGAATTAACAATAAAATCTGTTTGCTCCAAAACACTCTATTCTGTCTGATAATTGAGTTAATACTTTTACAACAGCAAAAATATTATAACCGATTGCCTTACATGTGTATACATATATATGTGTGTGTGTGTGTAGTTGGGCAGCAGTCTTTCATTTAAGCTTGTTTGATTAAATAATAAAGACACATTTTGTCTATATAATTTTACTAAGATCCTTTCAAGTTTCCTGATAAATGTCTTGGTTTCAGGTTGGAATTGGTGGATGAATTTAGCAAAATTGTCCTGAGTGATTTCAGACCTTTAATAGGCCATCATCAAGGGTTGCTTGAATGTATAAAGAGTTTTTTATAACATAAAATTATGTAAACGCAGGGTTGGATAAAAATGAGATGCTGAAGAATTTAAAAAACAGAATGTTATCAACGGAAATAGAATATTATCAAGAAATATGGAATATTTAAAAAAACTAAAGCCATTACAAAACATTGTCACGATTTTCAAAATTAATTCTATTGATTTTAGGTGTTTTGCTTTTATATGTACAGCTTCTAGGATTTGTAGTTGTAGCTTATTAATTTCATGTGCTATTATAGTGGTGTTTTTTACAAGAATTTTTTGAAATTTGAATTTGGGAATAGAATGTGTTTTAAGATGTAAAGGCTATGGAGCTAGAATCATTAAGGTGCATAGTAAGCAGTCTTGAAAGAGTTGTAGTGGTAAGACCAACATACATATTTTCTTTGGAGACACAGTCTCTCAAGGGACATTTGAACATATAGATGCCATTTGTTCTATCAAGAAGTTCAGTGGAAGGGGAAAGGTTATTGGAAATAATTAGGTTGGAGGTTTTAAATTTGTTGTAGTAAATGATAAGTCTTACTTTTTTGGTAGGATCAGTAGGGAGAACATTTTTTTGGATAAGATTTTTTAGTATATGTCCATCTATCTTATAATTACTATGAAATTGTTTTTTGTAATAAAGGTATGTGAAAAGGTAGATTGACAACTGCCTCCTTATATATATATATATATATATATATATATATATATATATATAAAAGGAGGCAGTTTCAGAACTCATCACTGACACTTTTTCCAAATGTCAATCTGCCTTTTCACATAGCTTGAGTATACATCTAAACTACAGTCATTTTTTTTTTATTATCATTTGTTAGTTATACATCCTTGGGCATTTCCACTTTTTATTATTTTTTCACATCAACCTTTGAAAAAAAAAAAGGATCTTTGCCCAGAACATATACAATAATAATACAATATCTATATACAGATCATATTCTGTTAAGCATCTGAGAGTTCACAAAAATGCCTTCTTAAATTCTTTTTTATCTTTATTTTGGAAATCCTCTAATTCAATCATAATTTTTTACCCTACTGCTGTTTTTGATCTGATTAGGCAATTTGTTCCAAAAATATATCATTCTATTAGCAAAAAATATCCAATAGGTTAGTAGACTTGGTTTTTGAAATCCATCTCAACAGTAAATTCCCAGTTCAAAGAGAAATTTGAAAAAATTTCTATCCTAATGAGAAATTCTATTAATTATTTTGAAAGTTTCACTTAGACCACCTCTCATTCTTCTTTCTAGTAAAGTTGTAAATCCTAATTTCTCCAATTCACTTTAACTCTTTTTTTGTTTTCATCACTCTTCTTTGTATGTATATTACACTCCAATTTCCATGCCTAAAACTGAGTATAGTATTCTATATGAGGTCATATATACTTTTACATATTTTTAAATCAACATTCACTTCCTATGAAATAATATTTCTAACCATCCAGCAAATCATTCCATTCATTCTTGATACAATAGACAAAATATGGTTTTCAAATTTAAATCTATCATCAGAGCCAACCCCTAAATTGCATTCCTCGTTTATTTTTTTTGATTTTCCTGTTGCTTAATTTATATTCAACTTTAATGTTTTCGGATCCGATATGCAGTACTTTACAATTTTCTATGTTAAATTTCTCAATATGACAATTTACTTAAATCTATTTGCATTGTTTCTTTTCATAATAGTCAAACAAGTAGTTTAACATCATTAGCAAATAGTTTCATCCAAGTGTTATCTTTTTCTTTAATTTTATGAGATTCAGTTCATGGCTTTTGGATATGGTTTAATGGATAAAGGTGCTAGAAAGGGTTATTTGATTCTTTAAAGGCATGTCAACTTATCTAGGGTTATTTTATGCCTAGCAGTTGGGGCAATCGCAGTACAATTATATCTAAATGTTTTTGTGTAGTTGATTCTTAAGAATTTTTTGCACTCAGTAGTATTTTATCAAGTATTCTTCACTAATACAAATATTTTGCACAGTTGTATGGTTTCAAGTATTCCTATCTAATACTGATAATCATATGGTTTCAAGTAATTATTTCTATTTAATAAAGTCAATTGTTTGTATATTGTTATAAGTGGATAATAATAGTCCTTAGTAAACATTTATAGCTTCAAGTAATTATTCTTAATACAAATAATTTTTCAGCCCAGTCAGCTGGAGTTGTAGAATACACCAAATGCATCTCTGCAGAGGGGAAAGACTCACAATGAGTGTCCTGTATATGACATTAAACAATCTGATGATGAGGCTCCAGTAATGCTGGAGCTTTGGGGAATGCAGAGTACCCCTTTCATTGCCATTGCTCCTGGAGTGGTAGCACCAACAGGGTCCTATCTATAGGTCAAATAGAACTGTTTGACATTTAAGCTGAGTGCAAATAAATGACTAAATAGAACTGTTTAATCATTCAATTGTGTGTAGTGTTTACAAATCATATATTTAAGATACATGTAAAAACAGGATTTGGCATTAAATAATGAACAATGATTGATATGCCATAAAACCAAACTAAACCAAACAAATAATTTTCACACTGTTATATGGTATCAAGAATTCCTATCTCATCATCATGTTGCGCTGCCAGTACAGATCTCCCTGACCCCCTCTTGCCACCTGTCTCTATCATACATCACTCCTGGGAGGTCTTCAAGGCTATATCTTGTATTGGCACAGAGCTGTTGTATGTAGGTTCAAGCTGGTTGTCCTGCCTTTGCTTGTCGATGTGAAGGGGTCCACAGGAGTATATTGCTTATGAGTTCTCATAAGGTATATCCCTATCTAATACGAATAATTTTTAAACAGATTCATTTGACCCATAGATGGGACTTTAATAGGTACTACCCACTCAGGGTCTGAGTGGACCTTGGGGTAGTAGTAACGAAAGAGTAATTTACACTCTCAATACCTCCAGATCTGGAGCATCAGCACAAGATGCAATTTAGAGTAATACACAGCACTCTTTTTTTGGTGGTGTCTTACTTCTCAGCAGGGAACACAGTTAATGCATTCTAAGCCCCGCTAATAGGATGTCCAATAAGCTGAATTGAGTTGTATGGAAGTATTAAAAAGACAGAGTATTAAGACAGCAGTTTGGAAGAATTCCTGTTTTCAAGTTGTAGCTGTGTCAGTATTACTGTATAGTTGCACCACTTGTACTTTAATAAAATGCTTAGAGAAAAGGTTAGATAGGAATTACTCAAGAATACTGTGTGCTGTTTTGAATAAATCCTGGAAGCAGCACCCTACAAAACAGTAGTTGTATGGCCACTTACTTTACATCTCAGAAACCATCCAAGTAGGATGAGCAAGACATATTTAGCACAGCTGGAGAAGTAAGGACAAACTCATAAGTGACATTCTACTATGGACTACTGCACAAAGACACACCAGTGTTGGTCAATCAACAAAATCTTACATTCATCAGGTCTGTGCAGATACTGGATGCCGTCTAGAGGACTTGCTGATAAAGACAGATAGTGAAAGAGAGAGACAAAGGAATCTGTGCTGTTGGCATGGCTTGAAGATGAAGAGAGACAGCAGATTGGCTTAATAAGGATGAAGTGAATGTAATAAGTTTTGAAATTACTTTAGAAAGATACTGGGCAAAAAGACAGGTGAAAGAATGAAAACAACATATCTTCATAGATCAAATAAAAAAGAGTTTAGTTTAAGTCTTCTGGAAGGTTGCCAAATGTAAGGGGAAGCTGCAGAGTACAGTGGCCAAAACACATACAAAAAGACTGTAAATAAAAGAAAATAAGAGGAACAAAAAAGCAGAGCCAAAAAATTAGTAAAGACAAGTTGAATTGACTTACTAAGCGTTCGCCCAATTCCTCTTTCCACCAAATCTTGTTTGATGGAGGTAAGTGCATCGGATTTTGTATCATATGCAAAATGAGGATGATGGCAGTCAGGGGGGTCGCTGGGACTGTTGTCATTGTCACTACTGTTGCAAATAACTGAACTAGAATAATATTGTTGGAGGAATGATGTACCTGAGGAGAAATTTAAAAAAAAGTACATATATATTAATGCTTTGTAAATAGTGAGCAAAAGTTAAGCTGAAGTCAAATACAGTATATATATATATATATATATATATATAAGATAAAAAAGATAAATGCAAATGAGAAAAGTATGCAAGAAAAAGTGCTCAATGCTACTACAGCAGAGCAGGTATGTAACCCAGAACAATATCAAAATCCAAGGTTCATTATTTTAAGTTTTATATGGTGTGCACAATCATCACAGAAAAGTGGCCAATCAATCATAATTATATAGTGAAATTAAGTCATGTGTAAATATGGAAGTACACATGACTCACAAGTGGAAAAAATGTGAAAAGACACACACATAAATGTATATAGAGCTGGCTAGATAGAGGAAAATAAATATGGAATTAGTAAGATGGTAAATGACACATGCAAAATTTATATATATATCTACACTTTGATATGAACTTGCTTCTTTTGTTAGCAATGCTCACAAAAAAAATTCAAAATGGGATTTTGCTATAACAAACAGGATATTTATAAAATTGATTGATATCAGATTTTGTTTTTAAAATATCAAAATTCATTCGTGACTTTTTTAAATATAAGAACTTGAAGTTGGAAAAATTGTGGACAAAAAAAAAGCCTTTACTTACAATATAGTGTTTTCATTGACAAATCAAAACAAAATAGCAAAAACTATGCAAGATAAAGCAATGAAATTTGGCAAGTTTGTGTAAAATTTGCAGTTGAATATTGTGAAATCATTAAAAAGCCATAACTCATCCAATGAGTTTATCATTCAAAAATGAATTAGATTTCAGTGAAACTTGAATTAAAGAAAATTACATTAACAGTTATTAAATAAAAACACAAAATTTTCCCTGATTTTAATTTAAAATTTGGTGTTTTTGTTAAAGTTAACTGTAAACCTAATTTTCTTCAATTCGAGTTTTGCTAAGATATAATTTATTTTGGGAAAATTCTCATACAAATTTTTTTCCTGGCTTTTCAAAACACTGTTGGTTTATGAGTAAATGTGAATAAATATACACTTTTACTTTATATGTTAAAACTTTGATATAAAATCAATTAAAATTTCTTTTCATATTGAAATTTTTTTCAAAGAGACTGTTTGTTAATAATATTGAAGATTTACTTAGTTATTCCCTCATAGTTATAAAAAGAAAAATCCTGTCTACAGTTATTTTATGCTTAGAAGTTAGGGAATTGCATTCACTGCTCCTATTTACATTTTTGTATAATTCTTTCTTAAGAAGATATTTGTACACAGTCTAATTGAACACAAATAACTTTTAAATGGATCTATTTGACCTATAGACAGGACCCTAAAAGGTACTGCTACTACAAATCAAGAGTGACCCTGGGAGTAATGGTAATGAAGGGATACTCCATACACACTAAATCTCCAGAACTAGAGTCTCAGCAGGTAGGGGGGTGAGTGGGGGTTGGATCTTACCCCTGAGCAGGTGGGAGTGAGGTTTGATCCACCTGCAGGGCATATAGTCAGTGTATTCTAAGTTCTGCTGATAAGTCAGGCAAACAGCTTGAGTTTTTTATACAGTTATATTATTATTAACAGGAAAGTAAAAAAAAAAAAAAAAAAATTAATAGAAAAAATGAAAGGAAGACAATGAAACTGTGAAAGAATATTTAGCAAAAAAAATCAATAATAAAAAGATAAGAATAGATAAATTGTAGAGAGTGATTTTTAGTTTTAGTAACTTATTTTTCATTTTTCTCTCTTATATTTTAAACTGAAAATTAAGAACACAAGGGTGAGTCAAAAGTTTTGCAGTATTTTGGTAGTACATGCTAGTTTGTGGGATGTATATCGTGGGACCAAAGCAATTCAAGTTATGGATTTTTAAATAGAGCTATTTAACCCATAAACAGGTATCTGCTTTGGTTGGTAGTATAGAGGTAGCTGGTGTGCTTATATGTTGTGCATTGCTACAGTCCTTGTGTGATTTTGAAAGTTGCACAGATGAATGTACAACAGAGTCTAAATTGGGAATTTTATGAGTTTGAACTGGGCCATAATGCCAGAGAAGCAACCAAAAACATTTGTAATGTAAAAAATGAAGACGCAGTTGAGCATAGATGGTTCAAGAAATTTTGGTTAGGTTGTAAGAGCTTTGATGATTAGATAAAGTTAAGTCAGCCAAAAACTGGATTTTGAGTCAGTGTGTTAAAGATTAGAGACAAACTCAGGGAGTATCAGTTGAGCTCAGCATCTCAGAGTCTAGTTTGGATCACCTTTACAAACTCAATAAAAACATCTGGAGTTGGCAAATTGTGCCTCATGTTACTAAAATATTGCAAAACTTTTGACTCATCCAAGTAGTTGTTTTTTATTTTTTCCTCTTATCTTTCCAAACTGAAAATTTTATCAATGCTCACTGTAGAACAACTATTATTCTCAATAACCAAATATTTTTATGAAAACAAACAGATCCTTCCCCCACCTACCAAAAAAAAAAAAGGATTAAAAAAAAAAATCAATAATTTCAATTGTTTTGCAATTAACAATCTTTGAAGCAGAACAATAAATTTCTTTATTTTTACAACACCCAATTTATTTTTTAATTTTGAAAAATAATTTAAAAAATTGCAGAAAATGTTTTTGAGGATGAAGGTTAATGATAATTGATAAGAATTTAAAAAAAAATAAAAATATTTTGATTAATTACTAAAATCAGAGAAATTTAGAGTGAAGTGAAAATTTCAAAAGTTATTTAGCTTCTTTTACAGAAATTCTTGAGGCTATTTCAGAATTGACAAAATCTTAATTTTGTTAATTTTCCCAAGTTGATTATGAAATAAATAAATTGCACTTTGATGTAATGAAATAAAATCAAACACTGTTCGTTTGTATGAGAGATGGAATCACCTTTCAGGTGACAAAGGCTCTGATGTTTTAATTAAATGAATAGAAAAATACATAAACATTCTTTAATTACATTAAAAATGAAACATAAGAAAAAGAATATTGAAGGTTTGGTTTGGTTTTATGGAATATCAACTATTGTTGGTTATTTAATGCTAAATCCTGTTTATAAATATATATTAGATATATATGATTTGTAAAGATTTTGTTGATAACATTTTTAAACAAGCCTGAGTTCATTTTTTTACACACAGTTAAATGGTTTCAAGTGTTGCTATTTAACACTAATAATTCTATTCAACATTACTAATTCATTTGTACACAGTCAAATGGTTCTAAGTATTGTTATATATCACTGACAATTAATTAAACATCAGTCTATTGTTTACACACAGTTAAAGGATCAAACATTTCTATTTCTAACAATTCAATTGAGCATAAGTATAGTTTAAATGTCAAACAGTTCTATTTGATTCATAGATAGGATCCTATCAGGAGCTACCACTCCGGGCCTAAGTGGACCTGGGAGTGATGGCAATGAAGGGGTACTCCACATTCCCCAAAACTCCAGCTTTACTGGAGCCTCACCATTAGATTGTTTAGTGTCATATCCAGGAAAATCATTGGGCTGGGGGTCTTACCCCCCAGTAGAGATGCTGTTGGTGCATTTTAGGCTGTGAAAAGAATATTGTTATTGCTTGAATATGCTGACTGTATCCGATAAGACCCTATGCAAAAAAAGGGTGTTCTGGGAATGCTGTTAAACTGCAACTGATGGTGAAGCTGGAGACCTGGGGTGAGTAGAGTACCCCTTCATTGCCATTACTGCTAGGTACACTCTGACCTGGAGTGGTAGTACCTGTTCTCATTTATAGGTCAAATAGATCTGTTGAAAAATTATTTGTATTTATAGGAACATATGCAAAATAAAAAAAAACTACAGAAACAACTAGCCCAAAAATGTAAATATGAATGTACAATGAATGAGATTCCCTAACCTCTAGGCATAAAATAACCCTAGATGGAGTTACATGCAGTTAAAATCAATCAATTAACAACACAAAAAGTGTAAATATGAATGTATAATGAGTTTGATTCCTTAACCTCAAAGCATAAAATATCCCTAGAAGAGTTGACATGCCATTTCAATCAATCAATCTAATAAAAATTAGATATAATTTGAAATGGTAAAGTAGATAAAGATTTTAGCAAATATATAAATGTGTGCAACCAATTCTAGCACAATGTAATGATTGCTGGGGTGTGGGTGGAGGTATTTAACCCCCCTTCTCCTCTCATAGTTGAAGATATATATTTACCCAACCCCTCTGCTAGGAGTAAGATAGGACACAATGTCAATTTTTTAGTGGAGTTAAGTTAGTTTGAATTTAGTTTTCCTTCTTCTAGACTGGTTGTCTTGCCAAAGCTAAAGAATCCAGCCTGCCCTACTATTTACCCATAGCTGGGGTCGGGGGGGAGAAGATATGGTGTCATGTCTTTCCAAAGAGCATTACTGCAAAGTGAACCGCATTAATATTGTCCAGTATTTGAACGTGGGTGGTTGATTTCATTTCCCACAATTATAACTTATCCTAAGTGAACTGGTGTTGCTAGAATGTAACATAAGGATGGTTTGATGTGGGGATCAAGCCTCCTATGGAACAGTGCTAAAAATAGCTAAGTTCTGTGGGCATTAAACCCAGCTCTTATTCCTTTAGATGAGGTGGCTGACCATACAGAACTTAGCAGATTTATTTCGACACCACCACGTACAAATGCCATGTGTGTGTTTACCCAACCCCCCTCTGCCAGGAGCAGGATGTGACACAAGGTCAGTTTTTAAAGTGAAATAAAGATGGTTTCAGTTCAGTTTTCCTTCTCCCAGAATGGTTGCTGTACCAAGGCTAAAGAACCCAGTCTGCACTACTATTCAGCCATTACTGGAGGTGGAGAGAAGAGAGATGAATTTATACGTTTCCCAAAGGCATTAGGGCATAGTGAAATGTATCAGTCTCATCCAGGATTTGAACTTGGGTCACCAACTCCATTTTCTACAATGATAACTGTTACCCCAAGCATACTTAAGTGTGTGTGGGTCTCCATGTGTCTGTGTAATGATGATTAAGTGATAAATTTTGAATTTTTTTACCTAAAATTTTATTGGTATGATTCAGCACTCAAGCTGTAAATTGTGCATTTAGAATTAAAGGAGAAAAAAATGGTATTGTCAGTAGTCAGGTTGGTTGGTTGATTGTTTTTTTATGGCATATCAACTCTAGTGGCTCATTTAAAAGTTGTTACTGACAAACTATTCATTTATAAATCTATATTTAATATATATGTATTAAGAGGATTTGGCATTGAATAATTTCTAATGGTTGATATGTCATAAAATCAAACCAAACCAGATCATATATATATGATATATATATATGTGTAAACAGGATTTGGCATTAAATAACTGACAAGAGTTGGTATGCCATAAAGCCCAACCAAACCAAATCACATATATTCAATACATATGTATAAACCGGATTTGGAATTAAATAAACTACAAGGGTTGATATGCCATGAAACCAAACCAAATCCTATATATTTAGTATATATGTATAAACAGGATTTGGAATTAAATAACCTACAAGGGTTAATATGCCATAAAATCCACTAAAACTAAATCATATATATTCAATATATATGTATAAACAGGATTTGGAATTAAATAGCCTATAAGGGTTGATATGCCATAAAACATAACCAACCAACCAACCATAATAATTAATTACATTTTCTATTTCTTTTAATGTTAATCAAAAATATTTACTGAATCAAGGTAAGAGATATTTTTATGATGACAGGTTTTGAAATGATTTCTGAGAGGTGATTATCAAGGTAGAAATATTCAACTTTTTGAATTATCATACATAGTAACACTCAATTCCTGATAATACAAAAAACACAGTAGCTTTTTGTCATTACATCTATTAATTAAATCCATGGTTATAATGTATTTTGGTTTCTTTGTTTAATTGCATATCAACCTTTGTGGATTATTCAATTCCAAAACTATCCTTGTAGAAAACTGTAGTTGTACTATTTAACCCATAGCTGGAGAGGATAAGAGGGTTCTTATCTTTTTCAAGGGTATTCATCTAAAAATGAGTATAATAGCAGGATGAGTTATTCAATGCCAAAGCCATTGTTATAGAAGAACAGTACTATTTAATCCATAGCCAGAGGAATAAGGGAGTTGATACTTTTCTCAAGGGTGTTAGTCTGAAAGTTGCCTTGTCAGCTAGGGCTGTAAAATACACTGACTGCACCTTTGCAGAGGGTTAAGACCTCTCCCCTCCTGATGAGTGTCCTGATATGTCACTAAACAATCTGATGCTGAGGTTCTAGTATTGCCGGAGTTTTGGGGAATGTAGAGTACCCTTCATTGCCATCACTCCCAGGTCCACTCTGACCCCAAGTGATAGGGTCCTATCTATGGGTTAAATAGAACTAAACTGCATACTTATGCTGACACCGAATTGTTTGAAATGAAACTGTTTTTGACATTGAAACTGTACTTACGCTAAACTGAATTTTATAATATATAACTGTTTTGAGATTTAACTATGTGTAAACAAAATCTATACTTATACTGAATTGGTTGAATTAGAACTATTTGACTAAAATGAATAGCTTGAAATAGAAATGTTTTTGACAAACTATGTACTTATGGTAAGCTGAATTGTTTGAAATAGAACTGTTAATTTGTATAAAAAAGGATTTGGCATTAAATAACCTACAATGGTTGATATACCAAAAAAAACCAACCAACCAACCAATTAGTCTGAAAGTAAATGTAATAGCATGACCGGAGATTAGACTTAATTACTATGATGCCACAGACCAGTATGTTAACCACTATGCCATAGGGGTTCCCCATAGGGTATTTTGAAATGAGAATGGCCAGTGATAACCATGCACTTCACATCAGTTCATGTGGAGACAATCTTAAGTATATTGATTGACCCCATCATTTCTTATGACTTTTGGATGTAGATATAAAAATATTGTTTGTTTGGGTTTTATGGCATATCAACCTTTCTAGGTTATTTAATGCCAAAACCATTTTTATACAAATAAACAGTTCTATTTCAAACAATTCAGTTTAGCATAAGTACACAGTGTAATTGTCAAAAACATTTCTATTTCAAACTATTCAGTTTAGTGAAACAGTTTTAATTGAAACTATTCAGTTTAGTATAAGTATAGTTTTGTCCACACACAGTTAAATGTCAAAACAGTTCTATTTCAAACAATTCAGTTTAGCATAAGTACACAGTTTACATGTCAAAAAAGTTCTATTTCAAGTAATTCAGTTTAGCATAAGCACGCATTTTAGTTCTATTTAGCATTATTGGAACCTCACCATCAGATTGTTTAGTGTCAAATCCAAGACACTTATTGGAAGGGGGTCTTACCCCTCTGCAGAGGTGCATTCGGTGTATTCTACAGCTCCAGTCAACTGGGCAAGATGTAGAAATACTTGACAATGAAAAATGTACTTTGCATAGTGTAATGATTTATTAGGCTATGCTTGCAGACTGTTACTAGTGAGCAGAGTTCTCATTGGGTGCTGCATACTTTTGGTCTCATACCAAAATTAAATACGGTTTAGAAATTAAAGACACCTCACAGTGCAGTATGTATTTATCCCCAGCAACACGAAGGATCTGACACAAGGTCAATTTTTAAGAGGAATACAAGGAGTTGGAATTCAGAGTTTTACTTCTCCACGACTGGTTGTCATACCAAGGTTAAAGAGCCCAGTCCGTCCTACTATTCACCCATAGTAGAAGAGAGCATAGTTGAATGCAGACCATTTCCAAGGGTATTAGCATCATGTGAAATGTGAACAGCCTCAGGTTATCAATTGCATTTCTTATGATAATAACTGTTATACCATGGGTGCCTCACCACAAAGTAATATATTTGTGGCCTTGTGCCAAAACTAAGCTAAGCTTAATAAATAACTTCATAATAATGAAATTGAAGATTAATCAGATTATTTTAATATTTAATAAAAAGAATGAGAAATATGTATAGATAATTTTATAATACAGTTTATGTGCTTTGTGACGAGACAAAAAAAAGAAGGTTCAGTCAACTGGGACTGCAGAATTCATCAACTGCATCTCAGCAGAGGGGTAAGACTCCCCCAATGAGTGTCTTGAATATGACACTAAACAATCTGATGGTGAGGCTCCAGTAATGCTGGAGTTTTGGGGAATGCAGGGTACCCCTTCATAGCCATCACTCCCAGGTCTACTCTGGTCTGGAGTAGTAGCACCTGAAAGGGTCCTATCTATGAATTATATAGAACAGTTTGACATCTAAACTGAGTGCAAACAAATTACTAATGCTAAAACTGTTTGATCACTTGTGTAAACAAATGACTGATGCTTAATTGAATTGTGTTTGAGATACATATCAATACCTGGAACCATTTAACTTTGTTCACATGCTAAACAGTTTGAAGTAAATAGAATTATTTGTATTAGATAGAAATTAGTGAAACCATTTAACTGTGCACCAAAAATAAAAAAGAGCTTAAGTTTGTTTAAAAATGTTATTTGCAAAATGTGTTTAAAAATCATATTTAATCTACATATAAAAAAGAATTTGGTATTAAATAAAACCTACAATGCTTACTATGCAACCAAACCAAACCAAAAAAAAGAGTCTTAGACACTAAACTTATATAAATGTTGGATGGTTTTATTTTTTGGCCTAATGAGTAGAGTGTTCGATAATGGTCTGGGAGACTGAGGTTCAATCACAGGTTGAGTTATACCAAAGACTCAAAAAATGGTACTTGATGCTGTCTTGCTTAACACTCAGCATTACAAGGTAAGGATCAAAGGTAAAGTGGCGTAATTCAGGGAATGTAGTAGCGCCCTTTGGTATGACTCGACCTGGGAACCGCGGTCTCATTTGGCCAATGGCACACTAGTGATACTATTTAACCCAGAGTTGGGAGAATAAGAGGGTTCATGCCTTTCCCAAAGGTATTGGTGTAAACCTGAATGTAATAGCACAACTGGAGTTTGAAATTACACTACAGGGACTCCCCTTAAGTTAATACATGAAATTAAGAAGAAAATCAATATCTTATTAATTCATCCAAAGTTCATCACTCAATATTCTCATATACTTCTTTCAATTCAAAACTCATTATTTTGTTAATGATTGATTTTAACAGTATGTCAGCCTGTCTAGGGTTATTTTATGCCAAGAGGTTAAGGAATTGCATTCATTGTATGTTCATATTTATATTTTTGGTATTATTGTTTATGAGTTTGTTTTTTTTTGCACAAAGTCCAATCAAATAAAAATAATTCTTACACTTTTTTGAACCATACATGGAATCCTAATAGGTACTACCATTCTGGGTCAGAGTTGGGATGGGTCTAATGGCAATAAATGTGTACTGTATACACACTAGGTGTTCAGAATTGAAGCCTCACCATCAGATGCAGATAACTGTTGTACTTTAGACACCTCTTTTTTTTTGCCGGGTAGGTCTTATCCCTTTTGTTGACATTTATTTTTTTCTTTATCTATTTTTTAATTAGTACAACAAACTCACTACAGCAAAACTCTCACAGCAAATTTTTTTATCTAAATGAAAATTTAAATTATCTAAAAAAATTATTTCAATAGACACCAATCTCGATTGGGTTAAATTCTGTTATCTACAATAAATTAGATCAGGTAAGGGACCGTTCCTTATTTCTGGAGCGTTGTGATATCTGTTGAATGTTACTTGGAAAGAAGATGGGCCCTGCCAACATTACTTTCATTGTCCTGAGAGATGACATAAGGGGGGATTACTCACCATAACACTTCAACAACTTAATAGATTTTGGTGTTGAATAACTGATTTTAACGGCATGTCAACCTATCTAGGGTTAGTTTAAACTCAGCGATTAAGGATTCACGTTCATATTTACATTTTTTGCGTAGTTGTTTCGCAAGAGGTTTTCTTTTTGCGCACGGTCCTATCGAATAATTTGCCCAATAGATGGGACCCTAACAGGTACTACCACGACGAGGCTTTGTGCTCCCGGGAGTAATAGCAATAAATATGTATTCCACACTCCCCAGAAGTTAAGCTTCACCATAAGATTCGGTTTAGTGTTATACCAATGACATCGGAGGGGGTCCTTACACTTCTGCAGGGGATACAGTCTGTTTTCTCTTAAGCCCCGCCAACAAGGCAGTAAATGTTAGGAGGAAACATCCATTCATTCACACAAAAATTAAAGTTGCATAAAATGACGTAACACACACAAAACAAAAACGTATAAGCGAGAATAATGCCCCCAAACAACACTTTATTTTATATATTATAAAGTATGACCAGTAAGTATCTCCACTTTAAACCACTCATTTAAACGAATTTTCTTTTTAAGGATTTTTAAAGCCTATGTATAAAACGTATTCAAGTAAACAAAAGTAAAAAAAAATCTAGCGTTTTTTCCAAGAATTGCATTCCCGTAGGAGTTTACTTTCGATCGAGAGTAGATACTTAAGCACTATAAACTCTCAAAATCTATCAGTAATGGAAATCTAAACATTTTTTTTATATACCCATAACTCACCAGACTGGTACAATAATCTGCATGGGGCAAAAGTCCTGCTAAATACTGAACATTTTATCACATTCACACGTGAGGCTGCCATACTTTGAATATCCTTGGACAAAACTTGTTTTGTTTTGTCGTAAGAGGTTAATAATTTAAAGGGAAGCAACTCTTGTGATTTTCCAAGGCAAATGCATTTTCATAGACCATAAGAGCAATCCGCTGAATGAAAAAAAAAAAAAAAAAGAAGAAATGAAATAAAATCAAATGAACAATCATAGTTCGAAACTACTGGTCATTATGATTTCAAAATAGAATTGATGATTCTTTCATTACTTCACATGCAAATTCCTAGTTTATTTTCTTAAATAAAAGTGTGTAAAAATTAAACAAAACAAAAATAAATAAGAATAATACCCCCCCCAAAAAAAACAACAACATTAAATAATACAACTAGTTTATCTATACTGACCAAAATTACAGTTTTTAAAAAATAATTTTAATGTAATTTTACCAAAATACAAAAATCATATAAGAGTTAAAAATAATTCGACATAAATAAATTATTCAAATTTAAAAAAACAAACAAAACAAAATCCTATTTCTAATACTAATAATGTCGACAGGGCTTAGAACTGATTGACCGTATCTCCAGCAGACCCTCTCCAAATCGTGTCCTGAGAATGACTCAAAACTGCATATGTTAGTGAGGCTCCAGTTCTAGAGATCTTGGGAGTATGGCGAAGCCCTTCATTGCCATTATTCCCTGGCCCACTCTAATTCAGAGTGGTTGAATAGGACCCAGATTTGTTGTTGTTGTTGTAGTAGTAGAAACAACAACAACGACGACGATGATGATAGTAATGTGCAAGAAATTTAAATTTGACCATACGAACAAATGGTATATGCACAACCCAGCACCTGTCCTTGAAAATAACAAACATAAACTCCTATGGGACTTTGACATACCCACGGATCCTCTGATCTCGGCCAGATGATCAGACCTAATAATAATCAGCAACAACAACAACAACAAAAAAGAAGAAAAAAGAAGAGAACTTGTAAAATTGTCGCCTTTACAGTCCCGACTGACCACAGAATAAAACTGAAAGAATGTGAAAAGAAGGATAAGTACCTCGACCTTGCTAGGTAATTGAAAAAACTATGGGACATGCTGGTGATAATTACACCAATTGTAATTGGTGCGTTTGGAACCGTAACTAAAGGATTATTATAGGGACTGGAGGACTTGGAAGTTGGCGGACAAGTGGAGACCATCCAAACTACTACATTATTGAGAACGGCCAGAATACTGAGAAGAGTCCTGGAGACTTGAGGAGACTTGCTGTCACTAAAACTCCTTTGAAAGACCATCAGCTAACGCTGATGTAAAAAACTCTAATGAGTAAATAATAATAATAATAATAATAATAATAATAATAATGATGATGATGATAATGATAATGATCATAAAAATGATATATATATATATATAATTATTGATAATGATAATAATTATAATGATAGTAATAATAATAAAAATAAAGATAATAAAAACAATAGTTGATTGCAGCGAAAATTGAAATTGAATAAAGAAACTTGCTGTCACTTGTTCTCGAGGAAAAGCCAATAGTTTTTAACATCATAAAATACCCGATGATAGTAACAACTCTTAGAACTAATCAAAGGGCTGTAGGCAACAAGGAAATCTTCAGCCATATTCCATTACTAAATGGTCGGTTCCCATAAATAAACACTTAACCCTTTCCCCAATAAAATAAAGTAAATATTATAGGTTTTTTCCTTAATGTTGAATAAACTAAAATTCGTTCGCTCATTATTTTGTTCAAATTACGTGAAAACTATATAAAATAATCGGCATTGTTTTAGCTTAGTTATTCTGTAAAGTTACATAAAATAATCGGCATTGTTTTAATCTAATTATTCTGTAAAGTTACAATATTGATAGATTTGTTGTGTATTTAGCCTGAGTTTTTGTCGGATGATTTTAGCTGGAGAAGTTGGTTTGTTAGTAGCGAGGGAAGGTTGTAACGTATGTGTGTTTACGTTGTGTTGTTTCCTCGCTGAGTGTTGTAAGGCTCTCGCTAAGTTTTTAAGAAATAAAAGGAGGATGAAGAAGTAAGATGGCGGTAGTCGAAATGTGTTTTTTAGGATAAGGTTTTTATTTGCAGCATGGAATATTGGGTTTGCTTTTGGTGCTGCAAGACTCGTGGAGTTTAAGCTTGTTAGTATTGAGACGAAATTGAGTTATGAGATGTTGAGAAG
Organism: Sepioteuthis lessoniana; assembly: GCA_963585895.1. Taxonomy (NCBI): domain Eukaryota; kingdom Metazoa; phylum Mollusca; class Cephalopoda; order Myopsida; family Loliginidae; genus Sepioteuthis; species Sepioteuthis lessoniana. The sequence goes on from OY757943.1 coordinate 26,594,755, forward strand.
ATTGTGATGGCAGCGTGTGTCGTCGGACGTGTGAAGGATTGTGTTCGTTGCATTTTGACGAAAGACATGTTGCAGTTGTAGGAATTGAACTTTGGATGTCACCGTGTAGTTTTGTGTGTCTGGTATTTGGGGAGAGTATGCGTTATCTCCATTAAGGTGGACCAGAGGTGAATTGAGAGCTAGCGTGTCGAGAGCGGGATTACGCTCAGATCGACATAGCCAATTTTAGGGTGACATAAAGTGGTGCCTGTGCGAGGCATGTTGAATGCATCTTATTTATATTCAACTGGGATTCCTTGTAAGGAATTCATAAATTAGATGGGTTCCCTTGTGTATCCATGTTGCTGCTGCTGCTATTTTAGAGCCGCAATGAGATGTCTGCACTGGGCGGCGTTGTCCAGCTAAAAAGCATCGCTATTGAAGAACGGCCAGTGGGACGTCTGCACTGGTCGGCGACTTCAGCCAAAGAGACTGGGTTTGGCAGCTTACAAGATTTGGTGGCCGGAAATGAAGGTCCGGGGTGAATAGGATAAGTCATCGTGATTGGGTGAAATTAAGTGTCGAATTAAATTGCGCGCCAAACCAAAATACGAAAATTTTCCTTTCTCTACATGTAGAAAATATCCTTGATTACAGGATTATTAATAATTTATTCACTCAAATACGGAAACTTTGTCATGAATACAAAACAAAGAAGCAATAATAGATAAACAATCACACAAACAATGAATAAATTAAAACAAAAATAAATAAATTTCAAGCAAACAAACAAACAAAATAATAAATAAATTAATCAAAAACAAACAATATAACTTTAAAATACTTATTGAAAAAGTATATGGAAAATTTAGCTGAAAGTTTGAAGTTTTCTTTTTTTGCCTAACTTTTTTTCGTGATATTACTATTTCTTCTTTCACAAAAAATATTCAACAGAGCATTTGAAGAACTCTGGACAAGTATTTTGAAAATTTTTCTATGCCATTACCGTCACCATGTTATCGACAAGCATACGGTTGTCAGAGACAATGGACGAAAAGAATGGATTTAATTTCGTTAATTTTCAAATAAACAAAAGTTGGTTTATCAGAAGAGATACAGGTTCTCTTCTTCCACCAGAGAATGGTCAGGAGGTGAGTGGGTCTAGTTGTTCTTAGGTGGCTGTTTTATTTATTTGTGGCACGGTGGTCTGACGTGAGTTGGTAAGCTATAAGCGGTCTTGGTCTAGAGTTTGAAATGCGAAGCTTGATTAGATAGGGCATCAGCATTCTTTGATATTGTTCGAAATGCGACGCATGACTTTTTTGAACATTTGTTGACCGTTTTACAGCCACATTTGGGATCGAATCGGCACCGAAAAACTTTGGAGGGGAAGTTCATAATTGGTTAAAAAAAAAGGAGCTTTTTAATTGTAAATTTATTTTTACATTTTAACCAGATAGGTGTGCTGAGCCTACCTGCGTAGCGACGTGTTTTATTCATTTTGTTCTAAGCCATCATTCAGACAGCATCCGGTTAATGTTACCTTTTTTCAACTGAAACGTATGCTCATTGTGTTTTTATTTGTTTGTTTATTTATTCATTTGGCTGCTGATTTAGTTTGGGATGTATTAATAATCAGCAGAGATTTCTGTCTATAACAAACACAAAAGATGACATGAAAAAGATGATTATTATCTGCCAAAACATTCAAGGTCATGTGTAATTTCCTTTAATTTACTGTTTGAAGAAAAGAAAAGTTTTTTGTCAGTTTACCAATAACTAGATGATTATAGAGAACACTATATGTAATTATATAATTAGGATATAACTGACAACCTCTATTAATCCCTTGAAAATAGCTATTTCAGTTATTTCTTCCATATTATCTCTTCCAGATATCAAATTCTTGCAAGTGCTTGCTTTCATTTTCTTAAAACGGTATAACCAACGAAGTATTGTTTAACAGGAAGAACTTCTCTATATTGGTTAATATCATCATCTGTCTCATTTATGTTGAATTTATAACTATCTATCTTTTGCTCCTCTGTCATTTTATCCCAGTAAGCTTTTTCAAATCAATTCTTTGATTATTAAGTGGAAGGCTAAATTTTAAAACTAATAATAATATTCTGTGTTTTTTATCACTTAAGCACTTGCATTCAAAGAAGTTGCCTATACTGGCCAAACCTGGCCTCAAGGTATTCCTTTTACAATTTGCAAGGTAATACATTTGTCATTTTCAATTCTTCTATGTAATACTTGGTCACTTCTTGAATTGCATGAGTAGTATAATACAAAGCTCTGAAGGTTTCCTTAGTTAGCTTCTCATTACTTCTAATAATGCTATTCCAAGATTCTAACCAGTCGCAGAAAACCCTGAGAAATATGTAATTTTCATCTCTTGAGGTGAATTAGCATATTCATCGTGAAGCCAACAACCTTTTTATGGTGTTCTTATATTCAGAATTTTTCACCAATTATAAAATATATTTATGCATTCTGTAACTTCTGCTAAGTTAGGCAAATATTTCTAATTTCCTAAGGTCAGCAGTCTCTGCATAGTGTATTGATTAAAAACTTGCAGAACTAAAGTAACATTTTGATATTCAAGATTAGTTGGAGAAAGTTCCTTTGCGGTCACTTTATAACAATATTTCTAAATTGAGTGGGATTCCAGGACATAAAGTTTCTGTAAAGTACAAAATAGGGCACTTTAGATACTATCTATTTTATGATTTCTATTATGACACAACTTTGAAAACATCATGCATTTTTAGCATCTTTTTGACCTGGCAAATCATTTCTAATGCATTTTGATATGTGAACTGAGTCGAATAGAAAGAAAAGAGGCCTCGATTTCATAATTGAATGAGGATACTGTCACGTGATAGCCCACGGAGACGATAGAAATAAGATTAATACTATCCTCCCGTTGGAATGAACAGTGGCAACCCGTCAAAAAAGTGACCGTTAAGAAAGAATGTAGGTCACAGAGGGGATATCAACAGATGTTGGTACTTAGTAACCTCAGGTCGCCGGACACCGGAAGGGAGAAGGAGAGAGAAGCCAAATGATTGGCTGGGACCTTAAAACGAAAGTAGCACCTTCTCCCCGTCGGCGAAAAAAACCCAGAAGAAATGTTAGTTATTGGAAGGGGTTCGTGGCAGACAGACCCATAGCCATTACTCCGGGTGAAGAAGACAAAAACATATCTTGGATACGAGGGACCCAAGTTCCTCAAGCCAGTGTTAAAAATAGCATAAAGTCTATTAGCCCGTGAAAGAAGAAAGATTCTCCAGTGGAACCCCGTCGAAAAATAAGATAAGAAACTTTGGGGCTATTTCTCCTTTATACCCAAATTTTATATACCACCCTCTCTCTCTCTCTCAATTTGAAGAAACGAAAGAACAGAAAAGAAGAAAGACATTTATGTCCATGGACTGTTCAATTCATTATACATATTTGACACTTTGAAAGTGTATCTCTTTGTATTATAAAGGTTTCATGTATTTATATGTTACCACGTGGTCTTAATTGTTCTTTGCAGTTCTGCTACGAATTTGTTGAGTCACATTTCCTGTTCAGCTTCTATTCGCCTTGTGTTATCTTGCTTAGAATTGTCCTATTAATTCCTTAAAAATATCACACGGGAAACCGGAGTTGCCGACTACTACAAAACAATATTATTATGACTAAAACATATAGGTCCATATCTTCTGTTGTCTAGGGGAGGAAGTTTAATGGCCTGGGTGGGTGTGTGGATAGTGTGAAATTTGGAACCCCTTGCCAGCGGCGGTCAGTCTGGCCCTAAATTAATCCCTCTCGTAATATGCCAGGTCTTATATGCCTGAGAGAAAAACTCTGAACGAGGACTTATTCTATAGGGGATCAAGTGCCAACCTGCCCCGTCTTCACACGTGCGAAAAGTAAAGTCCCGTTTTGGGATTTTAGTCAATTTGCCGTCACAATACACAGTTGAAAGCTTTGCTGGACTACAAAAGAAAAACATAGGTTTCTTATTTATTGGATTATTATTTATTATAACTGATATTGTAAATTTCTTTTTTTTTAAAGAAGGACTCGTTTGTTGAGAGAAGACCCACGGTTTGCTATTCTGACAACGAAGTAGCGAATTGTGAAGTATTTTTTGGTTCTCCCACCTTGAGGGTGTCAGAAAGGAACAGGCCTGTTCTTATAGGCATCGGATTGGCCGAAACCGTGGGCTTGCTGCTGCTATTGTGGGAGGAAGAGTCAAGGGTTCTTTTTTGGAAGTGGGAGAAGGAAGTAATTTTCGTGCTCTTACCTCGATAACTCATCGTAGGGTGAAGACGTACTAGAGATGGCTGATGTAGACGTTTAATTTTTTTTAGGTCAAGCAGAGAAACGTAATTTCTGAGAAATGCAAGCCTGAAGATTTTTGAGTTGAAACCCACTTTTATGGTCTAGCAGAGAAACAGTTAGTTTCTGAGCGATGCAGGCCAGGAGATTTTTGAGTTGAAACAAGCGAAGTAGAAGTTGCCAATTCGTTTAGTAGTTATCTCGAGGAAAAACAAACCGGAATAATTCAGGTGTAAAGGACCTGTAGATTCCAAACTGAAAGAAAGAAAGAAAGAAAGAAAGAAAGAAGACAACAAGAAAGGAAAGAAAGAAAAGAGTAAACTTGCACCACAGACAACAACGAAAGAAAAAAGTAAAGAAACGAAAGAAAAAAGAATATGACGTCGACGATGAAATAACAAACTTTCCACACAGACAAACTAAGAGGTTTTTGGCTTCCTCCTTCTTGGAGAGAAAAAAAAAAAAAAAAAAGGAAAAGAAAAAGGGAACCGATTTCAGCCACTTACAGGGAAGTAAGATACATTTAATTTTGGATACTATTATTAATGTTACCTTAGTCTTATGTTTTGTCAATGAATATAAGAGATATCTAATTTTTGCTTATATTTTAATGTTGCTTTTGTTTTATGTTTTGTTAATGAATTAATTTTTGCATAGGGACTGATATGCAACCCACTAACTGTAGTGTGTTTTTGTTCACTTTATAGAATAAAGCATTTGTAACTTGTGTAATAAGTGTCTTGTTTGTTTTTAGCCCCGATTTATTTATTTTTAGCATTAGGACCTTTACGTCCAGTAGTTTTTTTGTTTGGTTAATTTGTTTTAAAGTCGGTTTTTGGTAACGACCCCCAAAATTTCGACAATATTATTCGAAAGCCTATCTCCTCAAAACCAATTATTACACGTTTGACTCTGTCAAAAAAATCTCATCGTTAAGGCATTTAGTTGACATAGCATGCTCAAAATCCTTGTATTGTGAGAATACACGGCTAAGCATAAAAACAAACGAGCTTGTTGCAACCTTGTTATGGGGTTGATGTGTTGAAATTATCACTCTAATCAGTATTTATTAGAACTACTGATAATAGAGCTGTCAGGTCTGGGTAATCTGCTCGAAATCCCACATTTGAATAAGGGTCAAGTTATCAGCCCCTACTTTTCGTTAGATTCTTTGTAAATAAAAGGAACACCACGCGTGTTTTATACAGTTGTGCTCATGTTTGAAGTACGTAGCTGGTTGATTATTTGTGGTTTTTCCTAATGTATTCAGTTTTGCATTGAATTTGGCTCATGATTTTGAAAACGCATAGGATTTTGAGATTGGCGACGTAAATGTAAAGCTAATAATACGCTTTGTTTGTTGTTAAACTCACGTTTAGTTGAAGGTTGGTAATATCGTGTTGAATTGGTACAATGTAGAATCAGGTTGAAGCAAGTTTCTTTGAGAAGTTTTGTAGATGATGTCTGAAGTTTAGTGTCAATTTTTGAAGGTCTTTTTATTTGTTGTCTTTGAGCTGTCAGTCGTCTTATAGTTCCTGTAATTCTTTTTGAAACTTGTGTTGAATCTTTTGCTTTAAAACTGTATGAGTGGCTAGTTGAATCTGTTTTGTTCTATTCGTTAGATCATGTCGGTGTTACCCACGACACTGAATCTAGTGAGCTTTGATATTGACAACTTGAAAATTTATCTTCGTATATTTGTCGTATAACTCACCATAACTCACCGCCCCAATTATTTGAGTGAGAGAAACGCAATTCGGACATTTTTAGCAAAAGAAATGTATTATGGTTTAATATTTCCTCCAACTAAACAACGTAAAACAATTCAAGACAAATTAGCAACATATTTGTTGCCCGAGTAAACTTAATAAAAAGAAATACTGAAATGATATGAAATACTAAAAGAGTACATTATAGAGAGAAGTCCTATAATGCAGTTGAGTCTTTTAATATAAGTTAAGAGTCCTTGATAGAATGGAAGTTGTTGCGTGAAAACTTGCGCCAAACCATGGTATCGTGCGTAATTCGACACGAGGCTTGTTGGTGTCTGGACTGAATCCTGTTGGGAAATGCACGCACTCGTGTGAGCTTCTGGATACTGAAGCAGAACCAGAGAGAGAGAGAGAGAGAGAGAGAGAGAGAGAGAGAGAGAGAGAGAGAGAGAGAGAATTTGACTTTGCCGCTTCATTTTATATGCTACTTTGGTCACGCCACCAAGCAACCATTAGTGGAAGGCAAGGGATGTAACCCATACAGCCTCTTTGCTGTTGTCGTCGAAGGTGACAGCATTACCACCTTCATAATCAAAATAAGATTTTTTCATCGACAAATAAAGATACAGTGATGTCTTTTTGCACTAGTAACTTAAACCTATCTTTGATATACATAAGAAAATAGTTATCATATTTGTCAGTTACACGACTCATATAAGTTAATTAGGTTTGTTTTCTGATGGCTGAATAACTGGGTAAAATATTTTTGGTGTCTATTCACAGTTTTTCCACAATGAAGAAAATATAAACATTTCTGCTGAGTAAGTAAACTTACTAATTGTAGCTGCTCATTTATACTTTTTAATTGCATGCAAAATGACTCGTCTTGCACCAATAATAGAAATGTCATCTTTTAATACAGGGTGGAACGATAAAATTGTCGCCCTAGAAAAGACGACATGATTCCATTTCCGTTTAATGAAAACCGGTTTTCTTTTTTTGTTGCAGACCATCAACTAGTTGGCCAGTTGTGTACTAATCCCAAGAGCGATAGGAGCCTTCTATCATGTCTGAAAGTGAAACAATGTTCAACGAGCGAGATCGGAGATGGTGCAATCAGTTGGCCAGTGGCAGACCCTAGGTGTGGCAGCAGGACTCGGCGCCGGCCCACAAGTCCAAAGATACCCAGGCTTGGCTTCAGAAGGAGTGCTACGACTTTGTACCCTTCTCTCACTGGCCGAATCCTACCCCGACCTGAACCCGCTGGACTACTTCGTTTGGTCATACGTCGAGAACATCACCAACATGACCTCCCACAACACCAAAGCCAGCCTGATCACTGCTATCCGCCGAGTATTCGCTGAGCTCCCGCCGGCGCTTGTGGAAAAAGCATGCTCCCAGTTCCGGATCCGTATCGAGGCAGTGATTGAGGCTGAAGGCGGTTACATTGAAAAGATGTCAGCTCTACTATATAATCAAGTTACCTGAATTGATTTTTTCAATAAAAGTTTTAAGATAAAGCTGTAGTGTTGTATTCTTTAGGACGACAATTTTATCGTTCCACCCTGTATAATACAACAATCGCACTTAAAGGTTTGTTTTGGGCTTCTTCTGTGTCGGAGACCTGGGTTCAATCCCAGGTCGAGTCATACCAAAGACTCAAAAAATGGTACTTGATGCCTCCTTGCTTAACACTCAGCATTATAAGGTACGGATCAAGGGTAAAGTAGAGCAATCCAGGGAAGGAGTAGCGCCCTCCCCGACACATTGGTGTAGTAGCTATCGAAAAGGGAGCCTTCGGGTTACCCTCGACTATGGTCGCCAACTTTACTTACTTTTATTTGCATTACTTATATGACTAGTAATATCATACTCCCCGGTAGTATTCATTTCCATATCAGTGCAGAATACACGTACGGCAAAATCAAGTTGTTGAGACAGTGTCCAACGATTTCTATCAAGAAAAGTTTATTCCTCCTGTAGATCATTAATACTAAGGAATTTCCCCTGCTGTTTGTATGTCAAGTCATCAGCAATACTGGGATCAAGAGCACTTTTAAGGGTTGAATTCTCTCGTTGAAAATTTCCGGAGTCTCGTGATTCTCTAGAGGATGTTTGTGTTGATGAAAATAGACATAAGGGTCAATTTGGGAAAATTTTAAGGATTTCATCGTAAAATGTTATTTTAAAGCTAAACAGAAATCATGGTATTTGTTTTCTTATTAAAGGCTGATGTTTCTCTTTTTATATTCTAAGGCCAAAAATGCAGTGTACATAACTAAAATGGACGAAAAAGAGCAACTACATTCCATTTTAAAACTCTTGTCAAAAATCTAAGAAAATATATCAAACAAAAATCTACAATAAAATGAGACGAGATTCCTGAGGTTTTAAGGAAACTTGTTGCGGGGCCGATAAGCGCGTCGGCCCCACAAATAAATTTTTGTGTTTTAATGCGTGCGAGTAGTGACAGCCAAAGACAACGAAGGAAGACAGAAGGCGAAATAACAGATATAACAAAAGTGACGATTTTATTGCCGGAATTACAAACGTATATGTAAGTGTGCGTGGCAGTTGTATGTGGTCTTCAGCTAGGATGGGTTACGTCGATAGCTGGTATGGTCAAGTTGTAGATGTGCGCAGCTGGACGTTCGACGAGGGTAGCTGGCGTAGGTCGAGTCGTGGAGATACAGCTAGATGTTTGATGCTGGTAAGCAGTGGTCGGTCGAGTCGTTGGATGCAGCTGGATGGTCGTTGCGGGCAGCTGAGATCGGTCGAGTCGTTGAATGCAGCTGGACGATCGTAGCGGAAAGCTGAGGTCGGTTGAGTCGTTGAATGCAGTTGGACGATCGTAGCGGGAAGCTGAGGTCGGTCGAGTTGTTGAATGCTAGCCGGTACAGCGAGTCGTCGTGGCTAGTTGTTGCAATGCTAGGACAGTCCGTAACAGCGAGTCGTTACGTGGACTGGATGCTGCATCGCTGGAGGTTGCTAAGTCTTGCGCGCCAAAGCTGTGCAGACGTATCGAGACGATAGCTAAGGATTGCGCGCCAAAGCTCTGCACTGTCAAGCGAACGGGCCAGGAGGCCGAGGCTAAGATTGGCTTTATCTTAGCGCTGTGCGGAGAGTGGAGCGGTAGCTAAAGGCTAACCCTTGCCTTTAGCGCTGCGCAGCCAAACGGACGAGCGGAACCGAGCGATGGTTAAGACCGGCTGGTCTTAATGAGTCCTCTTCGTGTTTGCCTCCAGGTCGTCTATTTCGACTGGTCGTTAATGACCGCCAGAGATACGCCGACCGGCAGAAGGAGACCTCTCATGGCCCTTAAAAAAGTCCGTAAAAAAAGGTTGAATCTGCTTCTAGAAGTGGCGGTGAGGTGGGTGCAACCACGATAACGTAGGACCCGAGCCTCGTGGAACCGAGTGGCCCCTGAGAGCGTCCGTGTAGACCTCTGATATTTATCGATGCGTCCCACCAACGCACGAATACGGCACAAAGCCATTTTTAAGGTGGGTCCGGTCGCAGGGCCGAAGCCCACACGCGTCCGGTAAGGCCCAAAATACCTTCGGCCCAGTCAGCATTTCCCTTTTTGGGGCGCCAGGCAATAAACCCAACCCCCCGAAGGGTGTATAAGCCTGGAGGGATGGCCCCCTGAGGCCGGAGGAAATCTCCAGTCCCGAGGCACACCCGGCAGAACCGCCCAAAGGTAAGACGGCCTACCGAATGCAACCCAACAACTGGAGAGGAAAGGCCACACACAACGCCCTAGAGCGTCCGCGTAGGTCAAAAATACCTTCGGCCTCGTCGGCATTTCCCTTTTTGGGGCGTCTCAGGCGCCAGGCAATAAACCCAACCCCCCCGAAGGGGGTATAAGCCTGGGGGGATGGCCCCCTGAGGCCGGAGGAAATCTCCAGTGCCGAGGCACACCCGGCAGAACCGCCCAGAGGTAAGACGGCCTACCGAATGCAACCCAACAACTGGAGAGGAAAGGCCACACACAAACGCTCCAGAGCGTCCGCGGGGACCTCTGTATTTATCGTTGCGTCTCACCAACGCACGAATATGGCACAAGGCCGTTTTTAAGGTGGGCCCGGTCGCAGGGCCGAAGCCCACACGCGTCCGGCAAGGCCAAAAATACCTTCGGCCCCGTCGGCATTCCCCTTTTTGGGGCGCCTCAGGCGCCAGGCAATAAACCCAACCCCCCCGAAGGGGGTATAAGCCTGGGGGGGGTGGCCCCCTGAGGCCGGAGGAAATCTCCAGTGCCGAGGCACACCCGGCAGAACCGTCCAGAGATAAAACGGCCTACCGAATGCAACCCAACAACTGGAGAGGAAAAAAAAGTCCGCGGGGAACTCTGAATTTTCGCCGCCTGAAGCCTTTTTCATATGGAAGAAAGGGGACTCCACTTCTGTCGTGCCACGTGCATAGAAAGTTCTTCCATAAAAAATGGACGTAGAAAATAAGTACTTCTGTTGTCCGGTATAGGCTAGCGAAGAGTATTACTTCCATTTTTATAGAATTGTTTCTGGGAGAAGTGTTTTGCAAATGTTGTTAAATGTTAATTTATCCCTTTCTTAGCTGTAACGACCGGTTAGAATCGAAAAAGGGCTTCATCATTTCCGGCCGTACCCGGATTTTATTTTTGTAGGGCGAAAGTGTAATCCGATCTGTTTATGTTCGTAGGCCGGTCGCGGCAAAATTTTCATTTTAAAAAATCCGTCCAAATTCTTATTGAAAATTAATTTTTGGTTTTGTTTGGTTTGGTTTTACGGCATATTAATCATTGTTGGTTATTCAATACCAAATCCTGTTTTTACTTATATATTAAATATATAATTTGTAAACACACAGTTAAATGATCAAACAATTCTATTTCAGACAATCCAATTTAGCATAAGACAAAGTTAAATAGTTCCAAGTATTCTTATGTATCACTAACAATTCAATTAAACATCAGTCTTTTGTTTACACTGTTACATGATAAAACATTTCTATTTCAAGCAATTTGATTTAGCTTGAGTCATTTGTTTGCATTCAGTTTAAATGTCAAACAGTTCTATTTGACCCTATCAGGTGCTGCCACTCCTGGCCTGAGTGGACCTGGGAGCAATGATAATGAAGGGATTCCCAAAAGCTCCGGTATTACTGGAATCTCACCATCAGATTGTTTAGTGTCCTATCTAGGACACTCATTGTTGGGGGGGGGGTCTTACCCCATTGCAGAAATGCAGTCGGTGTATTCTACTGCCCCAGCAGACGAGGCTATCGAAAATGTTGATCAATTTGATTCAATAATGAGTTTTGTAGGTACTTTAAAATTCCCATACGCAAAAAATTCAAAACCTTTGCAAAATAGTCAACATACAAGCAAAAATACATGTAAACTAAACATGCGTAAACTAAACATGCATATTTGTCGACATTTTTATGAAAATACTTTTTTTTTTTACAAATAAAACAATTTTTAAAGATTTGTTTTTCAGAGTTTTTTTTTTCATTAGAAATTGCTTATAAGAAATTCTTTTAAGTATTTATATCGAGAATTTCATCGAAAATGATTATAAAAGATTAGTTTTTTAGCTTTTAAAAACTTCGTTAATTCCAGAAGTTTATTTTGAAAAAGTGAGAAAATGAAAAAGTTGTTGTGGGGTCGATAAATATGTCGATTCCGCAAACTTTTATATTATGAATATAATGGGACACAAACTCAGCAAGGATGACCAAGACAAGAGGGTGGCTTTGAAATGCTAAGTTTTATTTGCGAATCGTACACGAGAAGTTTGCCCAGTCAGCTGGGACAGTAGAATACACCAACTGCTTCTCTGTAGAGAGGCAAGACCCTCCCCTACGAGTGTCCGACATATGACACTAAACAATCTGATAGTGAGGTTCCAGTGATGCTGGAGCTTTGGGGAATTCTGAGCACCCCTTCATTGCCATTGCTCCCAGGTCCATTCAGGCCCGGAATGGTAGCACCTGATAGGACCCTATCTGTGGGTTAAATAGAACTAACTGCATACTTATGCTAAAGTAAATTGTTTGAATTAGAACTGTTTCACTAAACTGAATAGCTTAAATAGAAATGTTTTTGACTATTAAACTGTACTTACATTTAAACAGCGTGCTTATGCTAAACTGAACTATTTGAAATGGAACTGTTTTTGACATTGAAACTGTACTTACACTAAACAGAATTGTTTAATATAGAACTGTTTTGGTATTTAACTGTTTGTTAACAAAATCTGTACGTATACTAAACTGAATTAGCAGAAATAGAACTGTTTTGACAATCAAACTGTGTACTCATGCTAAACTGAATTGATTGAAATAGAGCTGACTATTTGCATAAAAATGGATTTGGCTTAAATAACCTACAAAGGTTGACATGCCATAAAACCCAACCAACCAACCAACATACACGAGGAGTGTTTGTTGGTCTGCTCGTGGACCAAAATTGTTGTCTAATTTACCGGGTGTGTCCCTTCTGTTTCTGGAGGGGGACGTTGCCGCTTGTCTGGAGACGTTACCGTGTTGAGAGGACGGAAAGGCTGCTGCAGATCCGGAGACGCTAGCATGCTGAGATGCAGGAATCGGCTGCTGAGGGTCTGGAGACATCAGTGTGTTGAGATGCCTGAACCAAACCGCCTCTTCGTCGTATCCCGTGGTGCTGGTTAGTGTTACCACCCTGAAAAAGGGAGGTAAGAAAAAAGTCAGAGGTAGTCCTCTGGAGACTTTCGGAATAATCTATAGATAACTAATAACGAACTTCAGTAGATTACTCTGAAAAGGACTGGTGTAAAATCCTATAAAGACTGGAACGCTGCTGCTTGACATGGGCATCTGCTGCTATGTCCGCTGAGTGCGGTGGCAAAAAATTAGCCAATAGGACTCTGCCGATTCGGGCAGGACTATGGCGTCGGCTGCTGGAGAAAGACGTTGGTCAGGGTACAAAGAAAGACAACTGATCCTTTCGTCTTCACAACGAAAAGAAAGACAAGATAAATGCATCAGTACATTTAGTTGATGTACAGGGATTAGCTGTCATCGCTTCATGTAATTTGGTTGTCTCATCTTCGTTGAGGTTTCTGTTACTGCTTTTCAGTGGTTGTTTGAATTCTCTTCGAAGTTGTTGCTGCTATTAGTTCTTCGTGACCATTTGGTATCTCTTTTAAGTTGCTTCTTCTGCAGTTGCTTACTGATAGCATTGACTGCTATGCAAAGGTTGTTGCTGCTGCTGCTTAGGGACCACGTTGACATCTATGCAAAGGTTGCTGTTGTTAGAGGTTTCTTTGAAGTAACTTCTCCCATGATCCATTTCTTTCTCCTTAAATTACGGTTATTGGTTTGGTTTTATGGCATATCAACCATTGTTGGTTATTTAGTACCAAATCCTCTTTATACATGTATATTGAATATATATAATTTGTAAACACATTTTGTAGATAACATTCTTAAACGAGACTGAGTTATTTTTTGCACACAATTAAATGGTTTCAAGTATTGCTATATAACAGTCACAATTTAACAGTCATTTGCTTGCTCACATATTTTGTTCTATTTGATTCATTGATAGGAACGTATAAAGTGCTACTACTCCGAGTCAGAGTGGATCTGCGAATAATGGCAATGAAGAGTTACTGCACATTTCCCAAATCTCCAAGGCTGAATCCTGGCCATCCGATGGTTTAATATCATATCCAGGACACTCGCTGTGTTGGGGGGGGGGTCTAATCCCTCTGCAGAAGTGCAGTCGGTGTATTCTACAGCCCCAACCAACTGGGCTGACGGTACCTATTGATTCTAAGTTTTCGTAGATTTCTCCAAGACATTTTATTTCTTGCACAGAAAAAAGATCGAACAAATATTTCCAGTTTTTGGCTTAAGTCCCAATGACTGGGTGACTGCTGTTTTGTTTAAAATATTTCTATCTAATATACATAATTTGCACAGTTATATCGCTTCACACATTCCCATCAATTACTAACAATGTGCTGTTGTTTCTTAAGAATTTTTTAGAATTTTTTTGCTGAGGGTCCTATCGAATACGAGCAATTTTTAAAAAGATCTATCAAAGCAATTGATGGGACCCTAACAGGTACTACCACTCCAGGTCAGAGTAGATCTGGTAATAACGGCAATGAAGGATTACTCTACATTCTCCAGATTTTCAGAACTAGAGCCTAACTTAGAAATGCATGTTAGTGTCAGGACACCACTTTTTCTTTCTTGGAAGAGAGGTCTTAACCAGAAGTAGGGAATACAGTCAGCATATTCTACACCCCACCGACTGGGCACACCCACAATCTACGTTCAACAATTATCAATTAGCCACCGACAGTAGCAATTATACGAGAGGTGTAGCATTACATTCGGTCGTTAATGAAAAGCCAACCGCTATTGGATTTTTTTCAAAAAATGAACGCAGGCACAAACGAGATATTCAACCTTTGACAGAGAATTATTAGCAGCTTATTTAGCTATACTTCACTTTCGCCACCTCATTGAAGGTTATCATGTGATGTTACTGACTGACGATAAGTCATTATGCTGTGCCCGTGGTGTAATGGTTATCGTCGGAGAAAATGGACACGGCGACACGAGTTCAAATCCTGGACGAGGCTGATTGCATTTCACATAGCACTAATACCCTTGGGAAAGGTATGAATCCAATAATTCTCCCTCCAGCTATGAGTAAATAGTAGGACAGACTAGGTTCTTCAGCCTTGGTAAGGCAACTAGTCTTGGAGAAGGAAAACTCTGAATTCAAACCTGTTAAACTCCGCTTAAAAAATTGTCCTTGTGTCATATCCTGCCCGAGCGGAGGGGTTGGGTAAATAGTATTATGCTGCGCTTTTTACAGTATGAACCAAGCCAATTTATGTTGTATAGTTGATTCTTCTTCTTTTCACCAATCCATATTTTTCAACACCATAATTATGAAACCGAATTTGGTGTAAAATAGCCCTAGACAGGTTGACATTCATTAAAACCAACCAACAAACCAGTCATCCATCCAACCATATGGGCAAACAAATGAGTTCTGGCTTATTTAAAAAATGTTACCAGCAAACTATCCATATATATATATATATATATATATATATATATAAGCAGGATCTGCG
Organism: Sepioteuthis lessoniana; assembly: GCA_963585895.1. NCBI lineage: Eukaryota > Metazoa > Mollusca > Cephalopoda > Myopsida > Loliginidae > Sepioteuthis > Sepioteuthis lessoniana. Next base: position 26,609,900 of record OY757943.1, read on the forward strand.
GCTGTAGAATACCCCAACTGCATCTCTGCAGAAGGGTAAGACCCCTCTCAACGAGAGTCCCGGATATAACATTAAACTATCAGATGGTGAGGCTCCAGCCTTGGAAATTTAGGGAATGAGGAGTACCATTGCTCTCACATCCACTCTAGCTCGAAGTGGGAGCACCTGACAGGGTCATCTCTATGGGTCAAATAGAACTATGCTAGATTGAATTGTTAGAAATAGAACTGCTTGATCATTTAACTGTGAGCAAACCAATGAGTAACGATGAACAGATTTATTAGTGTTAAATAGCAATACTCGAAACTCTTTAACTCAGACACGATTAAAAATGTTACCGACAAAATGTGTTAACAAATCATATATTTGATATATGTATAAAGATGATTTGGTATTTAATAACCTCTAATGGTTGATATACCATAAAACCCAACCCAACCCAACCAAAGCAAACAGGATCTGGCATTAAATAACCATAAAAGGTTGATATGTCTTTAAACATGTGTGTGTTTTCTGTCCTACTTCTCGCTGATCCATCTTCGCTGGGTAGAATAAACACCAAGATGTCTTTTGGTATGCATATATTCCTATTTTTTAAACTCTGGTCGTCTTCTACATTATAGGCTAGGAGTTAATCTTTTGAAATAATTGATAGAAAATACGACCTCACAAATTGTTTTCATATGTAAGTCTCGGCGCACTCGGGCAAACTAACAGGAAAGTTAAAATCTAATTCCAACATCCAAATTCATAGCGACCATGACTTTAAAATCTCACAATGAGTCAAACTTTCAAATGTGACCACATGTCAATCAAACTCCGTTGATCTCAGCTAGATATAACAATCTCGCCCTGAGCACAACAGTTTATATATATATATATATATATATATATATATATATATATATATATATATATATATATAAACCCAACAATAGGTCATATTAGGATAATAGATTTAATGTGACCAATTGTTGTTTTTTTTTTTGAAAAAAATATTTGCTCTGTGGATTTTATTTACCTTGAGCTCTTTACTAGAAATATTTAAATTTAATATTCTATTTTTTGAATATTTTTTTTATTTATTCTGATTGGAATTATTCCTTTTTCCAGATTTACTGGATTGAATAATATTTCATATTATATATATATATATATATATATATATATATATATATATATATATATATATGAGTTCTGTGGGGTTAACGTGCTGGACTTCGACAGCGTAGTAAACGATCTATAATAGCATATCAACCTTCCTGGGTTATTAAATACCAAAATCCGTCCTTGTAGAAGAACAGTAGTGATACTATTTAACACATAGCTGGTGGGTAAAAGAGTTCATACCTTTCTCAAGGGTATTAGTACGATAGTGAACGTAATAGCGTGACTAGAGTTCGAACTTGCGTATTTCAAGGTCACAGTCCTTTTGTCATCACACCTCGGTAACCCCGTTATCCTATTCTAAATTTTTGACTTGCTTAAGATTTTCTTCGATCAATGCTTAACAATCTGACAACTTTGTTGGAATTTGTAAATTCGCCATTATTCTGCTCGAATATGATTGGCTGTTTTGAAGTTCATTGTTGGTCCATATTTACATTTTTTGTGTTGTTGTTTCTACAGAGTTTTTCTTTTTTTTGCACACGGTCCTATCGAATACAAAGAACTGTTAAACTAATTTTCGAACAGATCCATTTGAGCCATAGATAAAACCCTAACAGGTATTACCACTCCGGGTCAGAGTGGTCGTAGAAGTAAAGACAATAAAGGAACACTCCACACGTCACAGATCTCCAGAACTCGAACCCCAACATCAAATGTTGTTTATATATATATATATATATATATATATATATATATATATATATATATATATATATATATATATATATAACACCATTTTAGGGTGTGCGTGAAGGGGATGCAGTCAGCATATTTCAAGACTCGCCAGTAGTGCTGAAGAAGAAGAAGAAGAAGAAGAAGAAGAAGAAGAAGAAGAAGAAGAAGAAGAAGAAGAAATATTATGTCTATATTACATCGTTTTTTTTTGTAAACTATATTTCCGTGTGTTGCTTAAAAAACGGAAAACTGAAGATGTGATTAAAAAATATGAAATCTGCTATAAAAAACGCTTTATTAAATCACGAATATTACATCAAAATCGTTACCTTGTGTCTTGTGTCAGAAAAGTTATCACTGTCATTACAATTTGATTTGTCGTGTAATAATTTGATTCACTCAACAGTTACAAGTTAAGATTCTTTCATTTAGGTGAGCGTAAAAAAATATTAAAGATAAATATAATAAAAAACAAACAAAAACAAAGCAAAAACAAACAAAAACGAACAAAAAACAAAACCAAAAAGAAAACAACGAAACCACCGCTATAAAAGTATGTTTTTTTTTAAATAATAATAAAAAAAATTATTTTTTAATATGATATTTCATTTTTATTAAAAAATAATTTGTATGCTAAAACTATAGATCTGTCGAATTAAATTTAATAAAGAATATATACCTCAATCACTAAAATGGAAAGGTGCTTTTGGAAATAGTTATCATCGCACAAAATGGCATCGGCGACTCGAGTTCAAATCCTAGACGAGGCTATCGGCGTTTTACATCCCTCTAATGTCCTCGGATTAAACTATTCATGGGTAAGTGGTAGGGAGGACTGAGTTCTTTAGCCTTGGTTAGGCAACCAGTCAAAGAGAAAGAAAATTCTGAATTCAAACCTGCTTTACTCCACTTTAAAAACTGTGTCACACCCTGCTGGTTGTGGAGGGGTTGGTTAATAAAATACTAAATAGGAAATTATGTTTAAAAAAATTTTCACAGCTTCTTAAAAATGTTATCAATTGGTCTAGTGGGTAGAGTGTGCGAGACTGGGGTTCAATCCCAGGTCGAGTCATACCAAAGACTAAAAAATGGTACTTGATGCCGCTTTGGTTTATACTCAGCATTATAAGGTACGTATCAAGGGTAAAGTGGAGCAGTCCAGGGAAATGAATAGTGCCCTCTCCTACACCTCGGTGTAGTAGCTATTGAAAAGGAAACCTTCGGGTTACCCTCGACTACGTCGCCAGTTTTACTATACTGTGAACTTATTTTATTATTATCAAATTTTATTTTATTATTATAAGATTTCATTACATCTTTCTGCTTATGTCAAATAAAGTAGGACATAAGTAAAATAAACAAATGGCAAAAACAAGTGTAACCAGAATTAAAATTTTACAAAAAAAAAATATAATCAAAAATTGAAAGAATTTTGTAGATTCTAAAAACAGAACCAAATTTCAACCGGAGTGGTAGCACCTAACAGGGCCCTATCTATGGGTTAAATAGAACTAACAGCATACTTATACTAAAATGAATTGAGTAAACTGAATAGCTTGAAATAGAAATGTTTTGACAATTAAACCGTACTTACATTTAAACTACGTGATTATGCTTAACTGAATTATTTGAAACAGAACTGTTTTTTGACATTAAAACTGTATTTAAAATTAACTGAATTGTTACGTATAACTCCTTGAATAGTTTGAAATAGAAATGTTTTTGACAAACTGTGTACTTATGCTTAACTGAATTGTTTTAAATAGAACAGATTATTCACATAAAAATGGATTTGGCGTTAAATAACCTACAAAGGTTGATATGCCATAAAACCCAATAAACCAACAAACCAACCAAATTTCAACGATTTTATACAATATGTATAAGCATTTAATATCTAATAAGACATTTACAATAAGAATCCCCGCCACCAAAAAAAAAAAAGTCTTCAAATTATATATTTCTACTCGTTATGTGAAGAGGGGCGCCTCGTGTGGTGTAATGGTTTGCAAGCTAGACAAACAAATCGTCACGAGTGAGTTCGATTTTAATTGGGTGCCCCATTCATATGGACTTGTGTCACATCTACGCAAAAAAAAAAGCTTAGTCAATTGCTACTACTGGTTATATAAAGAGTGTTGAAAGCAAAGGAGTTAATCTAACGGTGAAGAATCGCAGTAAGCAAGAATAATTGCTTATGAACCTATTCACCGAAATATATCAATAGAATAAATGGGATTCGTAGTCGCCATTTTTAAAACTTAGCTTGCCCTGTCGGTGGGGCTTAGAATATGTTAATTGGAGAGGGTAATGCCCCCCCCCAAATAAGGGTGTCCTGAGCATGAAACTAATCTGCAACTGATAGTAAGGCTCCAGTTCTGAAGAGTGGGGAGTACATCTTCATTGTCATTACTCCCAGGGCCACTCTAACCTAGAATTAAAGTAGGTGTAAGGGTTCCATCTCAGGTAGATCTGTTAAAAAAGTAGTTGGCAAGAAGAATTGTGTGCACCCCCCCAATAAAACCAAAAACAAACTCTTTTAAGAAACAATTACACAAAAGAATCTAAATATTAACATATAATAAACGCGATTCCCGAAATCTTCGGCATAGAATAAACCTTGATAAGTTGACATGCCATTTACCGGGAGACATTCGAAAAATTGGGCTTAAATGCTTTACTAGAAAGAAGAATGAGAAGTGATCTAATTGAAACTTTCAAAATAATTAACGGAATTTTTAATTATGGAAAGCATTTTTCAATATTTCTCACCGAGCTGGAAACTTACGGTCAAGACAGTTAAAAAAAAAAACTCAGTCAACTAACCAATTGGATTTTTTTTTTGTTATTTGAGGGATATATTTTTGGAACAAACTGCTTATTTAGATTAAAAAAACATCAATAGCATAAGACAATTAAAGATTAAATTGGATGGTTTCAGAAAAAATGCCAAGAAAAAGAATTAGGAGGGTATTCTTGGGAACTATAGAATGAATAACTTAACAGAATTTGATATATAGATATTGTATTGATATTGTATATGTTATGTTAAAAGTTTTTTTTAATGTTGACGTGGGAAGATGGTAAAAAAAAATGAAGATGCCCAAGGAGGCAGAAAAAACAAATAATCCGCAAAATTTTATCCGATGATTCTTATAAGAAGAATGCAAAAAGAAAAATTGGAAACAGCTCTGAAAAAAGCCCATTCTCAACAACACTTTCATCTTATAATAGAATAAAGACAAACAAGAAATTTAGTTTAATCCATCGAAATATCGGGACAAACACCGGCAAAATATTTCTCATATTGATAAACAAACATTTCCCTCAATAAAGAGGTAGTAAGCTGCCTCTACAGAAATGTTCAGCCTTCTGTCTGGGTGAGGCTTAGAACTTTATATATATATATATATATATGTGTGTGTGTGTGTGTGTGTGTGTGTGATAAGCTCCACAAATATTCGATAGGAACATTTTAAAAGTTGGTTATAGTTTTAACAAAACATATTTTGACTCATTCAAAAGCATTTTTTGAATAATCAACGCAGTACTTTCATCCATAACCCCTGGCGTAGTTAGCATAACGATTATCGTCGTGGGAAATGGAATTAGCGAACCAAGTTCAAATCCTGGAAGAGGCTGGTGTGAGAAGAAAGTAAAAAGCGGAGATGCCCAAGAAGACATAATAAACAATGATCAATCAGTCATATTAAACTTAGCTTGGTTTGGCACAAGGCCAAATTGCTGAAACATTTTAGCAATAACTCATTGATTCATTTGAGGTTCACCGAAAAAATGAGACATGGGCCCCTAAGTTCCTGGGGTACTCGCCCACTGCCCTATTGCCCGAATCGCTTAAAAAATAACCTTAGCATCCAACTATTATCTCTATGGGTAAAAAATAGGACATACTGGGCTTTTAAAACTTTCTATGACAGCCAGTCTAGGAGAAGGAAAACTTTGAATACAAATCTGTTAAACTCCACTTAAAAATATTTTGTCACATCCTACTCGTGGCAGAAGGGTTGGATACAAAAAGAGGACACTTCGCTTAAAAATTGACATTGTGCCACATCCTGCTTGTGGCGGACGGGTTGGGTAAATGCATATAAAAAGAGAACTCTCCGCTTAAAAATTGACCTCGTGCCACATCCTGTCCATGGCATAGGCGTTAGATAGATAGATACAAAAAGAGAACACTCCGCTTAAAAATTGACCTTGTGCCACATCCTGTCCGTGGCATAGGAGTTAGATACATACAAAAAGAGAACACTCTGCTTAAAAAATTGACGCTGTGCCACATCCTACACGTGATAGAGGCGTTGGGTAAATACAGAGAAAAAGAGGACACTCCGCTTAAAAACTGGCTTTGTGCCACATCCTGTCCGTGGCAGGATTGAGTAAATACACACTCGATGACGATGGATAGTAAAATGGTCATAGCCATGTTAACTTTATGGTTCAAAGGCAAAGCAAGAGACAATATCTACTGTTCAAAGAACAGAGGCAAAAGAGAGCGTGAGTGGTTTTTGAGACTGTCATGTGACAGTTAATTTTCTATCTTACGGACACGTCCATTCTCCAAGGGAGACAATGAATAATTGTTTCCCAACATAATGAATAATATGATTGTTGTACTACTGCACAGATTAGATTCCCTATTGTTTATCATTTCTAGCGATCTTCTTGTTTCTGGTTAGATATTTGAACTCGTCACTGGGAAATGACTTCCGGTTTCATTCCCTTATAGAGTAAAGGGATCAGGGCTTTGTTGACTGCACCAGGCTATCTTATTCCTTCCTGATAATTCCGGTATTTCGAGCATTGTCGATAAGAAATATTGTTTTTCTCTTCGAGAAACACAGAACAATTGTGATTATTTGACATTTTTGTTGAATTTCCCTTAAGTGTATTTTATTTACTTGTATCCTTTTTAAAATGAATGTTAGTTTTAATTTCGCTTAATTTCGTTGACTCGGTTCTTACAAGAACTTTTCTATTTTTCACTTCCTAGCATTGTTTTTTAAAAAAAATTTTAAAATCAAAAAGCTGTTCTCGACTCCCTAAGTTATATTAGGCTTTCAGCTCCTACCAACGTTTTTGTACATTGTTCTACATATATGTTAATCCAACTGCATTTTATTCTTTTCCTGTTTTACTCCTGTCAAGCGGTAAATAAACATGTTTATGAACCCAAACTTTGCTTTAGAATTTTAATTATCGAAAGGTGTTTAGTTTATCGGGGGAGAGATAATGCACGTATTTCCCTAAAACGGACGTATGTAAACGGAAATCTTCCTTTGTTACCCTCACCAAGAATACAATCCCTCGCGAAAAACTACAAATTTTCCATTCTATTCCTATGGAAAATTGTAAGGACATTTTTTATTGATTTTTAAAAATATTTCCTTTTTTGACAACTTTTCTTAATTCTCAGGTATTTTTACGCTTTTATTCATTTCTCTGATTGATTGTACGCCCCATAATTGTTAAATTCATCTTGATATAAAAATAATCTCATTTTTTTTTTATTCTCTTTATATTTTTCCAATCTTTTTCAACCGGCAGTTGTGAGTCAAGTTTTAATTTTCGAGTACTTTTGCGCGGAGTGCATTTCACTAATTCTGTTAAAGCATCTTGAACAAAGATTAGGTTCATCTCTCAATAACATATCGCCGGAAAGAAACTTTGGAAACCAGCGGTCAGACTTGGCGGTCATAATGACACAATGGCCATAAACACAACGAATTTTCTTAGTTGTATCAGTAGCGTTTTTATTCATAAACTCCCACCACATCAGAAGTCGAATATGCACTTTCAGTTCATCAATTTTAGGTATGTGAGATTATAGACTGAATTATGATACGTACTCTTTTACAACCGA
>OY757943.1:26622628-26802628 GCA_963585895.1 Sepioteuthis lessoniana
GGAAAAGGATAAAAGACGAAGTAGAAGTCAAAGAAAAAAGAAAGAAAAAGAATAAGTGAAGAAGAAAAGGAAAAATGGGTGACGTGAAAGTCAAAGAAAAATGAAAAGAAGAAATAAAAAAGAATAAGTGAAGAATAAAAATAAAAATGGAGTCAAAGAAAAAGTAAAAAAGAAAAAAAAGAATGATTCAATAAGAAAAATAAAAATGAATGGCGTTGAAATCAAATAAAAAAAGAAAGACAAAAGAATAAGTGAAGAAGAAAACGAAAAGGGAATGACGTGGAAATCAAAGAAAATAAAAGAAAGAAAAAAGAATGAGTGAAGAAGAAAAGGAAAAATGGACGAGCTGGAAGTCAAAGAAAAAGAAAAAGGAAGGAAAAAGAATGTTGTGAAGAAGAAAGGAAAAATGGATGACGTGAAAGTCAAAGAAAAAAAGAAAGAAAAAGAATGAATGCATAAGAAAAGGAACAGTAGATGACGTGGAAGTAAAAGAAAAGAAAAAAAGAAAAAAGAATGAGTGATGAAGAAAAGGAAAAATGGATGACGTGAAAGTCAAATAAAAAAAGAAAGAAAAAAAAAGAGTGAAGAAGAAAAGGAAAAAAATGGATGCCGTAGAAATCAAAGAAAAAAAAAAGAAGTGAAGAAGAAAAGAAAAAATGAATGACGTGGAAGTCAAATAAAAAGAAAAAACAAAGAAAAAAGAATAAGGGAATAAGAAAAGGAAATACGTGAACCCAATAAAAACCAAAAAAAGAATAGAATAAAAAAAAGCTAGAAGGGACGACGCTGTTATTCTTGTAGACGCCCTTCTCTGCTTCGGGGTTTCCTCTTTTTCTTGACTATTTAATGATTAATTTCTCACTGTCTTCGTCACATCTACCTTGATAGCGTCTTAATTACACTTTTTGATCACTTCGAACCCGTCGGGTGGAAAATGTACTCGGCTTTTTTTTCGCCATTGTTCTTATGTATCTTTTATTTTTTTGTATATATATTCTTTAACTGTCAACCGAGGGGGATTCGTATTTTTTGGTGGTTCTCATATAAAAAAGTGTTGACAACGATAAAATATAAGTGAAGGGTAAAAGAAAAATAACGTAACTCAGAAGTTTATGATAATATCAAGAATGAGAAAGATGATAAACGCTACAAAAACAGCGATGATGACGGCATCATCATCATTACCATCACCACGATCATCAACGTGATCACCATCATCATCAACACGGTCACCACTATCATCACCACGAGCATCATCATTATCATCATCATCACCCTCATCACCAGGATCATCATAATCACCCCGATCATCATCACCATCACGATCACCACCACAATCATCATCACGATCATCATCATCGTCACCATCATCAACACGATCATAATCACCAGGATCATCATCATCACCACAGTCATCACCACGATCATCATCATCACCGCGATCATCATCATCACCACGGTCATCATCACCACCACGATCATTATCACCAGGATCATCATCATCATCAACATAATCACCATCATCAACAACAGCAATAATAAAAATAAGTGAAAGTAGATAACTAGCACAAAAGGAATACAAGAACAAGCACGACTATGTGGAGAGGGAAATTGATCTACTAGGAATTGTACAAGCGACTAAAATTCTCTAGAACTTTGGGATAAAAACGGATCATCCAATCTAAGATAGCTGAACACATCTAGTTTTAATTAACAAGAAAAAAAAAGAACTTTTCATCTGGTGGATTTTTCGGGTGCCAACAGACTACAGAGTAAAAATAAAGGTAAGCGAAAAAACTGGAGAAATAAATGCATCAAGAGAACAGAAAAGGTTGTGGAACATGAAGGTGAAAGTGATACCAATCCTAATTGAAGCTATTGGAACAGTCCCCAAGAACCTGGAAAAGAAACTAGGGAATTGGATATGACGATCAAATGGTATATAAACAAACCAGAATCTGTCCTTGAAAATGAAATGCATAAAATTCTCTTGGACTTTAGGATAAAAACGTATCATCCAATCTAGGATAGCAGACCAGACCTAGTTTTAATTAACAAGAAAAAAAAAAAGAACCAGTATTTTAATGGATTTTGCTAAGATGCTGGACAAATACTAGGACCTTGTCAGAGAACTGAAAAAGTTGGTTGGTAGGTTGGTTGGTTGTTTTACGGCGTATCAACCCTTTTCGGGTCATTTGACGCCAAATTAAGTCATTTTGATAAAAGTTTAAAACAATTCAGTTTAGTATAAGTATAAGTTTTTACTTACACACAGTTAAATGTCAAACTAATTCTATTTCAAAGAATTCAGCATAAGCACACAGTTTAAATACATAGTTAAATGTAAAAACAGTTAATTTCAAACAATTCAGTTTAGTATAAGTATAATTTTGGTTTAGGAACATTTACATGTCAAAACAGTTCAGTTTACACAGATTAGTTCTCTTTGACCCATAGATAGGACCATATCAGGCGCTACCACTCTGGACCAGAGTGGACCTGGGAACGATGGCAATGAAGGGGTACACCTAATTACCCAAAGCTCCAGCATTACTGAAGCCTTACCATCAGATTGTTTACTGTCATTCATATACAGGACACTGAATGGAGGAGTTTTATCCCTTTGCAGAGATGCAGTCGGTGTATTTTGCAGCCCCAGCTGACCGGACCACTGTAAAAGTTGTGGAATATGATGAGACATTGTTACCAATCGTAGTTGATGCCCTTGGAACAATTCCTAAGAACCTGAAAAAGAGACTGGGTGAACTTGAGATCAGAGTAAAAATTTAAACCATTCAGACCACAGAGCAATTAAAATCGCCTCGGATACTTAGAAGAGTCCTTGAGACTGAGAAGACTTGCTGTCACTTAGACTCCTGTGAAAACCCATCAGAGCTCGTGAAAAAAACTCGTATGGAGTAAGATGATGATGATAATAATAATAATAGTGACTGGGATAACAATAATAGTTGGCACGCTAGTAACTATCCCCTAAGGATTGGAAAAGAGATTGGCGGAACTGGAAATCAGAGGAAGAATGAAAACCATACAGACCATAGCATGGGTGAGATCGGCTAGAATATTGAGAAGAGTCCTGGAGAATTGAGAAGACTTGCTGTCGCTCAGACTCCAGTAAAAGACCGCAAGCTACAGCAGGCGTGAAAAACTCGCAAAGAGTGAAATACTACAACTACAACTAATAATGATAATGATAATAATAATAAAAGCGACGGTAAACAGAATAACAAGAGTCAATTCGGATTATAATTAAGAATGATGTTGCAGATACTGGGAGACAAAATAAATGATTCTGACTAGTGTTCGAATCCAGAAAAAGATTCAATTCCAAACGCTAAATTTAATGATCAGCCGTAATCTGAAAGTACATATAATTCCCACTCATTTTGTTATCGGTTGTAGAGAGACAATAGATAATTGTCTCCCTTTGATTAAGGGGGAGTGTCGTCGGACATCTCGTCGCCACGTGTCAATCCCATAATTCAAATCGGCTACTTTCGTTCCCGTAAAGACATGGTCCTCTCGTCCCTGTTCTTTGAACCATTAAGCTGTGCCTTTTTGGTTCTGTGCATCGAATAAAAAGACGCGTTTCTTGTCTATCTGTGATGAAGTAAAACTAGCGTGGCTTTACCGTATGTTATACGGCTCATTTGCAGGATACTACTCGTTTATATAACAGTATGTGCACATTTCATCTGTTGGGACACATTTTTGCATTCTTGTCAATACTTCTTAATAAATGTCCCTATATGTGTAAATAAGCTTATCTTGTCTTTGATACCGTTTATTCAGTGTTAGTGTGTCTTTGGATATACTTCTACTAATATTGGATCTTGGGGAGTGGGGACCTTTCCTAATAAGAACATCAACTTTGATTATAAGATATGCATGGATATCAGTCAATAAATTCAGAGAAGAAGAAGAAGAAGAAGAAGAAGAAGAAGAAGAAGAAGAAGAAGAAGAAGAAGAAGAAATCTAATACTCACGGTGCATTAAATTTAATATCTTTGTTTCTCTCCATATTGGATCACTAATTAAAAGAATGGTTGGTTTTACAGCATGCCAGATCTTGCTGTTTGTTTAACGCCGAAGTCAGTTATTTTGCATGTAAACAATTATAGCTTCAAGTAACTATTCTTGATGCGAATGATTTGCGCATAGTTATATGATTTCAAGTATTCCTATCAAATACTAATAATTTTCAAAAAGATCTATTTGACCCTATGATGGGTCCCTAATTTAGGGAAAGAATGGACTTTGGAGTAATGGCAATAAAGGAGTGAATCCATGCTCCCCATAGATCCAGAATTTTAGGTAATGATGCACAGCATGTTTTAAGGTTGCTTGATTGATTTTACGACACATTAACAAGAAATCAGTCTTTTTTTTCACAAGAAATTACGAGGGTTGGTTGAAAAGCTCATAATCTGGAAAGGACCTATGATGACGTTATATATGCAGAATTTGATTTTTTGGTTAATGGGGTCCAAGCATAGGAACACTGATGGAAGAAGAGTGTGGATAGCACGGTGGGCTGCTTTGAAAAATAAATCCCATTTGGTCACATTTCATGAAGAAGAAGAAGAAGAAGAAGAAGAAGAAGAAGAAGAAGAAGAAGAAGAAGAAAATTATATTTTTTTCACTTAGAATATTCAGACTATTGTCTTCAGCTTTATTGTAATAATAAAAACGTTTCGGCCGATATGTCCTTCGGCATACTCTAGGTGTTTCATATTGAACTAGGGAGCCTACACAGAACCTCGAACCATTTATTTAACCCGCGGGATGAGATTATTGTAATTCCGTTAAACCGTTAGTGTTAAGCTACAGTAAGTATTCCTTGTTATTTAACTTTAGTCGGAATTGAACCTGAAACCTGCAAATGATTGCACTCAAAAACTAAATCGTTATAAAAAAAAACTATTATATTTTGAAAGAACTTCACTCTGTCCGACGATTGCTGATTCAATGAAATCCAGAGTCACAGACAGTACCATGATATATATATATATATATATATATATATATATATATATATATATATATATATATATATATATATATATATATATATATATATAAATAAATTATATATGTATATATTTCTATATATAAATGATCTATTATTGATATTGAGCTGTATTTAACAATACTGCAACATTTGGTCCTCCATTAACTCATCAAGTGAGCTAGTAAGAACCACAAACCCCTTATATATATATATATATATATATATATATATATATATATATATATATACCAGTTTTACAAAGAAATTGTACAGTCTACTCAATTCAGCAATTATTGTGTCCGAATTCTAGTTAACTTGAGTGTTCGATGTAAGTAATATTTAAATATGGATGAGCTCATTCAAAAAGTTCTAAGCCTTACCAAGAAAGAGGAAAAATTGCTGAACATTTTTGTTATGACAACACACAACCACTTATAAAACAAGAAAAACTAATTCAGTTTTCTGTGTTAGTTTCTGCGCTGGAGAAGTCCATACAAAGGTGAGAGCTGTGCAGCAAATCTAAAATCTGGGGAGGGTTAGACCTTTTTGAACAACCCACTTTTCTTTTTTGCTATTTTTTGGTTAATGTTTCATGACATATCAACCCTTGTGGGTCATTCAAATATATATATATATATATATATATATATATATATATATATATATATATATATATATATATATATATCGGGAATATGGCATGTCTAGCCTCACTGAAGAGTTGTGATACCACGAAACAGTCTGTCTGTGGATGACAATATATATATATATATATATATCATACAAAAACTGATGTTTCTACAACAGCTTTGCTTCCAACAAAGCCTTCATCATATGATGGACTATGGGTTCAGACATGGTTTTGGGGCTGAAGTATCATTACCACAAGCCCAGAGAACCCCAGCAGTATCTCATGACACCACCAGACTTTATCAGATTGTCGTCTCTCTCTCTCTCACTCTCTTTCTCTCTCTCTCTCTCTCTCTCTCTCTATATATATATATATATATATACATATATATATGATTTGTAAGCGAATAGTTTGCTGGTAACTATTTTTAAATGAGTTGTTAGATTTGATTTGTTTGCATACAGTTTTCAAGTATTCCTATGGAACACTAATAATTCTATTAATGCCAATCCTTTGTACACAGTTCAATGGTTGAAGGTATTTCTATCTAACAATGATAATTCAATTTATCAAGTATGCCTATGTTATAAATTATATGCACAGCTGCTTGGTTTCAAATAAGTAATTATAATCATTAATGAATGATTGAACTGTTCTAATTGACCTATAGCTGGAGCCCTTACAGGTACTTCCACTCGGGGTCAAAGTGGACCGTAGAGTAATAGAAGAAGGAATATACCACATTCCCTAGAACTCCAGAACTGGAGACTCATAGTATTTGTCGCTGCCTCCCACCAGACACGACTTGACACAAGGTCAAAAGCCCGAAGGCCAATTAAAGTGGGGATAAAGGGGAGGGGAAGGTCGGGAAGGAGCCGAGACTCGAACCCTGCTTGTCAGTGCTGCTCATCGGCTCACTTAGTGCAATGTGAGCCTGATGAGGCAAGCGGTTTCACGAACCCAAATGTGGGTCCGGGCACGTATGCCAGTTAACGGCTTAAACTAGACGCTTGGTCTAGTGCCGTACAAGGGGGACAAAGGAGACAAAAATGCAGCTCGCCCACCCGAAGGTAGCCTAGTCGAAACTAGGTGCCTAATTACAAGGCCCCAAGTCTGCCATTGTTCCTTTTCCAGGGCCACGCTCCGGACCGAAGTCCAGAACAGGCCCCGGGGCACTCGCGCCCCCAGAACTGGAGACTAATCATCAGATGCAGTTTAGTATGCTCGAATAGGTAATACTACTCAGAGTGACGACACACACAAAGCTCCAGTCTTATTTATTAGTTTAAACTAATTAAGTGATATTGAAAAGACATAATTCTCTTTTTTTCTTTTTATATGATGAATAAAGTTAAAGTAGTGATTCCTAGCCGATGTAGAGCCATGCCCCTCTTTGGTATTTCCTAAAATCTAATGCCCACCCCCGCTAATATCTAATTCTTACATATTCAAAATTTTACTGCAATTCACATAAAGGAAGTTTAAAAGGCCATTAACTTTGTCTTTAAACAAACCCTACCAAAATATTATCATTCCCCACCGGTGGGGCATGCGCCCCACGTTGAGAATTACTGAATTAAAGTAAATTAAACAAAGAATAGAGTGACGTTAAACGTTTTCAAAATTCTATTCGAAACAATCTATTAATTTAATAAAATTCCTGGCGTTATTGCTTTTGGTTCACTTACACTCACAAAAATCTAGTTAAAGTCAAATACAAGATGTATCCAGAAAAAAAGGTGGAAGAGGACGCTGATCCCTTGTCGGAGAGGTTTAGAATATGCTAATTATATGCCCTGCAGAGGGTTAAGACCTCCATGGTCAATCTTAGTATGACACTAAACCATAACTGATAGTGAGGCCCCAGTTCTGGAGATATGAGTAGTGTATAGTACCTGTTCATTGCCATTACTCCCAGGTCTACCCTGACCAGAAGTGCTTGTGCCTGTTGGGGGTCTCATCATATGTGTCGAATAAATCTGTTTAAAAATTATCCGTATTCGATAGAACCTCTTGTAAAAAATCTCTTAAGAAAGAACTACACAAGAAATGTTAAGGTCCCATCTGTGGGTCAAATAGAGCTGTTTAAAAATTATCCGTATTCGATAGAACCTCTTGTAAAAATCCTTTAAGAAACAACTACACAAAAATATAAATATGAACGCAAAGTGAATGCGAATCCCTTACCTCAAAGCATGAAATAACCCGAGACGGGTTGACATGCCATTATAGTCAAACGATTAGTCAATCAATCATTTGCCAGAATTGAAGGGTTTTGAGTATAGAAACAAACAAAATGGTGATGAAAGGCCGAATACAGTAACAGCAATATCGTCAGAAATAACAAGGACAAACAGAAAATAAATGGGAACCAAAGGAACTGAATGGACATTTGGAACGACAAAGGAAATTGTACACGAGATGACCTGGATGTGGCTAAGAAAGAGAAACCTGAAGAGATAAACTGAATTTATTTTAATAGTAGCAAAAGTTAAATAGTTAGACTAAACCAGCTACTACTTACTTGTACTTGTATCGGCTTTCACCCTGGTCGAGTTGAACCGGCTTCCTCCCGAGCAAAAGCTCATTGAAGAAGATACTTTGGGATTTGATTGAGGGAAGAGTCCCAAGTCCTACCCGGAAAAATGCCCTGTATGCCACAGATTTTTCACAGACGCATTGACAGAGCGACCCAAGGCTGCCGGTTGTTGGAACAGACACCTCCTGGATTTTTACCAGAGCCGTGTTGCAGCCCTTAACCGCTGGGTGCCAGACCAATCCGCCTTGGGTGGCCCTACCAGGAACCGAAGTTCCCGACGGCATAGCTCTGGCACTACTCGTTGCCACCGCTCTGCCACGTTGAGGAGGGGTTGGACTTTACACCAACTGCATTCCTACAGAGGGGTAAGACCCTCAACGATTGTCCTGGATATGAAAGTAAACAATCTGATCTTGAGGCTCCAGTAATGCTGGGGCTTTGGAGAATGCGGTGTACCCCTTCAATGCCATCGCTCCCGGGTCTACTCTGGCCCGGAGTTGTAACATCTGATAGGGTCCAATCTATGGATCAAATAGAATTGTTTGATCTTCAAACCGTATGGAAACTAATGGTATGCTAGATCAAATTGTTAGAAATAGAACTCTTTGATCATCGAATTGTGTGTAAACAAATAACTGAAGTTTAATTGAACTGTTGGTAATACATAGCAATACTTGGAACTATTTAACTTGATTGACTTATTCTAAATTGAATCGTTAGAAATAAAAGTGTTTGATCATTTAACGGTGTATCTACAAAATGTCTTTACAAATCATATATTTAATATATATGAAAAAACAGGATTTGGCATTATATAATCAACAATGGTTGATATACCATAAAACCCAACCCAACCCAACCAAACCAAACCAAACAAGATAATGCCATAAGAACTAATTATATCACAACAAAAATGATTATACACAGAAGAATAGCAAAAGTAGATTATATAATGAGAACTATGAAACGGTTATCCCATAATAAGCAAATGCAGTAATCTGGCACAAAAGGAATACAAAAGTAAGCATGACTGGGAGGGAAAGGTGCTTCACTGGGAATAGTGCAAGAAATTAAAATTTGGTCATGCTGACGAATGGTATATGCACAAACCAGAATCTGTTCTCGAAAATGAGGCGGGGTCTCCTTGTGGAGATGCACTGTGCAATCATATTAAGCGATTTCGAACTCCAGTTGCGCTATTACGTTCACTTTTGGACAAATACCCTTGGCAAAAGTATAAACCTTTTTATCCTTCCAGCTCTGGGTTAAATAGTGCCACTACTGTTATTTTTTTAAGGATGGCTTTGGCATTAAATAACCTTCAAAAGTTAATATGCCATTGAAAGAAAATGAAGCGCATAAAATTCTTTTGAACTTGGAGATACAAATGAATCACCCAGTTCTAGTCAGAAAACCAGACATAGTGTTAATTAACAAGTAAGAAGAATTTGTCATTTTGTGGGTTTGGCAGTTCAGAGTGAAAATTGAAGTAAGGGAAACGATCGATAAAACCTGGCGGACCAGGAAAGATATGAAAGCGTCAGGATAGAATACTCAAAACAATGTCTTAAAAATAGAAAATGTACCATAAAACAAATGAAAAACAAATGGGTCGAAACAGGAATCAATATTTGTGGCAAAACTGTAAGAAATTGGCTAAATGAAATGGGATTTACATAAAGAAAAGCCAAACGAAAACCAGAAGAAAAATGAGGTGAAAGTGGGCTAAAGAAAAAAACAATCAAGGCGTGTGGATAATTGGATGAAAGTGTTATTCAGTAATGAATCAATAATCTGCATTGGCCAAGGTGATGATGCTGGAACTTTTATCAGGTGCCGTTCAAATTATATATATAAAGGTGACTGTCTGAAGAAAACAAGTGAATTTACCCAAGTCATTCATATGGAGTTGCATGTCATATATATATATATATATATATATATATATATATATATATATATATATATATACTTACTCCTCTGCCCGAGCAGGATGCGATACAAGGTCAATTTTTAAGTGGATCTTCTACAGATTTGAATTAAAAGTTTTCCTTCTGCACGATTGGTTGCTATATGAAGAGCACAGTCTGCCCGAGTATTTAACATAGCTTCAGGGAAAATAATTGTATTCATACCTTTCCTAAGGGTATTAGCATTATACGAAATACAGTCTCGTCCATGATTTGAATTTGTACCGCCGTGTCCATTTCCTACAACGGTAACCATTACACCATGAACCACGCCATTTAAATGACCAGAGGCGAGGGGTGGTGGTGGGGGCAACCATTAATGAACATGTGTAGAGTTTTTCATTCCATTGATAGGAATTTGTTGAGGTGATAATGAAGTCATATTTTAAGTCGATAATGCAACTTATAATTGAGCAAAGAGGATTAAAGATTCAAGAAAGGCATATAGAATCAACGACATGGCTAGCAAGCAGTCCGAGTGTAAATCCAGATGAACGTTTTGGAAGAAAATTTGAAAAAATAGTCCATGAGAAGGTACCATTCACCATAGAAAATTTAGTACTGGTGCCCAGAAAAGTTAGTTCTACCTTGATTAAGAATATTGCTTTAAATCAGAGAAATTAATGTCTGAAAGAATTAAGGTTGTCATAAAAAGTTCGAGGAAGGGCAACTAAATGTAATAATTCTAGTCAATGAATTCTAATCACTGAATCTCAGAATTTTGTCCTTAATATTATTTCATAATATTTTCCACTTGAAAATTAAAAGAATTATGCCAATAATTTAAATGATGTCTTGTTTTTGTTTTTTTATATAATAGCATAGCAACCTTCGTGATTTATTTCATGCCAAAGCCATCCTGGTATAAAGACAGAAGTGGTACTACCTTTGGGATATGGGATTTCATACCTTTTTTGCGGATATTAGTCTGAAAGTGAAAGTAATGGTATGACTGGTGTTCGAACTCGTTTACTACGATATTACAGTTCAGCACGTTAGCCACTTTGCCAAGAAGGATTTTCACAAATTAAATAATTCAATTTAGTTTGTTTGGGGAATATTCACTATCAGCAGGGTTTACAATATGCTATTTCCTCTGCAGAGATGTAAGACCCCCTAAAAAGTGGGTGTCCTCAGTATGAAATAAAACTGCATTTGATGGTGAGGTTCCAGTTCTAGTGATCTGGAGAGTGTGGAGTTTCACTTTACTGACATTACTACCAGGTCCATTCTTACCCGGAGTGGTAGTACCTGTTAATGTCCCATATGAGGGTCAAATAAATCTGTCCGAAAAACATTAGTCTCATTTTGGAATACTTGATACTATATTACAGTGTCAATTATTTGTATTGACAATAGTTACTCGAAGCTGTAATTGTTTCTTTCCAATTAATGTTATTTACTTGAAACCATATAACTGTATGGTTTGGTTTGGCTTGGTTTATTGGGTTTTATGGCATATCAACTTTTGTAAGTTATTTAACGCCAAATCCATTTTTATGTAAATAATCTGTTCTATTTAAAACAATTCAGTACACAGTTTAATTGTCAAAAACATTTCCATTTCAAACTATTCAAGCAGTTATATGTAACAATTCAGTTAAGTGTAAATACAGTTTTAATGTCTAACAACAGTTCTTTTTCAAATAATTCAGTTAAGCATGAGCACGCACTTTAAATGTAAGTACGGTTTAATTGTCAAAAATATTTCTATTTCAAGCTATTCAATTTACTCAAACAATTCATTTTAACATAAGTATGCTGTTAGTTCTATTTAACCCGTAGATAGGGCCCAATCAGGTGCTACCACTCCGGGCCAGAGTGGACCTGGGAGCGATGGCAATGAAGGGGTGCTCTGCATTCCCCCAAAGCTCCAGCACTGCTGGAACCTCACCATCTGATTGTTTAGCGTCATATCTAGGACACTCGTTGGGGGGGGGGTAGTCAGTGTATTCTACAGCCCCAGCTGACTGGGCAATATTGCTGTGTGCGAACAAACGTCAATTAAATCGGAATTGTTACTTGAAATCATAAACATCTTAAATCTTACAACTATGTGCAAATTATTTGTATTAGATAGGAATACTTGTGTTGCATAGCCATATACACAAATATGGCCGTGTGCAAAATAGACATGTAATGTTCATTACTATAGAACATATAAAGAGCAGGAATCTCAAAAGCACGTAGCTACTTCTTGTTCAGGTACGAAACCTTTTTATTAACTTTGAGTTAAAGGTTTCGACGTAAGGAGGAGAGACACAATCTTCTATGCTGTCTTATTCATTTGGCCCCCAACTCGAGCGGCCCCCCATAGGGCGCAAGTTCGCGTCGCGCCTGCGAGCTCCAAAATTGATCCTTCTCGTTCGGCGTCCAAAACCCGACTCTTATTTTCTTCAAATTCTCACACAAACTTCCGTGTGCTTCCGGTGCGTGACGTCACCCGCACCTTGTCACCCAGTATCGTCTCGGACTGTTATGACATCTGCGTGACACCTCCACCCGCTCGCGCCACCCGCGTTAACACCTGCTTCAATCTTACACCCAACCAACCCATGTGCTGAGCCGAAAGGTTCTCAGCCTAACTAAATTCAAAGGCATGAACCGAAATCCCTCGGCTATTTCATAACACTTGGTATCATATAACTGTGTACAAATTATTTGTATTAGAGAGGAATACTTGATATCATATAATTGTGTGCAAATTATTTGTATTAGAGAGGAATACTTGATATGATATTACTATGTGCAAATTATTTGTATTAGATAGGAATACTTGGTATCATATAACTGTGTACAAACTGTTTGTATTAGAGAGGAATAATTGATATCATATAACTGTGTGCAAATTATTTGTATTAGATAGTAATACCTGATATGATATAACTATGTGCAAATTATTTGTATTAGATAGGAATACTTTGTAACATATAACTGTGTACAAATTATTTGTTTTAGAGAGGAATACTTGATATTATATAACTGTGTGCAAATTATTTGTATTCGATAGGAGTGTTCAAATTATTTGTATTAGATTGGAATACTTGATATCTTACAACTGTTTTCAAAATATCATACAACTGTGTCTAAATTATTTGTATTATATAGGAATACTTGATACCATATAACTGTGTGTAAGAAACAGCTATACAAAAAACGTAAATGTTAACGTTCAATCTGACGATTTGACATGCCGTTAAAATCAATCAGTACTAATTTCATAATTGTTTACCGGGAAGCAGAGATGAACTCATAAGAGATGTTCTCTTATGGATCCCCACACATGGCCGCGCAAAAGCAGGGCGACCAGCTCGAACGTACATTCAGCAGCTATGTGAGGATACAGGATGTTGTCCTGAAGACCTACCTAGGGCGATGAACGATAGGGAGGAGTGGCGAGAGAGGGTCAGGGATATCCGTGCTACCAGCACGATATGATGATGATGATGATATGTCCAGGAGGTATGCCGAGAGAGAGAAAATGCTGACGAAAGACATTATGAAAATGAAAGTATTACTTCTCTAAATTTCCCTGCAAACAATTGTCACGTGTCGCTTTATAGTCACAAAGCTAATCCGTTTAACTGATGGACTGATTTTAATGGTATGCCAACCAGTCCAGGGTTATTTCAAGCCTAGAGGTTTGGGAATTGCGATCATTGTACGGTCATATTTACATTTTTGAATAGTGTTTCTTAAAAGTTTTTTTTTTGCATACGGTCCAATCAAATAGAAATAGTTTTTAAACAGATCTATTTGACCCCCAGATGGGACCCTTCTAGGTACTACCACATTGGATCAAAGTGGACCGGAGAGTAATGGCAATGAATAGGGTGCTCCATATTCCCAAGATCTCCGGAACTAGAGCTGCATCATCAGATACTGTTTCGTGTAATACCCTGGATACTATCATTTTTGCGTTTTACTCTTCTGAAGGGGACAAAGATTATTCTAAGCCCCACTGACAGGGTTTTTAGATCGCTTTAGGAAAATCTCCCAAACCTCTGGAAACAGTCAAGGAAGAAGTGTACTACCACCCATGAAACTTTTAACATTGAACTCTTACAACTTTGCAGTTGAATAACGGAAATCGAAGAGAGTTGATGCGGTCATCTTTTCTCGGGCATTGTGGGAAAATCACTTCTTTCCTAACGGCGAATGTAGTCTCCAACGACACCTCTCGGCAGACTTCGACACTAATTACGTCAAACATTTCTCTGTAAGTTTTCAGCTTGGTTTTTCGTTTAATCAATTTGTAGCACGTCGAGAAAGATTTCGATACACAAATTCTATTAGAAGTCATAACTTTTGTTATTGCTACTGATATTGTTGTTTTTTGGCGGAAGGATTACGTGTTAAGATACTGGCAGAATATGAGTAGCTTTGACAAACTAATGTGATTTTCTTGCAGAAGAGTTCCAAAGTAACTGCATTCTTTTTCGTCTCTAAAACCGACATCTTTGTTGGTGCTGGAACTTGACACCTGCTAAAGGTGGGAATAATGCATCAAATTATACATATATGCACACCCCAAAATGCATACATGCGAGAAACTCATGTGTGTATGTTTATGTATGTTCGTGCAAATGTGGTGTGTTTACACTTCTGTCTATTTAAAAAAAAATCGAATCACTATATAATGCAGATGATTCCATAAGGAGAGAGACGTAGAAAAGTCTGGTATGATTGTTCATATCTAGAAAATAAAGCTATATCCTAAGAAGAGGTAAAAAAAATTCCCGAATGATTGCCTATGGAGGGATTGAAAATCAGAGGAAGGACCGAGACAATACAGACCAAAGCAGTGTTAAGATCGGCCAGAATACTCGGAAAGGTCCTGGTGAAAAGGAGACTTGCTTTCACTCAGACTCCAGTGAAAGACCACCAGCAAAAGCTGGTGGAAAAAACTCACAAGGAGGGAAATAATAATAATAATAATAATTGAAAAAACTGTGGAACATGCAGGTGACAATTATACCAATCGTAACTGGTGCTTTTGGTACAGTAACTAAAGGATTATTAAAGGAACTGGAGGACTTGGAAGTTGGCAGACGAGTGGAGACCATCCAAACTATATCATTATTGAGAACGGCCAGAATACTGAGAAGAGTCCTAGAGACTTGAGGAGACTTGCTCTCTCTCAAACTTCAGTGGAAGACCATCAGCTGATGTGAAAAAAAACTATAATAATATTGATAATAATTCTGAATATCCTGGCCGATTTTAAACATTTGTTAGAAGTTTTTCTCGGCTATTTTTAACTGAGTTTGAAACCAATTTTTCTCTTCTAGAGAAATGACTAATTACTGTGTGTTCTGTATCCATTCAACCTCTCCGTCACAGGTAGGATGAAGTACAAATTCAATTTTTAAGTGGAGTACAGTTGGTTTCAATTCAGAGTTTTCCTTCTAGACTTGTTGCCATTATATGGTTTAAAAGTCCCGCCTCTTCTACTGTACTATTTACCAATAGCAGGAGAGTGAGAGAATATTTGGATTCATGCCTTTTCCAAGGGTATTAGAGCTATGTGAAATGCAAATGGCCCTAGGGTTAGAACTCGTTTAACCGAATATTCCAACTACGACGATAACCGTAATGCTACGATCTCCTCCATTTTCTTTTTTTAATGCAGTATAGATGCATAATGATTTATTTTTGACTTTAACTAAATCTTCCTTAACATCTAATCAGTACTGTATTATATTTATCAAATCTAGCGAGATGAAAAATATCAACTGTGGACTTGCTGATCGCTGTTCAAATTTGCTGTCATGACTACTTTAAGAGAGCGACACAAAGGGAAATTATCAGCGGTATTTAGACTGGTCGCTTAACATGTCCTTCACCACGTGATCCTTCACTTAACCTGTCTTTCCCTGGTGACCATACGAGTAAATCGTTTGGGCAAGGGATGTAACTCTGAAATGATTAAAAGTTTCAGGTATCTAATCAGTGTAACGGAGTTTGAAGATGTTCGATTGACATTTCAAATGGATCTTGAGTTTACAATTGGGAGTTGAGATTGCTATGGGACTTGAGTTTTCGTTTTAAATTGTCTTTTGCGAGAGACGTTGGTTTGTAAAAGAAATTATTTAGGGACAACTGGTTCACTTCGTTCACAGGCACTAATCGGCGTTGGCGAGATAAGAATCATACACACTTCTCTCTGCTCTGGGGATAAGAAGAGATCTACTTTGAGACTGATTTTAACGGCATGTCAACTCGTCTAAGGTTATTTTTTGCCAAGATGTAAAAGAATCGTACGTACATATTGATATTGTGTTGTTATTTCTTTTTTGCTCACGGCCCTATCAAAAACGAATAATTTTAAACAGATCTATTTGTCCCATAGATGGGACCCTAATAAAAGGTATTACCACTCCGGGTAAGAGTAGACCAGAGAGTAATGGAAATGAAGAGGTACTCTACACTCTGCAGATATCCAGAACTGTAGACTCAACATGCAGTTTAGTATTATACCCAGAACAATCGTGCCCTTGAGAAGAAAAGGACCAGAGGCACATAACATTCGGGATAGTGTTGTGGTTTTGTCCAGAGGGCTTCTCAGAGGTCGAGTTGCTGTCTTCACTTTCCTGGTTTTGAATTCAGAATTTTTCTTTTTCCTAGATTGGTTGTCTTTTCAAGACGAAAGAGGCACGTTTGTGGTGGTATTATTCCATTGCTGATGGAGTCGGTATGAGAGAAGAATTAATGTTTTTTTATAAAGGGCATTGGCACGAAAGTGAAACGCAAACAGCTGCGTCTAGGATTTGAACTTGGATCATCGAGTCTATTTTCTAAATAATAATGATAGTTTTCGATAAATAATAATAATAATAATAATAATAATAATAATAATAATAAACGACCGCTAGTGACGTTCAGTAATTTAGAAGATACGAAATAGTTGAAGTAGAGATGAAACTCAAGTGGAAGCAAGATGTAAAACTTGCCTCGAATTTTTAAAATTTATCTTCGTTGATATGCTGAAATTGTCACTTGTTTTTAAATATTTCAAGAAATCTCTACCGTATTATCGGAGTAATATTTAATGTTTTCCTTTTTATTATATATATATATATATATATATATGTAGACTGTTTCGTGGTATCACAACTCTTCAATGTGACTAAACATGCGAGATGCTTCAAGCTGGGATCAAAACCCGGCTGACTTTACGTCTGTTGGATATATTACTTCAAATTTATCAGGGCATGCGAAAGAAGTGTTCGTCAATGGTCCGGGAGACATGGGTTCAATACCTGGTAGCGTCATACCAAAGACTTTAAAAATGGTACTTGATGCTTCCTTGCTTAACACTCAGCAATATAAGGTAAGGATCGAGGGTAAAGTGGAGCAATCAAGGGAAAGGAGTTGCCCCCTCCTCTACACCTCGGTGTAGTAGCTATTGAAAAGGGAGCCTTCAGTGGCCCTCGACTACGGTCGCCAACAACATATACACTTATTGGCCACCGGAGTGCTCAATTCATGAGAAGAACTTTACATTTACGGGTATGTGGTAGCACGCAATTTCCCATTCGAGGGCTCATGAGTGGAAAAGTTGAAAATTTAAAGAACATGAAGAACATAAATCTTAGTAGTAGCACCCTCCTCTTCTCCTTCCCTCGTGACTAGAACCCTTCTGACCAAAAACCGTTAACAAAAAATAGCAAATAGGAATATTTAAAGTATTTTAGAATATATGTGAAATGTTGAGTAAAGTTTGGGCATTTGCAAATACCACAAAACGACTCGCATTTAAACAAATAAAAAGTAATAGCAGTTACAAGCCAATCCATGTACCAAGTAGCAGCTTAAGTAAGTAACAAATGAAGATTTAAACATAACTGGTTAAAAAAAGGAGACCGTTGAACTTTTACGGTTAAAACTCAGTAAATTTATAACCGGAGAGTTTTTTTGTGATCCGTTAAAGTGTCCTCTATCCAGTAAGCGTACCAGGTCACGTCTGTGACTGGAGCATAGATTATCATATTTACCAACCCCTCCGCTCGGGCAGGATATGACACAATGTCAATTTTTAAGCAGAGTTTAACAGGTTTGAATTCAGAGTTTTCATTCTCCTAGACTAGTTGCCTCAACAAGGCTGAAGAACCTAGTCTGTCCTACTATTTACCCATATCTGGAGGGAGAATAATTGGATTCATACCTTTCCCAAGGGTATTAGTGCTATGTGAAATGCAATCAGTCTCGTCCAGGATTTGAACTCGTATCGTCGTGTCCAATTCCTACGATGGTTATCGTCGTGTCCAATTCCTACGACGATAACCATTACACCACATTACAGCATAGATTATAATCAATCCCTGAGTCGCGTATAACCACGATATGCTACCAATGAAAAATGAAAAATCCAATTAATTCGACACAGGAACCTTACAATAGGTCTGGTTATAATGATAGGCAGGTTCTCCTTTGATAGCCAATATAACGGACCCGATCATCGTCCTGCTGATGTTAGCTTTTCTTCTTTCATGCACAAAAACAATGACCAAAGCAACTACTCAGCGGAGAGACACAAAAGGAAAAAAAATGGACGAGAGAAGACAACAAAAATGTATTTCACTGTTATTTTCAGAGCAATCTTACACAAAGAGGACATAGAAAAAGAATGATAGAAATTTGGGAAGAATCCGCTAGATTTAATACAACAAGCCAAATACTTGCTGACCAAGCAAGAATAGAATCAAATAAAGCTTGGTTTTCTGACCGTAAGATACTAGAAATATGTAAACAAATAAATAGTGAAGAATATGAACGATTCCCCAACTCGAATCAGAACACTAAATACTCAAAAACGAGAGTCCCTAAACCGAATTAAAACACAAAATACTGAAAAAACCAAAACACCACAGATCCCAGCATCATAAAACAAATGTTAATACAAGAGACGAAATAGATGTCGAAAATCATGACTGAAAAGAAGATTACATTACAATCCATCATGAACCATGACTGGAAAAAAGTGACAGTTGAAACCAAAAATGTAAACATTATCAACAAATACCCCAACGGGCAAAATCATTAAACTAAACAAGCTAATTTATGCTGGAGCGAAACCAGTCTGTGATAAAATCGGCACTCTTGTAAGGAACCCGAACAGAAATACAAAACTTGGATGGGAAATTTGTCTAAAAGGACAGATAAAGAGAATACGACAAATAAGCGAATCTTCTAAAGAAGGAAAACACAGAGAAATGTTGGGATGAAAAGACCAAAACAAAACAGTAGACAACTCCGACAATACAACTTAAAGAGATAAATCGAAAAATATTGGCGAAAGAAGGGAGACTTAAGAGATACCGAGACAGGGTAAATCAATACAAACAAAACAGGACTTTCCAAAATAACGAAAGAAAATTCTGCAAATAAGTAGGTGTAGAATGCACGAGGACAAATTAAAAAACGGATGCAAAGGAAATAGAATAATTTTGGAGTAAAATATGATAACTGAAAGACCATAACAGATAGATCAAATAGATAATTACGATGAAAAAACAATTATAAGGACTTAATGAAGAACCTGAGGTGAACATAAACCTAGAATCACTCAGAGCAACACGAAAAGTACCGAATTGGAAAACTCCAAGCCATGATGGCATACATAGATTCTGGTTAAAAAAATTCACGTTCATCAATGACAAATAAGTAGATTCCCAGAAGAAGCAAATATACCCGAATGTTCGACGAAGGGGGAGACTACCCTGATTCAGAAAGACCCCAAAAAGGAACAATTCGCAGCAACTATAGACCGATTACGTGTCTACTTGTGATGTATAAAACCTAACCACATGGATTAGTGAGGAGATCAATTACTAGCTAGGGCGGGCTGTTTCCCGCAAAACAGAAAGGATGGTTCTGGAGAGCAAGAGAAACAGGTGGTTTACTGTACACTGATCAATACATCCTCAAGGAGACCAAAACAAGGCAGTAAAATGTATCCATAGCGTGGATTGACAACAAAAAGGCCTATGATAGATGATTTTCTGAAAATGTACAATATATCCGACTAAGTCATAAAATTCATTACGAAAGACATGAAAAAACTGGAAAGTGATATTAACCGTAGGAGGAAAAGGTTTAGCAGAGTTGAAATCCAGAGAGGTATATTCTTGGGAGATGCGCTTTCGCCATTACTATCTTAATTCCATTCAATGACATAGTTAGAAAGTGTACTGGGGGCTATAAATTTACAAAATCACATGAAAAGATTAATCACCTTATGTGCATGGACGGCATCAAACTCTTAGCAAAAAACGAAAAAAGAATTGGAGTCTGATACAAACAATAAGAATATACAGCCAGTACATAGGTTGAAATTTAGCATAGGAAAATGTGCCATGCTCATTATAAAAAGTGAAAAAAGTAAAAAAAACGGAAGGAATAGAACTGTCAAATTAAGAACGTTCGGAGAATAGGAAAATTACAAGTACTTGGGGATATACGAAGCGGACAAAATCAAATAAGCGGTGATGAAAAAAAAAGAAAAGAAAAAGAAAAAGAAAAGTGTATCTCAGACCAATGAGAAAACTTCTCGAAACTAAACTCTGCTGCAGAAATCTCATCAATGGGATAAACACCAGGACAGTCCTTTTTGTAAGATACTTAGGACCATTTTTAAAAAGGACAAGAGAATAACTCAGACGAATGAGCCAGTGAACAAGAAAGTTGATGATACACAAAGCCTCATATCCGAGAGCTGGTGTAGACAGACTATATGTGTCAAGGAGAAAAGGAGGAAGAGGAATCACCAGCACTAAAGATAGCGTGGACGCATCAACACAAGGACTTGAAGACTACACGAGAAAGACCAAAGAAGGACTAATTACAGTGGCCAGTAACAGCATTGACATACGAGGATCATTAAATAAGTTTCCAGACTTATTTCGTATGGGCACTTTTATTGATAGTACATACATGAAACTCTAGTCCTATTCGAAGTAATCCCCTCCGGCTGTAATGAACTTGTTGTACCGTTCCAAAAATTTCTGGAAGGCCCCATGGAAGTCCTCTTGTGTGAGCATGTCAATGACCTTCATCACAGCCTCTTTCATCTCCTCAGTTGTCTCATAACGATTGCTTCTGGGCTTAGGGAATAACCAAAAGGCTAAAGAACTGTCTTGATGCTAATCTTGGTCAAATAGTCTGTGACAAGGATGGACTTGTGGACTGGTGTATTGTCCTGGTGGAAATGCCACCGACCCAATTTGAGGAGTGCTGGACTCTTCCGACAGAATCTCTTTCTGAACCCCCTTAAAACCTCAACATAGTAACCCTACCCCTACCCCTAACTCTTTGGCCAATCAACTCTGGTGTATTGACTTCCTTACTCCTCCCACACCACTCACCATCCCCCACAGACTTTCTGCCTTCCTTAAATCTCAAAAACTAATACTCAATTCATGCAAGATGGTCGAGAAGCAGTCTGAAGCATTCCATACATTTCTGTGGCATTTTTTCCAAGTTTAAAACAGAATGTTATAACATATCGGTCTTCTAAAGTGTCCTCACGTCCAGATTGCATTTTTGAAATTCACCAGCTGTGACAATCATGCTTTAGTAGGGTGTATTCCAATTGCTGCTGTAGCTGTTCATTTAAAACTGAAATCATAAAAGTTTTTCAGTCATCTCATAATATGTATAGCAATAAGATACTGAATTTTCAAGAGTCTTACACTAATTTTAAATGACTGTACAAAAAAAGTCTGGAAACCTATTGAATGTAGCACGTAATAAGGACTAACAGAACAACAAAAACTGGGAAACAGAAATGGGAAGAAAATCAACCGAATGGGTATTTCAAACGACAAACTAGCAAAATCTCACACAAAATAACCTTAAGGGAAATCTTAAGAGAGAAACTGAATCTCTTTTAATAGCAGTACAAAACAACACAATCAGAGCTAATATATTAAATCGAAAATCCATAAATCGCTGCAGAAAAGCAAGTGTTGATAATGTAATGATAGAGATGAAACCATTAATCACATGAAAGCGAATGTAGCAAACTTGCGCAAAAGGAGTATAAAACTAGATACAACTGAGTAGGGAAGATAATCCATTAAGGATTGTGCAAGAAAGTGAATTTTGATTATATTACCAAATGGTACATGCACAAACCAGAATCTGTCCTGGAGAATGAGACACATAAAATTATCTGGGGTTTTGAGATACTAACAGACCATCCAATCCCGTCCAGAACACCAAACCAAGTGACAATTAACAAAAAAAAAAAAAAAAAAAAAAAAAAATTAAAAGAAAAAATAGAAAAGAAAAGAGAATTTGCCTTATTGTGAACTTTGTCATCTTAGCGGACCACAAAGTGAAATTCAAAGAAAGCAGAAATAAAGACATGTACTTAGACTTTGCCAGAGAACTAAAAAAGCTGTGGAAGATAAATGTGACGGTGATACCAATTGTTGTTATCAGATAGGCACCTCTGGTGGTGTAATGGTTAGCAAGCTCGACTAGCAAACCTACACGAGTGAGTTCGAGTCTCATTGGGTGCCCCTTTCATATGGCCTTGTGCCACATCTAAGCCAAAAAAAAAAGCTTAGTAAATTTCCAATTGTTGTTATCAGATAAAATATTGAGAAGAGTCCAGGAGACCCGAGGAGACTTGTTGTCACTCAGACTTCTGTGAAATACCAACACCTAACGCTGTTGTGAAAACTCGCAAGGAGTATACTACTACTACTACTACTACTACTACTACTAAATAAATGAAATAAATGAAAACTCGCAAGGAGTATACTATTACTACTACTACTACTAAATGACTGCTTCTCTTCAGAGAAGTGTCCTGGATATGACACTAAACAATCTGATGGTGAGGTTCCAGCAGTGCTGGAGCTTTGGGGAATGCGGAGTACCCCTTCATTGCCATCGCTCCCAGGTCCACTCTGGCCCGGAGTGGTAGCACCTGATAGGGCCCTATCTATGGGTTAAATAGAACTAAAAAAATACTTATGCTAAAATGAATTGAGTAAACTGAATAGCTTAAAATAGGAACGTTTTTGACAATTAAACCGTACTTACACTTAAAATTGCGTACTTATGCTTAACTGAATTATTTCAAATAGAACTGTTTTTCAACATTAAAACTGTATTTACACTTAACTGAATTATTACATATAACTACTTAAATAGTTTGAAATGGAAATGTTTTTGACAATTAAACTGTGTACTTATGCTAAACTGAATTGTTTTCAATAGAACAGATTTACATAAAAACGGATTTGGCGTTAAATAACCTACAAAGGTTGATATGCCATAAAACCAAACAAACCAAACCAAACCAAAACTCGCAAAGAGTATACTACTACTACTACTACTACTACTACTACTACTAAATGAATGAACAGATAAATAAAAGGAAAATTGAAATATTTTTGGTGGGAGAATTTTGAATTGATCTATGGGTTTAAATTTGTTTCTCGATACTGTTAATGTAAAATGGAAAACTAAGTATAAAATAAAATGTTGGTGAAAGGAAAAAAAAAAAAAAAATTTAAAAATGAATTGTTCAGAAATCTCCAGATGGAAAAATGACAAAAAAGGGATTTTGCTTTTGCTTTTTATCTATTTATTTCATGCTTTTGTCCATTTAGTTTCCGTTATCATTTATTTAAAAAAAAATCGGTAGTTTGGAAAGTTGGTGTGAAAAAATTGAACTTATTTCGAAGTAAATGATAAATGAATGTATCCAGAACAAGAGGTGTCAAAACTGTCTCTGAACACCAACAGTTGAACGAAATGGTATTTACAGAAGATTAACTTTTTGTTACAAAAATCAACAGAAAGAGGAAGAAAAAGAATATGCAATCATATATATATATATATATATATATATATATATATATATATATATATATATATGAATCAAACGGAGAGAAGAAAGAAATTGTAAAATGAAGAAACAACTCCAGCCCACTTACCCAAGAAAAAAATCTCTCTTACACACACACCTCCCCCTCCCCGCACACAAATATATATATTAAGGAAATGAGTTGAACGGAAAGAAAGGAAAAGAATCAGTCAAAAAGTTTTGAAAAGAAGAGAAAGTTAAAAGTAAATGACCAGTGAGAGAATGAAAATAAGAGTTGGTTTTTGAAAAGAAAGTGAAGGAAGGCTTAGTAATCGTGACGTCATTAATCCCAGGCTCCCAACGGATACCGCCAACTTATCTGCAGCCAATCAGCAGCCAGTCCCAGCGGAACCGGAAGTCGTGACGAAGTATATTAAAAAATATATTTTAAAAGGAAGGAACATATTTTTCAAAAAAGAAAAAGAAAAAAGAAAAACAAAAAACAAACCAAAAACAACAAAAAAGTTTTATTCTCTGATCTTTTCTTGAAATTACTTATCTTTCGTTTTGTCATCATTTAAGTTTTATATATTTGATTCTTGATCTTTCGTGAAAGTAAAAACCAGTAAATTTTCGGAGAAATTCTACCACTTCGATTTTTGGCCTTTTTGAATTTAATTTTTTTTAAAAGTAAAACGCGTAAAATACATTTGATAAATAAATCATCATCATGAACAATAACAACTGTAATAATACTAATAATAAACAGCAATAAGTAAATACAAACACCTGGAAATAGAAATTGAGAAAATGTGGCACCTTAAAAGTAACATCGTGCCTGTAATGGTGAGAGCCCTGGGTATGAACATGGAAGGGACAGAAGAAAACATTATCAAGATAACTGACAGTCCCAACCAATACGAACTACAACAGAATTGCGCTTGGCAGAACTGTTCATCTGCTAAGGAGAGAACTATGAATGTGAATGAAAAATATCATTCACAAGGGGCCATAAAAACAGAAATACATTGAATGCATATAATCACTACCTTCCTTCACGCTAGATCTTGGATAACGACTCGATGAAAGATTATAAGAAACCGAAAATAAAAGTAAAAATCAAGTAATAATAATAATAATACAATCGAGAAAACCATGAAAAGTGGAGAGTGGAACTGACAGCAGGAGGAAAAAGCTTAGCTGAGGTGAAGGTCCTGAGAGGAATATTCCAGGGAGATGCGCTATCACCATTACTTTTTGTAATAGCGATAATGACACTCAATCACATACTTAGGAAATGCCCTGGCGGATACAAACTTCATAAATCGCAAAAAAGATCAACCACCTTGTGTATATGGACGACATCAAACTGTTTGCCAAAAATGAAAAAGATTTAAAAAAATTAATACAGACAGTAAGAATATACAGTCTGAACATAGGGATGGAATTTGGTTTAGAAAAATACACCATGCTTATTATGATAGAGGGAAATGATACATGATGGAAGGAATAGAACTATCAAACCAAGAAAAAATCAGAATGCTCGGAGAAAAAGAAACTTACAAATACTTGGGAATACTGGAAGCGGACACTATTAAATAAGTGGAGATGAAAGAAAAATTAAAAAAGGTGTATCTCTGGAGAACGAGGAAACTACTGGTGACCAAACTATTTAGCAGAAATCTCATGAAAGGGATAAACGTCTGGGTTGTCCTCCCCGTAAGATACCGGGGACTACTCTTAAAGTGGACGAGGGAAGAACTTAAATGGACCAGAGAACGAGAAACCTCATGACGGCACATAAGGCCTTACATTCCAGAGATGATATAGACAAACTATATGTGTCTCAAGGAAGAAGAGTACGAGTCAACGATGAAGATAGCGTCGATATACAAATGAGACAACTCGAAGACTATACATAAAATAACCAAGAAGAACTGATTTCAGAAACAAGAAACAACACAAGAATCAACAGAACAACAATAACAAGAAAGCAAAAATAGGAAGAAAAACAACTGTATGGATATTTCAAGCTACAAACAAGCGAAATCTCACACATGGAGACTTAGACATAGCTAAGAAAGAGAAACCTTAAGAGAGAAACTGAATCTATTCTAATAGAAACACAAAACAACGGCATAAGAACAAACTATGTTAAAGTAAAGATTGACAAGATGCAACAAAATAGTGAATGTAGCTTATGTGGTGATAGAGACGAAACGAAAAATCATATTATAAGCGAATGCAGTAAGTTTGTGCAAAAAGTGTATAAGACTAGACACGACTCGATAGGAAAGGTAATCCATTGGGATTTATGCAAAAATTGAAAATTGACCATACGAACAAGTGTTATATGCACAACCAGGAATCCGTTCAGGAGAATGAGACGCACTAACTTCTCAGGGATTTTGAGATACAAACGGTGCACCTAATCTCGGTTAGACGACCAGACCTAGTGATAATCAACAGCAACAAAAAAGAGAATCTGCCGAATTGTGGACTTTGCCGTCTATAGTGTATAATGTTAGTATAGAGTTTATTCTAAGGCTAACAGCAACAAATAAATGAATTGATACTTCGTTTAATTCTAACAATTTATTAATCAACACGTGAATCAATTAATAACAATATACAGTCCTCCCTGTGTATAAAGTTGAGTTTGAGGGACTTACCGGCACTTTGAAGAAGATATCTGGTATCTTAGGGTTCTCTTTCTGAGAGCTTTTAACGTACCTGCCTCACGGAATGTTTGATGGAATCTGTCTGACTGGATTTGAGATTTTTGCCCCAAGACTTCTGGCCTCATCACGTGATTAGTATATCCAATCACAGAGAGCTACTTTCTCACTCATTCTATACACAGGAATTACCATTTTACAAACCCAACAAGAGTAAAATTAAAAGAAAGCAAAAAGAGAGATAGATATCAAGACCTCGCTAGAGAACTAAAAAACTATGGAACATGAATGTGACGTTGATATCAATTGTAGTTGGTTCACTTGGAATAATCCCCAAAGGATTGGTAAAGGAACTGGAAGATTTGGAAATAAGAGGACGAGTGGAGACCATCCAGACTATAGCATTAAGATCAACTAGAATACTAAGAAGAGTTCGAGAGACTTGAGGAGACTTGCTGTCCTTCAAACTCGGGTGAAAAACCATCAGCTAACAATGGAGTGAAAAACTCGCAAAAGAGTTAAATGATAATAATAAATATTTGAACACGCACAAGATATTAGTCTTGTCGACTGTACTGACTGTATCCCCTGCAGAGGAGTACCTAAAAAAAGGCGTCCTGTGTATGGCTCTAAACTGCATCTGGTAGTAGTCCTTGGTATGATCAAGTAGTACTTTAAAGGGTCAAATTTAGGGGTTAAATAGATCTATTTAAAAATCATTTGTATTCAATAGAACCGTATGTAAAAAAAAAAAAAAACTTCCTAAGAAACAACAACAACAAAAAAAAAAAACGAAGTAAATATGAACGTACAATGAAAGTGATTAGGCATAAAATAACCTTTGACAGGTTTATGTGCCGTTAAAATCATTCAATTACTCAATCAATCAAGCACACAATCGATAAGAAATAAACTATTTGTTTAAATACTTGTTAGAAGTACTATATATATATATATATATATATATATATATATATTAAGAAATAAACTGATTGCTAAAATACTTATTAGAAGTACCTTATATATATATATATATGGTACTTCTAATAAATATTTAAACAAACAGTTTATTTCTTATCAATTAATTTTAAGAGTTGGATATTACTTAAGAAATCTTTAATGAGCTCTGCAATCTTAAACGATAAAAAACAGATTGTGTGCTTGAATGATTTTAATGGCACATAAACCTGTCAAAGGTTATTTTATGCCTAATGATTACGGAATAACGTTCATTTGTCTTTTTGTTATTGTTGTTCTGTTGATTCTTGTGTTGTTTTTGATGTTTCTTGTTTCTGAAATCAGTCTTTCTTGGCTCTTTTATGTATAGTCTTCGAGTTGTCTCATTGATATATCGACGCTATCTTCACCGTTGACTAGTACTCTTCTTCCTTGAGACACATATAGTTTGTCTATATCATCTCTGGAATGTAAGGCCTTATGTGCCGTCATGAGGTTTCTTGTTCTCTGGTCCATTTAAGTTCTTCCCTAGTCCACTTTAAGAGTAGTCCCGGATATCTTATGGGGAGGACAACCCAGACGTTTATCCCTTTCATGAGATTTCTGCTAAATAGTTTGGTTTCCAGTAGTTCCATACACCTTTTTTAAATTTTTTCTTTCATGTATATTTATTTGATAGTGTCCGCTTCCAATATTCCCTAGTATTTGTAAGTTTATTTTTCTCCGAGCATTCTGTTTTTTTTTCTTAGTTTGGTAGTTCTATTCCTTCTGTCATGTGTCATTTCCCTCTTAATATTAACATGGTGCATTTTTCTAAGCCAAATTCCACCCCTATGTTCAGACTGTATATTCTCTCTCTCTCTCTCTCTCTCTCTCTCTCTCTATATATATATATATATATAGGTTTTGGTTTCTTTGGTTAATGACATCTCAACCTTCGTAGGTTATTTAATTCCAAAATTATCCCAGAATAAAAACTGGAGCCATCTTCGCGGGAACGAATAATGAAATGAAAATCACATTGACCGACTATATGCTTTTATATATAGAGTAAGAGTAAGAACTAGTAGGAGGGGAATTTACGAAGGAAAATAATTTTTATTCGAGTTCAAATGAAGTATAAGCAAAAGGAGAACGATAGGCATTTTAGAATGGGGTAGTTATATTCGAAGATGATATTGTTTAAGGAAGGTTTATTTATCTTTAGATATTAGAGCTTTAAGAATTTAGAGTTTTTTCTTTGTGTAATACGTGTGCTTGATTAAATCACACACACACACACACACACACACACACACACACACACACACACACACACACACATAGTGTTTCAGAAAAATTGATATAATTTTGTATTCTAATAACTTGACCAATTCTAGTTCAAATTATCTCAAATTTCAACAGAATCTGTGGAAACTACAGAACATTCTATGTTCTCACACACACACACACACACACACATATATATATGTGTGTGTGTTTGTGTGACTGTATCTGTGTCTATGTTTGAATATATATATATATATATATATATATATTTATGATTTATATATCTTGATGTATGTATGTATGTATTTACGTAAAGTCAATGTGGATATCTTGCCTGTATGCGCATCCAAACACGTTCGTTTCAATTTCAAGGAGATTGCTCCATTAAATTCGAGTTTTTAAAATACCAGTGCCAATAGATGAGTTGCTGCCAATTTCCTGACAGGCTCCTTCGGGCACTCCCTTGGAAGCATTTAGAGAAATAGAGAACTGTACAGAGCCAAGACAATCTCTTGGGATATTTTCAAGAATATCTCATCAATTTACGGATTAGCTGGTAAATTGAAAATTGAGTTTTGTTTAGCGAGGTACTTTTATTTCAAATATGTCATTGTAATACAGAATTTAGCAGCAAAGAATGTGGCGAAATTTTTCCGACTGAAGGAAAGAGAAAATATATTAAAAATGACTGTTCTGAAAAAGGTTTATTAATCATGTACTATCTTTTAAAAAGTTTTTTTTAAAGCTAACGCCTTTTTTTATTTAAAAATCTTATTCTAAAAAGATGCTAGGTGTTCCCATGAGACTGAAATAAAAGTTGAATTTTAAAACTACCACATGTTAGCCGAAGAAAAGAAATAGACGGATCTTCTCAGAGATGATTTCAGTTGATGGAGAGGTAAGAAGTTGCGTTTTGAGCAATTTTCTAACATTATCTTTGGTAAAATTATATTATGCCTTTTGAATTGAGTAAAATACAGGAAAGTCGCGCGTGCGCGCACACACACACACACACATATTTATGTAAAGGAAGTGAAAATAAGAAAAGTGCATAAAACGTTTTCGATGATATATATATATATATATATATATACTACTGGCACTAATTATAGAATTCCACTTAAAAGCAAACGCCATAATCTTCAACGGCAAAGACGCCCTACACAGTAGTAATATGCTAAAACAAAAGTTACATCACTTTTGTAATAGATCCCCCCTGATGATGGCCCAAAGTCGGGCAGAAAGTACTAGGGATACATACAACTATGGACAATACATAAATCAATTCCCCCCGAATACGATAAAAGTAATACGGGAATTTGAACGGATCCAGAAGAAAATACGTCGACACAAAATGTCTATTATGTTTAATGAAATTTGCATAAACGAAGAAATGCTGCCTATATATATATATATGTGTGTGTGTGTGTGTGTGTGTGTGTGTGTGTGTGTGTGTGTATGTGTGTGTGCTCTGCACAAGCAATTTAGTTTGAATCAATTATTTTTCTTAGTAATAGATTTAAACACACACAAACACACACACATATATATATACATTATATATATATATATATATATATAGGGTGTCTCAAAATAGATGCAATCCATTAATATGCTAATGATTTATTACTGAGAGAAGAAGCTAAAAAAACTGCATGTCCTGAAAGCTGATATAAGAACAATTAAAAAAAAACATTGATTTGATGTCTCCAGCTCAAAGGATGCATTTTTTACAGGAAGTGTTCCAAATGATCACCATTGTGCTGAAGACACACTTCAGTTCAAGCGAAGTTGTCAATCACCCTGACGCATTCTTTTTTCGGTATGACACAAACCTTCTGATTGATGGCCACATTAAGTTCAGCAATAGATTATCCAAGAATCCCCATTGACAAAAATCTGGGGGTTCAGCTCGGGTGAATGGAGAGATCATTCGGGTTCGCAGCGCTTGCTGATCAGCCTATTATCATATTTACCACCCCCTCCGCTCGGACAGGATATGACACAAGGTCAATTTTTTTAAGCGGAGTTTAACAGGTTTGAATTCAGAGTTTTCCTTTCTCCTAGACTAGTTGCCTCACCAGCACTGAAGAACCTAGTCTGCCCTACTATTTTACCCATAGCTGGAGGAAGAATAACTTGATTCATACCTTTCCCAAGGGTATTAGTACTATGTAAAATGCAATCAGTCTCGTCCAGGATTTGAACTCGTGTTGCCGTGTCTATTTCCTACGACGATAACCATTACACCACGGGCACATCGATCAGCCTATTACAGAATCGATGTAAGTGGAGTTGCCCATTGTCAATCTCGATTTACACCATGACGTGTTTTAAGAAACTTTCAGAACTTGTTCAGCACATCAATGTAACGCTCATTTGTGACAGTAACTGCCTCTTCGTCTGCATTTTCCATTCAAAACGGTCCGATTATTCCACATTTTGAGATAGCCACCCAGGCTGTGCATTTCATCGAGTGTAAGGGTATCTGAACACCTAGTCCGAGGCGTCTGCGCCCAAATATACAGTTATTGCTATGGACATTCCACAGATCCAGAAGTGTGCTTCGTCGCTGAATCAAACATCAAGGAATTCAGGATCTACTTCAATCTTGTTCTCGAACCACTGGTACATCACTAAACATTTTCCCATGTAAGCTGGTGTGAGTTTATCATTGATCTGTATAGATACAGCTGAAGACCATTCTTTGCAACGATTTACGTGAAAGACCAAGTTTTTGGAAACGTCTTTGGAGTGACTTTTTCAGACTGTTCTGACAGAATCTCTCACATCATTTTCACTGTCAGGACATATTGCTGTCAACTTCCTGCCAGAACTGGGATTTTCTGCCTTCTTGTTGAGGTTGAGGTTGTTTACTTACCTTGTGGCTTGAAATTTGTGTACCCAACAATAAATTTGGCTTTTCTGGGGATGATTTTTAAAGTTACACTTCCGACGAAATTTTGTTGGCACAGTTTTGAATGATTTTGTCTCCGGAAAAGTAGTGACGCAAAATATTTTTCCTCTCATGTCCAAGGCTTTATGATCGAGGATTAATAGTTGCTATAGTATACTATTTTCAAATCTGAAACAAAAAAGAAAACAACATTATTATTAGAAGAGTTATTAGCAGTCTCATGAATCCCATGTATTTTGAGATACCCAATACCACACACACACACACACACACACACACATATATATATATGCTCTGCACAAAAAGACAGTTTGGTTTGAATAATCGAGTTCTCGGAGTAGTATATTTAAAACACACACACACATACACACACACACACACACACACACATATATATATATACTACACTTTGCAAAAATGAAAAAAAGATGGAATTAAAACTCTTGGAGGGTGTTCACTAAGGGTTTTATTTTTATTTGGAAGCAAATAAACAATATTTTTTTTAAATACCTGAACATTCTAACTTAATAAAATATTCCTTTAACAAATTAGATTAAATTGTTTAAATCAAGGGTACATTTTTTTTACAAGTCATGCAGGAGAAAATATTTTTGAATAACCTGATACCGAGGAAAAAATTATGGAATTCTTTGGCAAAAAAAAAAAAAATTAGAAATTGTATTTTGTTTCTCTTTCTCGAGTTTTTGTGATGACATTAATTCTTTCAGTTGTGGATTTCACTTATTTAAAGGAATAATCTTCATCAAAGTGTTTTCAACTTTCCCGAGTTGCAGTTATTAAATCTTTGGTGGATGGAGCCTTCTCAATGACTATTATTCACGAATATCCGTTATAAATTTTCAATTGGATTTACATCCGGACTGTTCACTGGCCGTATTATTAGTTTTATATACCTTTCACGCAGAAAAACTTTAAACCCTTTTGCTTTGTGGCAAGATGCATTATCGTTCTGAGAAATCACTTCATCATCACCAAACCAAATTTCTATCAATGGAATGAGAAAACTATCGTATGCATTGAT
Organism: Sepioteuthis lessoniana; assembly: GCA_963585895.1. Classification (NCBI taxonomy): domain Eukaryota; kingdom Metazoa; phylum Mollusca; class Cephalopoda; order Myopsida; family Loliginidae; genus Sepioteuthis; species Sepioteuthis lessoniana. Next base: position 26,655,486 of record OY757943.1, read on the forward strand.
TGTTGAGGCAATGATTGCCATCTCCATTGATCATTTAAATGACACTAAACGCTATATCATGAATGACTGGGGAAATTTGATTGTTTTTATTTGGCAGTTATTTTATGTTTCATTTGAAAGACACCAGAAAAAAGTTCCAGCATCATCGCCAGATCCAATGCAGATTATTGATTATTGATTCATCACTATCACTTTCATCTAATTGTTTACATGTCATGATTGTTTCTCGTTAGCCAGCTTTAACCTTATTTTCTTCCGTTAGTTGACTATTTATATATTCAAGGCAAATTTCTTTAAATTTTCTATCCTGATATTTTGATGTTTTTCATGGTCATCTAATATTCTTTTTCAACCATCCCATTATTTTATAGTTGTACCAAATTTTAGACACAGCTGACTGGGAACAAACAGTTTTTTTTATCTGATTTTATTGTGGATTGCCTTCTTGGTTGAGTTTTATGATCCTTTGTATTGTTTCAATTGTTATTTTGTTAAAGCTTTGTTTCTATTCAATTAGGTATACCCAACTGCTTGTTGAGGTTTGCAAGGACTGTCTTTTAAATGTAGACTGAATTGTATATCTCAGCTCCTGTTGGATTTTGTTTTTGTAATGCAAATTACAAGGTCATTTCATAATTTTTTCCTCAACATTGGATAATTCCATGATATTTTCCTCTGCATGGTTTGGAGAAAAATGATACCATTTTACTTTTCATCAACGAGCCATTTCCCATTTTTGTAACCCTTCCACATTTTGCTTGTTCATAGAACAATATGTGCATTTTTGTAGATGTTGGGGCATGTTTGTGTTTTCTCTCTTCTTAATATCACTGGTATGTATATAAAAGTTTAAATGTTCTTGTGTGTACAAATGTGTTTATTTTTTCAGCAAGAATTGTCTTTTAACTGTAGACCGAATTGTATATCTCGGCTTCTGTTGGAATTTGTTTTTGGAATATAAGTTACACGATCATTTCATAATTTTTCTCGACATTGGGTTATTCCATAGTATGAAGCCCGCAATCTCCTCCCATTTCCGGATATGGAGCACCCACATTTAGGTGCTTAGAAATAGCCGGTCTCTTTCATCTACCTGTCAGCACCAAAAGTCGTGTCAAACAAAGGAGATAAAAATGATGTTTGTTTGTTTGTTTTGTTTTACGGCATATCAACCTCATCGGTCATTTAATGCCGAATCGAGTGAAGGAAAATAAGTCTGAAAAGAAATTCAAAGGAGAGGTCTTAAGAATTAATGATAAACTTTAGATAATTAGTTGATCATTTGCTTTTTTAGGAGTTTATTTGTAGGGAATAATCATAAAAAAGTTTGTAAAACAGGTCGGGAAGAGGATCAGTTTTTCAGAATATATCTCGTCAAGAAAGGGTTTATAGAAGTAATTTAGTCTTATTGTAAATTTCTTTAGATTTTTGTCTATAACTTCACTGTTTTCAGAAATGATATCACATTATTTATTTCAGTTTTTTGGAGATAAAAATGAATCGCCCTTATTCTGAAACTCTGACCAGCATTACCACACACACACACACACACACACACACACAAACACATATACATACACAAACACACACACACATACACACACACACCTCTTCCAGTCAGCTGGGGGTGTAGAATACCTCGGTTACTTCTCTGCAAAGGGGGGAGATCCCTCCCAACGAGTGTCCACGATAATACATTAAACAACCCGAAGATGAGTTTCCAGTAATGCTGTAGCTTTGGGGGATGCAGAGTTCTCCTTCATTGCCATTGCTTCCAGGTTCACTCTTTCATGGAGTGGTAGCACCTGATAGTGTCCTATCTATGGGTTAAATAGAACTAAACTGTGTACTTATGATAAAATGACCTATTTGAAATAGAACTGTTTTTTAAATAGAACTAAACCGTGTACTTATGCTAAACTGAATCATTTTAAATAGAACTGTTTTGACATTTAACTGCTTGTAAACATAATCTATACTTATACTAAATTGAATTGTTTAAAATTCAATTCGGTGTTAAATGACCAGAAAAGGGTTGATACGCCGTAAAACAAAACAACCACCCAACCAACCAGCACACACCTTATTCTCTGTATGGACACACACACACACACACACACACACACACACACACACACACATATATATATATTCCTACTTCCAGCCATATATCTACTTTGATATATATATATATATATATATAAACACAGACATACATACACATCCACACCCAAAATATACATACTCATCATATGCTTACCCCCAACCGTGTCTAGGCCTGCATATACACTTATACATATCTATACCCACGGTCAACACTCATATCGAAGCATACACATACATCTAACACAATGTACTAACACATCAAAAGTTCAAAGTGTAATACCTCTGCATAGTGTGGAAAGAATTATACCATTAATCTATATTATGTAATTTCTAGTTTGTTTAAGATATATCTTATGAAACCATCACGTTTAGCTATTAAAGACAAATGTTAATCGGCTATTAATTTATTTACTGATAAATAAAAACTTTAGCAAACATTCATGTGATAATTCCATTATTATTGCTTGGGTTAATATATTGTATAAATAGAATCTTTTCTTTGTGTCCACCAGGTTAATTAAACCTAATCTTTATCATTTTGTTTATTCGAATAAAGTAGATTCCAAGCAGAAAATTCTCTTGCTGAAAACCAAAGTTATAGCATTTTATGATTAATTTCGGTCAAGATTAAAAGGAATTGTTTAGTTTGTAAATTTGTTGTAAAAACGATGGGAACAGGAGGAGAGGGCAAATGCTAACATCTCGAAGACGTTTGTTAACGTATAAGTCATCATAGAAGCTTGATTCAATGTTATAACTGTGCTTACTCCTACATGAAAATTAGGTCAGAAGGATGAATTTATGATCGGTTTATGAAACTTAAAAACCCACGTGTAGAGCTGGTTTTTGGCTCGTACTAATAGTAACCCTTTGGACTAACATCTAATCAATATTTATATTCTTACGAACTTCTCACACTGTCGATGGGACTTAGAATATGTTGGATATATCCCATGCAGAGGGGTTAGAGCCCTCGACGAGCATCCTCTATATGGCACTAAATTGTATCTGAGGCTTTGGTTTTGAAGATCAGGGTAGTGTGGATTACAATTTCATTGTTCCATCCTGTCGGCTGGGGCTAAAGAATATGCCGACAACACCCATGCAGAGGGGGTACGGTTCCCCCATTAGTGTACTGGGTAGGACACAAAACTGCTTTTGATGATGAGGCTATAATTCTGGAGATCGGGGTAGTGTGGAGTACAACTTCATTGTTACATCCAGTCGGTTGGGGCTGTAGAATACGCATACTGCACCTTTGTAGAGGGGTAAGATCCCTCCACTAGTGTACAGAGTATGACATTAAAATGCATCTGATGGTGAGGCTACAATTCTAGAGATCTAGCTAGTGTGGAGAACAATTTCATTGTTATAATAATCCTGGGAAAGGTATGAACCTACATATATCCCCTGGAATGGGTTAAATAGTTCCACTACTGTCCTTCTACAAGGATGGCCTTGGCATTAAATAACTCACGAAGGTTGATATGGCATTAAAAAAACAAATGCTTTGCAATATTTTGTAACATGAGGAATTATGAGTGGGTATCAGGGAACTGGTTAATTAATACTATTACGTGATGCATGACGGTGTTTTTGATTTAAACAGATGCAGTCGAGACACGAAAACAGAAAGACGGGCTTTATTCCTTTCTCAGCTCATTTGGGCTACCTTACTAGAGATGACTTAGGAACTTTTCTTCTCCTTCTAATTACAGTTGTATATACCCCCACATTGTGATATGACGAGATGAGACATGAAGTCACCCTTAATGCAAACAGGACGGCAGTGATCAATTTTTTTCTAGCCCCGTCGGCATTCTCCTGTATGGTATGCCTCAGACACAAAACTGATTTTGTCTTTGTCCTTTCTTTTTAGTTCAATGGGATGGGCATAACAGAAAAGAGGAACGTCTCTCAGTGAAAGAGCTACATTACGCTTGATTTGGTTGGATTTTCTGGCAAATTTTCAGGTCATTTAATGCCAAATCCTATTTATAAATCTATATGATTTGTAAACGTACAATTTGTCGATAACATTCTTAAACGAGCCACAGTTCATTTGTTCGAACATTGTTACATGACTTTAAGTATTTCTAACACTAACAATTCTATTGAATATTAATCATTCGTTTGCGTACAGTTAAATGATTTCAAGTATTGGTATGTAACACTAACAATTTAAAGTAATATCAATCATTTGTTTACACATAGTTATATATATATATATATATATACGTGGTGCCTTCAATAAGTTTCCAGACTTCTTTGGTACAGGCATTTAAAATTGTCGTACACTCTCGAAAATTCACTATGTTATTGCTATACATCTAATGAGATGACTGACCAATTTTTATGATTCTGTTTTAAACTTGGAAAAAATGCCACAGAAACGTATGGAATGCTTCAGAATGCTTTTGGAGCATCTTGCATGAATCGAGCATCAGTTTTTGAGTGGCATAAGAGATTCAAGGTAGGCAGGGAGTCTGTGAGGGAGGATGAAAGGTGTGGGAGGAGTAAGGAAGTCAATACACCAGAGTTGATTGGCCAAAGGGTTAGGGTTAGGGTTACTATGTTGAGGTTTTAAGGGAGTTCAGGAAGAGATTCCTAGGGAAGAGGCCAGCACTCTTCAAATCGGGTCAGTGGCATTTCTACCAGGACAATGCACCAGTCCACAACTCCATCCTTGTCACAGACTATTTGACCAAGATGGGCATCAAGATAGTTCCCCAGCCTCCCTATAGTCAGGACCTTGCTCCCTGTGACTTTTGGTTATTCCCTAAGCTCAGAGGCTGTCGTTTTGAGACAATTGAGGAGATGAAAGAGGCTGTGACGAAGGTCATTGACAGGCTCACACAAGAGGACTTCTATGGGGTCTTTCAGAAGTTGTTGGAACAGTACAAGTGAATTGCAGCTGGAGGAGATTACTTCGAAGGGGATTAGAGTTTTATGTGTGCACTATCGATAAAAGTGCCCACACGAAAAACGTCTGGAAACTTATTTAATGATCCTTGTATATATATATATATATATGATTTGTAAGGGAATAATTTGTCGATAATGTCCTTCTAAAAAAAGTCAGAGCAAATTTGTTTGCACACAATTAAGTATTGCTATTGTTTGTACACAGTTAAATGGTTTCAAGTATTGCTATGTAACACCTATAATTCAGTTTCTGCACACAGTTAAACAGTTTCTAGCACTTAAATCTATCACAAATAATTCTATTGAGTACTATTCATGCGTTTGCACACACTAAAATTGCTTCGAGTATTGTTATCTGTTATGTTGAAGAATGCGCCGATATCGACCCGTGTGGTTTGAACACGGATTTCCAGCCAACGAACACAACTGTTGAAATGGACTGTGCAACTGGGGTCACGTGACTAGAAGTGGTTGATATATAAATCAGTCAGACAAGAGGTCTAACGAGAGGCGTGCCGTAAAATGTTGCGTTGCGTTGCGAGTTAGTATTCTTAGAATTGCGATAGCATTCCATACAGCAAAATAATTGGCATTGTACGAGAGTAGAGATTATAAAGAGTCGGCCAAAATTATCCCCCTCACTAATCATTACAAAACTGTCTAACACCAATAATTTTATTTACACACTGTTGGATAGTTTCAACTATTACTATTTAACATTAACAATTCAACTCATCAGTCATTTGTTTGCACACAGTTAAATGGTCAAACAGTTCTATTTGAACCATAGTTTTAACCCTATCAGGTACTACCACACCGGTGGACATGGGAATAATGGCAGTGAAGGAGTACTCTACATTCTCCAAAGCTCCAGAACTGGAGCCTCACTATCGGATGGTTTATGTAACACTAACAATTTAATTTAACATCAGTGATTTGTTTATATATATATATATATAGTCATCCACAGACAGATCTGTTTCGTTCTATCAGAACTCATCAGTGTGGCTAGACAGTAGCTACCCATAGCTGGGATCGAAACCCGGTTTGACTCTAATGCCAGGCCGAAGCCTCTAACCATTCAGCCACGAGCTGCTATTAGCTGCGAAGTAAATTTTAAACGGTTATGAATCACAATTACTATTATTTACATACATCCGTTCAACGGCTGCCGAGACCTCAATTCAAATACGAAGAGGCTTGCAATGAACGCTAATGGCAACACGATCACTTCTTCGCCAGAGAACTCAACCCTACGGGGGTAGGGGTGAATATATCTCTATAGTCATCCACACACACACACATATATATATAGTCATCCACACACACATATATATATATAGTAATCCACATATATATATATATATATATATATATATAAATGGATGTGCATATATGATTTGTAAGTGAAGAGTTAATCGGTAAATTCGCAAAAGCGAATAATTTGACAGTTTTTTTCAAGTAACCAATCCTATTCAATAATAATGATGATGATGATGATGATTCCAGGACACTCTGCAGAGATGCAGTCAGTGTATTCTACTGCTCCAGGTCACTGGGCAGATTACACTTGAAGAAAGCCGGAGAATGTACTGGTCAAAACGTTGTCGAAATAATGAATGCAGAAAGGGAAATAATTATCTGAATAATTCTTTGAACGGATAATTTTGCTGGTCAGAACGGAAGCGAATAATTTGACAGTTTATTATTCTTGTTTGAAGATTTGAAAAAAAATAATCAAAATTTTCTGCCTTTATCAGCTTTTTGCTTCGCTGTTTTATATTGCAGTATAAATACAATTTATAGTTTGTTTTCTGAAACAAGTTTTTATTTCTTCTTTTTCTTATTCTTCTGAACGTTTCCTTCTTCTAACTTTTTTGTTTACATTTCAATCTTTTCAAGTTTCTTTTGTAATTTTGTAATTTGTTGGCAGATTGATGCGGGAGAGAACGGTGGCATCATAGGGACAACTGAAAAAGAAGCAGGATAACATTTCATATTGACGCTCTTCACTGACACTTAACGACGACGATGTCACTTGAAAGACAGTTTTATGTCTTGTCTACAAACTATTTATTTACGCAGCTATTATTTATTTCATTTTAACGCCTGTCATTCTCGTACGTATTTGTGTCTTTATACAAAGCGATACCATATTTTCGTTTACTTCATAAAATGCATATTGCATATGTCCGTGAGTTTATGGCTACATGCAGTAATTATTGCGGTAACGAAAATTGTTAATTTAATAAGTAGACGTCCATAGGTATTTTTTATACGCGCGTATTCATTTATATGCGCATGCGCTCTTAAAATTCGGAGAAAAAGCAGAACAATATCAGCGGTATGTATATGTTTCATACATTATCTGTTAGTTATTTTTATGGCATGTCAACCCTTGTTGGGTTATGTGAGGTTGGAATTTGTGTTTTTCTTCAAGCGCTTATTTGGTTGATGGTTACTATTCTTATTTAGTTATAATCATTTGTGAACATTTACAACTTCAAGTGGCAAAACAAATAATTTGTACAGTTATATTGTTTCAAATATTCCTATCTAATACTAATTCAATAATCATAATAATGATAACAATGATAATATTAATAATCGAATGCAGCAAACTAGCACAAAAGAAGTACAAGACTAGACACGAATGGGTGGGGAAGGTGACCCACAGGAAATTGTGTAAGAAATTGAAATTTGACCATTCTACTAAATAGTATATGCATAAACCAGAATCCGTCCTGGAGAATGAGACGCAAAAAATTCTCTGGGACTTTGAGGTAGAAACAGATCCCCGAATCCCGGCCAGACGACCAGACCTAGTGATGATTAACCAAAAAAAAAAAAAAAAAAAAAAAAAAAAAGAAGAAAGAAAAAGAACAAGAAAGAATGGGAAAAAAGAGAATTTGTCGAATTGTGGATTTTGCTATTCAGACGGACCACAGAGTGAAAATCAAAGAAAAAAAAAAAAAAAAAAGAGAAACAAGTACTAGGACCTTACCAAAGAACTAAAAAAGCTATAGCACGTGGATATGACGGTGATACTAATTATAATTGGTGCACTCGGAACGGTCCCCAAAGGCTTGTTAAGGGGATTGAAAAAGCTAGAAATCGGACGTGCCGAGATCATCCAAACTAGTGCATTACCAAGAGTCCAGGAGACTTGAGTAGACTTGCTGTTACCCAGACTCCTGTAAAAGACCATCAGGTAACGCTGGTGTTAAAAATTCACAAGGAATTATAATGTTATATAATAGCCGAGGGATTTCGGTTCATGCCTTTGAGTTTAGTTAGGCTGAGAACCTTTCGGCTCAGCACATGGGTTAGTTAGGTGCAACATTGAGGCAGGTGTTAACGCGGGCGTGCGCGGGCGGATGGAGGTGTCACTCAGATGTCATATTAGTCCGAGACAAAATGCGGTGACAGGGTGCGGGTGACGTCACGCACCGGAAGCGCACGGAGGTTTGTGTGAGATTTGAAGAAAGTAAGAGTTGAGAATTAGACGCTAAACGAGAAGGATCGACTTTTGGAGCTCGCTGGCGCGATGCGAACTTGCGCCCTATGAGGGCCGCTCGAGATGGGGGCCAAATGAATAAGACAGCATAGAAGATTGTATCTCTCCTCCTTACGTCGAAACCTTTAACTCAAAGTTAATAAAAAAGTTTCGTACCTGAACAAGAAGTCGTTACGTGTTTCCGAATTTTGAGATTCCTATGTCCTTTATATGTTCTATCGTTATCAATATTCGATGTCTATTTCACCCATTTCGCACATGGCCATATTCGTGTATCTGACTACGCAACAATGATAATAATGATGATAATAATAAGCTAATGTCGAAATGATCAATCACATATTAAGCGAATGCAGCAAACTAGCACAGAAAGAGTATAAGACTACACACGATTGGGTGGGAAAGCTGATTCACCGGGAATTGTGTAAGAAATTTAAATTTGAATATACGAAAAAATGGTATATGCACAAACCACAAACTGTCCTGGAGAATGAGACGCAATGTCATTTTGAGATACAAACTGATTACCTAATCTCGGCCAGACGACCAGACCTAGTATAAAAAAGAACTTGACAAGTTGTGGACTTTGCTGTCCCAGCTGACCACAGAGTAAAATTGAAAGAAAGCGGAAAGTTTTTTAAATTCCCTAGCAAAGTTGTGGTGCTTATCTAGCACCACAACTTTGCTAGGGAATTTAAAAAACTGTGGAACATGAAAGTGACAGTGAAATCAAATGTGATTGGTGCCCTTGATACAGTCACCAAAGGACTGGTACAAGGACATGAAAATGAGTAAAGACCATTCAAACTACAGATCGGCCAGAATACAGAGAAGAGTCCTAGAGACTTGATGAGAGTTGCTGTCCCTCACACTCCAATGAGAAACCATCGGCTAAAGCTGGTGTAAAAAACTCAAAAAGGTGTAAATAATAACAATAACAACAACAACAACAACAACAACAACAAATTGCCGTTCCAGCCGACTACAGGGTGAAAATGAAGGAAGGCGAAAAACTGAATGAATATCTAATAAATGAATAATATACAAATAAATAACAAGACGAAAATAACTTGTCAACAAGTGGATTATACCTTTCCAGCTTACAATAGAGTGAAAATGAAAGACCGCGAAACGATGTACAAATTCTTGGGTCTTGCCAGAGAGCGGAAAAATCTATGGAACATAAAAGTCACTTTTACAGCAATTGTAGTTGGAGCCCTTGGAACGTTCCTAAAGAACCATGATAAGAGACTGGATGTACTGGATGATTAAGGTAATAGTTGTAACTATCAAAACCACATCACTTTTAAAATCGGCAAGGATACTTAGAAGAGTCTTGGAGAGCTGAGGAATCTTGCTCTCACTCAGATTTCAGTGAAAAAACCATCAATCAGAGCTGAGGGGGAAAAACTCGTAAGGAGTAAAATATAATATGCAACAGAAACGGTTATTTACATAAACGAATACAGCAAACTAGAATAAAAGGAGTTTAAGATTCGGAACAAATGGATGGGAAAGTTGATCCATTGGGAACTGTGCAAGAGGTTCAAATATTAACTAATATTATATGCAGAAGAATAGAATCTGTTCAAGAAAATGAGACGCATAAATTGAGATCTAAACGGATCACTTAATCCTTGCTAAAAGCCCTGACCTTCTGTTAATTAACAAGAAAAAAAAAAGAACTGGTCATTTAGTGGATTTTATTATTCCAGCAAACCCCAGAGTTGAAGATGAAAGAAAGCAAAAAGATAAATAAATACTTGGATCTTGCTAGAGAGCTGCAAAATGTTATGGAACATGAAGGTGACGGGGATGCCAATAATAGTTGGCTTACTAAGAACGGTCCCTAGGGGCTTGAAAAGAGTTTAGCGGAATTGGAAACCATAGGAAGAATCGTGACCATGAAGACCACAGCATTGTTGAAGTCAGTTAGAATGCAGAGAAGAAGTCCGGGAGACCTGAGAAAATTTGCTTTCGCTCTGTTGCTCAGACTCTTGTAAAAGCCCATCAGTTCGTGCTGGAGTGAAAAACTCGCATAGAGTAAAATAAATAAAGGAATAAATAAATAAATAATAGTAATAATTGGCGAATAATTACATATCTTCAATTAAAAACTCTTCAAAAATTGTTATATCAATGTTTTAAGCACAAAAATTTTGATAAAGTCTATCTTAAACACCTCATATTCAGTCGTAATATAAATGTTTTTAAAGCAAAATACCATTTTTGGAGGTATTTGTGGTGTAAAGGTTACTGTCATAGGAAATGGACACGGCGACACGAGTTCAAATCCTGGATGATTTGTATTTCACATAGGGCTAATACCTTTGGGAAAGGGATGAATCCAACAATTCTCCTTCATGCTACAGGTAAAATAGTAGGGTAGATTAGGCCATTTTCCCTTCGTAGGGCGGGATTTATTGGACATCTCATCGTGTCAGAGTGTGGCACAAGACCGATCTATGGTAGAGGCCTCACATAAATCAAAACTCATGCGTGACAGGTAAAAAAAAATTCTTGACCCCGTTGTTATTCCTCTAGGGGAGTGCCTCAGGCACTAAGCAATAATCTGAGTCCTGTCGAATCGGGCAAAGACCTGGAGCGCACACAACTGCACAGTCGAAATGCCGGTCTAGGAGAAAAAAACCCTCTAAATTCAAACCTGTTTAACTCCGCTTAGAAATTCAACTCGTGTCACATCCTGCTCGTTCGAAGGGGTTAGTAAACACACACACACACACACACACACACACACACACACACACACACACACACACACACAGATATATATATTTCTTAGGTGATCCGAGTTCAAATCCTAGACGAGACTGTTTGCATTTCCAATAGTACTAATACCCACTGGGAAGGTATGAATCCAATTATTCTCCCTCCAGTTATGGGTAAACGTCGGGAAGACTGGGCTCTACAACCTCGGTATGGCAACCGGTGTAAGAGAAGAAAAACTCTAAATTCAAACCTGTTAAACCCCGCTTAAAAATGACCTTGCGTCACATTCTGCTTGTGCAAAGGAGTTGGTATATATATATATATATATATACGGTTTCAAGTAACAAATGCGGATATTCCTTTGTAAACATTGCTAAGTCGGCTAGGGCTGTAGAATACACCGACTGCACCTCTGCAGAGGGGTAAGACACTCATCCCCCAACGAGTGTCCTGATATGACTCTGAACAATCTGATGGTGAGGTTCCAGTAATGCTGGGGCTTTGGGAAATGCAGAACACCCCTTCATTGCCATTGCTCCCATGTCCACTCTGGCCCGGAAAGGTGGCACCTGATAGGGCCTTATTTATGGGTTAAATAGAACTAAACTACATACTTATGCTAAACTGAATTGTTTGAACCAGAACTTTTTGACAAAACTGAATAGCTTGAAAAGAAATGTTTTTAACAATTAAACTGTGTACTTACATTTAGACTGTGTACTTATGCTAAACTGAATTGTTTGCAATGGAACTGTTTTGGACATTGAAATTGTTCTTATGCTAAGCTGAATTGTTTAATATAGAACTATTTTGACATTTAACTGTGTGTAAACAAAATATATACTTATACTAAACCGAACAAGCTGTTTTTGACAATTAAACTGTGACTCATGCGAAACTAAATTGTTTGAAATAGAAATGATTATTCATAAAAATGGATTTAAATGGAACTAGACTGCGTATTTATGCTGAACTGATTTGTTTGAATTAGAACTGTTTGGCTAAACTGAATAGCTTGAAGTAGAAATATTTTGACAATTAAATTGTGTACTTATATTAAACTGAACGTCTTGAAATAGAAGTGTTTTGACATTGAAAGTGCGTTCTTAAGCTGAACTGAATTGTTTGAAATAGAACTGTTTGACTAAACTGAATAGCTTGAAACAGAAATGTTTTTGACAATTAAACTGTGTACTCATGCTAAAATGAATTGTTTGAAATAGAACTATTTGCATAAAAATGGATTTGGCGTTAAATAACCTACAACGGTTGATATGCCAAAAAAAACCCAATCAACCAATCAATCAACCAACCCTTTGTACACAATTATAGCTTTAAATAACTATTTTTAATACTATTAATTTATACACAATTATATGGTTTCAAGTAACTATTCCTATACAATGATAATAATCATTTGTTTACATACAGTTAAGTGGTTTCACATATTCCTATCAAATACTAATGATTTGCTAAAAGTTATATGGCTTTAAGGATTTCAAGCAAATATATAGTTTTGAATAAGAGAACTTTTAGCATCCAGTAACGGCAATATCAACGGAAGTAACTTAAAGACATCAAACAACCAAATCTAGAAAACAGAAGTGGACTTATAATCAATTGTATGATAGAAATATGTGGAAAGTTGGATAAATCAAACACTTAACTCAAATTTAGATGTGTGATATTTCGTTCGGTTTTATTTCATATTCTCGAACTTCTTCAGACAGAAACTCTTTAAGAGCACTCAGAATATGTAGCCCACAATACTTTAATGAAGAATTTGAATACATTGAACATTCCCTCAAACCTAAAATATCCAAAATTTTTCATATTAAATGCTAGAAAAAAGCTCTTAAGATACACTCATCAAATAAACCAAAGAAAACCAACTCCTCTATCCCCATCACCCATAGACCAATCTCTCTACCCACAAACACACATAGCACTCTACGACAAACTAACCAAATTAAGAATACCGATTATACACACCACATCAGAAACCATTACATCATCAAACGGACTTACAACAAAACGACATCTCGCGCAGGCATATACTCCATCCCATGAAAAGATTGCAATTAACATTACATCGACGAAACCCAACGCAATCTAGAAAAGAGAATTTACGAACACAAACGATCTATCAAAACAAATGACGATTGAAACGCCCTTTTCTACCACATGTTAGAGTTCAAACTCACATTAAATTTTTCCCAAGCCACCCTAATCAAACTCATACACTGCAAAAAATCCCAAAGACTACTAGAATCTGCGGTTATTTCCAAAACAAACCATAAAAAACAACGTTCAGGTTTTTACCAAATCTCACCATACCTGCTTAACATCATACTGAATGAAAACAAAATCAAAATAAAAAACGGATAGGGAAAAAAAAACATTTTTTCACTCTGTGCCACCATACTTTCGAGAATCCTTTCCTATTGTTTTTCCTTATCACTTTGTCTCTTAGCCCTTCTTCACCCCAATTAAAACCTAGACACCACAATATAGACAAATTTCTGCAACATCACATTATAGTCAATACTTTCCAAGAAACAAGTGATGCCAAAACCACTTTTACCCAAACCAGTTTCATGTGTGTACTATCAATAAACGTGCCCATACGAAAAAAGTCTGGAAACTTATTTAATGATCCTTGTATATGTATATTCATTTGACTGTGTACAAACAATTAACCGATGTTGAATTAAATTGTTAGTGTTACATAACAATACTTGACACTATTTAGCATTAAATAATCCATAAGGGTTGGTATGCCATAAAACCCAATCAACAAACAAACCAACCAACCAACCAACCTTGGGGACTCTTAGCTTAGCCACTTTAATGAGGCAACTTACTTCGTCACATTGTTAACCCTTGCCAACGTTACACAATACATTGAATTTAGAGATTTTCTTCTCTTGAGATGGTTGAAGTTATTTTTGTGACGGTCTTATGTACATAAAAGAAGAGAAAATAATTGACAAACCGTTAAGAAAAGTATAAGTATTTCATTTACCGAAATAATACATTAACGTAAAAATTAGGTAAACAAAAGATTGTTACTATCAGTAACTTCAAGCCAAGCTATTACGGAAAAGTCTGATGCCGCTCACTAACAGCACGGTACCTCCATTTATACCATCAGGAGGCTTACCATTTCTTTCGATCAGATTTCAAGACGCCGGTGTCTCACTGTATTCCTATATGACAATTACTAAGGCGAGGGAGGCCATTTTGTTCTACTATTTGCTCTGTAGCTATGGGTAAATAGTTGGACAAACTGGGCTCTTTACTTTTGTTTAGGCAACCAATCTAACACAAGGGAAACTTTGAGTTCAAACTGGCCTTACTCCGCTTAAATACTGACTGTGTCTCACCATGCCCGCGGTGAAGGAGTTGGGTAAATATACATGCTGCTTAAAAGTTGACCTTGTGTTACATCCTAGTCCATCTTTTTGTTGGCAGAGATAACAGAAAGGATTGGTTTGGTTTGGTCGGGTTTTATGGGATATCGACCATTGCTGGTAATTTAAAACCAAATCCTCTTTATACATGTATATTAAATATATAAGATTTGGTTTGGTGAGGTTTTATGGCATATCAACCATTGTTGGTTATTTAATCGCAAATCCTCTTTATACATATATATTAAATATATAAGATTTGGTTTAGTTGGGTTTTATGGCATATCAACCATTGTAGGTTATTTAATGGCAAACATCTCTATAAATATATAAGATTTGGTTTGGCGGCGTTGTATGGCATATCAACCGTTGTAGGTTGTTTAATGTCAAATCTTCTTTATAAATGCATATAATTTGGTTTGGTGGGGTTTATTGCATATCAACCATTGTTGGTTATTTATTGCGAAATCCTCTTTATACATATATATCAAATACATATGATTTTTAAACAAATTTTGTAGAAAATATTTTCAAACGGGCCTGAGCTCATTTTTTTGTACGCAGTTAAATGGTTTCACTTATTTCAATCAAAAAAGAATAATTTAATTTACGATGAATCATTTGTTGGTACATAATTAAATGTTTTCGTGTATTGTTATTTAACACTAACAATTCAATTTAACATCAGTGATTCATGGGTTATTTAAAGCGAAATGCTATCCTTTTAAGACAGTAGTGGTATTATTTAACTCATAGCTGGGGAGAAAAGATTGTTCATGCCTTTCTCGAGAGTGTTAGTTCGAAAGTAAACATAATATATATATATATTTACCGGTCCATTGGACTAGTGAGTTGAGTGTTCGCCAATGGCCTGGGAGACCAGGGTTCAATCCCAGGTCGAGTCATAGCAAAGACTAAAAAATAGTACTTGATGCCTCTTGATTGCTTAACACTCAACATTATAAGGAAGGGATGAAAGGTAAATTGAAGCAATCAAGAGAAAGGAGTAACGGTCTCCCCTACACATCAGTGTAGTAGCTAATGAAAAGGGAGCCTTCGGGTCACCTCGACTACGGTCGCCAACTTTACTCACTTACTTTATATATATATATATATATATATATATATATATATATATATCTTAGTTATATCTCTCTCTCTATATATATATATAGGTAGATAGATAAGAAAAGATTAAGATAAATAGATTGATAGATATAAGAAGGGATATATGTAAGTTGAGATAAACACATATATATGAATAGACCAGGATAGATATGTCAATAGATAGATAAATCGATATGAAGAGATAGATTGATAAGAACAGACTGAGATCGTTCAAATAATTTGGTTGGTTGGATTTTATGGCATATCAACCTTTGTAGGTTATTTAACGCCAAATCCATTTTTGTGTAAATAATCAGTTCTATTTCAAACAATTCATGGTTTGGTTGAGTTTTATGGCATATCAACCATTGTAGGTTATTTAACGCCAAATCCATTTTCATGTAAATAATGTTCTATTTAAAACAATTCAGTTTAGCATAAGTACACAGTTTAATTGTCAAAAACACTTCTATTTCAAACTATTCGAGCAGTTATATGTAACAATTCAGTTAAGTGTAAATACAGTTTTAATGTCGAAAAACAGTTCTATTTGAAATAATTCAGTTAAGCATAAGCACGCAGTTTAAATGTAAGTACGGTTTAAATGTAAAAATATTTCTATTTCAAGCTATTCAGTTTACTCAAACAATTCAGTTTAGCATAAGTATTTTTTTAGTTCTATTTAACCCATAGATAGGGCCCTATCAGGTGCTACCACTCCGGGCCAGAGTGGACCTGGGAGCAATGACAATGAAGGGGCACTCCGTATTCCCTAAAGCTCCAGTTTGCAGGAACCTCACCATCATATTGTTTAGTGTCATATCTAGGACACTCGTTGGGGGGGGGGTCTTACCCCTCTGCAGAGGTGCAGTCGGTGTATTCTACAGCCCCAGCCGACTGGGCAATTCAAATAATCGATAGAGAAATATATATAAAGAGATCGAGATAAATCGATAAATATGAAGAGATTGAAATAGATAGACTGGTAGACATGAAAAGACAGAAATAAGGAAAAAATATATAGACGATTCAATATATATATATATATATATATATATATATATATATATATATATATATATATATATATATGTGGTAGATGCATATATTGATAAACACATTATGAGAAATAGATAAAGACATAACAAAAAAGGGTAAAAACTAAAAGAATGAAACTGTTTATGAGAAATGAGGTAAGATAAGTCCCGGGACACTGAAAGACAAATGCGCACACTTTAAAGACACTTTCACGCATCTTTGTCGCTAAAAACACGTCCGCACAAGATTTGGTGCTGGAACCAGAAGTGTGGCGCGAGACTGAAAGTCTTTCGGTGCCAGAGAGGCGAGTTGCAATGGCGTCTATGTTCCCTTGATACTCAAAGTGCGCCAACCATCTTCACCTGAATTTTCCGGGGATCAGCAAATCTTTTTTCTCTTGTGGCACTAAATTGCAACTTAGGAACTATTCCGGGAAACTAGACGATTAGTTGACGCCAGTATTGGGTTGGAAATGTGTGCTGAACTTACTTTGGGAATATATATATATATATATATATATATATATATATATATATATATATATTGTTAGCAAAAGTAATAGGCCAGTTAATTTTTGAACTTCGACATGTCAATGTTGTTTATTTTTAATAAATATTTATTTTCTTTTGTTACTGACTACTCTATTACGTCTGTCACGCTCCAGTACATTGGCATATATATATATATATATATATATATATATATATATATATATATATATATATATATGATAATTTTTGAGTTGGTTGGTATTTAACGTATATTTGTGCATAAGATGCGTTATTTTTCCAAATTTTTTAGCCCAAATGTTTGGGGTGCGCATTATATACAAGAACTATGTAATTAACTTTTTTTCCGGTCACATGCCTCGCCATAAGTTATATCTATAGTCCAAACTCATGTGTTTTACGCCGTTTCAGAGAAATATTGATTGGAATGTGCGTTTGCTTATAATTTTGTTTTTCCTCATGTGAACTTATTTTTGCCGCAAGTTTGTTGCAATTTTGGTAATATGTCTACGTTTAGTTTGGGTTTTGTTTTATAGCATATCAACCCTTGTGGATTAATTAAATCTAAATCCTGTTTATACATGTATTTATATATGATTTGTAAGCGAATAGTTTATAGGAAACATTTTTAAACGAGCCTCTGCTCATTTATTTGCACGCAGTTATATGGCTTGAATTATTGCTATTTATTATTTGCACACAGTTTAGAGTATTAGTATTCATTGTTTGTACACAGTAAGGCGGTTTCAAGTATTGCTCCCTATCACTAATAATTCAATCTAATATCAAAAATTTGTTTGCACACAATTAAATGGATTCAAATATTGGTATTTATTCTTTGCATACTGTTAAATGGTTCCAAGAATTGCTACTCAACACTAATAATTCTATCTAATAATATGGTCCCTAGGGAAAGGATCAAATAGTTCTAATTGACCCAAAGATGGAACACTAACAGGTACTACCACTCCAGGTCTGAGTAGACCAGAGAGTAATGGCCATGAAGGGGTACTCCACATTCCCAAAAGCTCCAGATCTTTAGCCTCACTATCAGATGCAGTTTAGTGTCTTAGCAAGGACACTAGTTCTATCTGACCTCTGAATGGGACCCAAACAAATATTACCAATCTGTGTCAGAGTGGACCTGGTAGTAATGGCTATGAAGAGGCACTCCATATTACTTAAAGCTCCAGAAGTGGAACCTCACCATTAGATGGCTAAGTGTCATATCCAGGACACTAGTTGGTGGGGGTATCTTACCCCTTCGCACAGAGATGCAGTTGGTTTATTCTACACACCCCAGCTAACTGGACTGGTGTAAGTGTGTTTTCTGTAAATACTGTGTAAATTTATCGTTTTAAGACATAATATAACGTATAATAATTCTTATTTTTAGTTTGTACCGACAGAAGAAAACATTGAACAAATGTTAAATGTAGATTAGATTGATCTGCCTTATATTATAAAAGGTCAGTGAGAGAATTCTTTTTCATAATTTCGTTGTCCAAAGTTAAAGCTGCATATTATACATATTATACATGTACGTGTTATACAGAAATATTTACGTTACCTAACTTCTCCACCTCTGAGAGGATTTGAATTCAGAGTTTTCTTTTTCCTAGATTGGTTGTCCTCGCAAGACTAAAGAGCTCAGTCAGCCCTACCATTTACCCATAACCGGAGGGAGAGTACTTGGATTCACGCCTTTCCCGAGTGGATTTGTGTGAAGTGAAATATAGAGAGCTGCATCCAGGATTTGAACTCAGGTTGCCGATCATCGTAACACCAAGCACGCATCCTTTCTTTCATTAGTATGTTCAAGTATATGAGCAAATTTGTGCAATCTCCAAATTATTTTTAGTATACAATTAACAGTAGGCAACGAGATCTATCAAAAAAGAAAAAAAATTAACCATCTTTAGCATTAAAATAACCTTCCTAGGGCAATAGTAATTTAATCCATCCGTCCAGTTTGTGGGGAGCTTAGACAGAAGAGTAAGACCCTCCAAAAATGTGTTGTCCTGGGAGTGACACTAAACTGAATCTGATAGGGCAGCTCCAGTTCTGTAGATATGGGGAAATGTGGAATACTCTTTCATTGCCATTACTCCCAGGTTCACTCAGACTAGGATTTGTAGTACCTGTCGCGGACCTATTTATAGGCAAAAAAGGGCTGTTTGAAAATTATTAGAATTAGATAAGAATACTTGATTCCAAATAAGCGTAAATTATTTATATAAAGAATAGTAATTTGAAGGTATAATTGTTTTCTGAAGGTCATTATTAGTTACTTGAAGCCATATAATTGTATGCAAATAGATTATAATTTAATAAAAATAATTACTTTTACGATATATTTGTGTATGAATTATTAATATTCGATAGGAATACTGTAAACTATACAACTGTGACCAAATTATTTGTATTGGTATTGATATCATATAACAGAACGCAAAAACCTCTGAAGAAATAACTGCCCCAAAATGTAAACATATATGTATAATAACCGCGATTCCATAACCTCTAATCACACAATATTCCTCGATGGGTTGAAATTAAAATCAATCATTACCCAGTCGGTTGGAGTTGTAGAAAACACCGACTGCTTTTCTGCAGAAGGGTAAGAACCCCCATCCTCCAATGAGTGTCTAAGATATGACACTAAACAATCTGATTGTGAGGTTCCAGTAATGCTGGAGCTTTGGGGAACCCCTTCATTACCATCGCTCCCAGGTCCACTCTAGCCGGAGTGGTACCACCTGATAAGAGTCATATCTATGGGTCAAATAGAACTAAACTGTGTACTTGTGCTAAACTGAATTACTAGAAATAGAACTGTTTTGACATTTAAACTGCTTTTGTATGCTAAACTGAATTGTTTGAAACAGAACTGTTTTTTAAGTTGAAACTGTACTTACGCTAAACTGAATTGTTTGAAATAGAGCTGTTTGACTAAACTGAATTGCTTGAAATAGAAATGTTTTTGACAATTTAATTAAGTACTTTTGCTTAGCTGAATTGTTTGAAATCATCATCATCATCATGTCGTGCCGCTAGCACAGATATCCCTGACCCTCTCTCGCCACTTTTCCCTATCGTTCATCGCCTCTGGCATGTCTTCTGGGCTACATCCCATATCTTCATATAGCTGCTGTATGTATGTTCTTGCTGGTCGTCCTGCTTTTTCTCGGCCATATGTGGGGGGTCCATAGGAGTACATCACTTATGAGCTCGTCCCTGCTTCTCCAGCAGTGTCCTGCGTGCTTGGTTCGTCTAACTTTGATAGTTTTCGTGATGGGGGGCAGGTGGCCGTATAGTTGGTGCTTTGTGGGTTGTTGCCGCCAAGACTTGTTAAATATTGCTCGCAACATTCTGGTGTAGTTGCCGTCAAGCTTCTTCTCCAGCCGTTTTGTTAGCGTCCAAGTGGTGCATCCATACAGCAGTATCGACACGACTGCTGCTTGGAAAAAATTGATTTAGCATTAAATAACCAAAAAAGGTGGACATGCCACTAAACCTAAACAAACAAATAAAAAATAAAATCAATCAATCAATAAATCAATGAACACCTCCGCCAGGTTTCTTTTTTTTTGACATGGTCCAATCGAATACGATTGATTTTGAAATAGATCTATCTAACCCAATAGATAAAACCCTATCAGCTATTATAACTCCAGACCAGAGTGAACCTGGGAGTAATGGCAATGAACGGGCACTCTATACTCCCCAGGTCTCCAGAATTGGAACCTCATCATCATCAGATGCAATTTAGCGTTAAAACCAGGACACAGCCTTTGTGGTGGTGAGGGTTCTTATCCTCACGGCAGGGGATACGCTCAGCGTATTCTAAGCCCCACCAATAGGGCAAAGGGAGGTGTTGGGTAACGGCATACTTTTATCTGGTGAGCCATGTAATTATTATATTCCTTTATGATTCGTTTTTCTAAACGTTATTATGGAAATAATTGAAAATCTCTTTATTAAAAAATCTAACAAATCTTTTTTTGTCTCTTCTATTTTCCTCAGTTGCATATCATCATCATCATCATCATCATCATCATCAACAAGGTGTGCCGGCAGCACAGGTTCTCGTTACTCTCTCTCTCTCCCGTCATTCGTCTGGGAAAGTCGTCTAGACGGCATCCAGTATCCACATAGTGCTGATGAATGTAAGATTTTGCTGGTCGACCAACACTGGTGTGTCCATGTTTAGGAGTCCATAGGAGAACATCGCTTATGATTTCGTCCATACTTCACCAGTAGTGCTCAGCATATCTTACACATATTAATTAGATGGTCTGAGATGGGAGGCAGGTGGCTGTATAAATGCTGTGTTTTGGGTTGCTACTTCCAAGATTTTTTCAAGACAGCACGCAGCATCCTTGTGTAACTCCCATCAAGTTTTTTCTTTAATCGTTTCATTATATTCTAAATTGTGCAACCATACATTTATGTAACGGTGATTGTGTTACAGCATCAATATGAAAGATTTCCCAGTTACAATATCGATAGTCTCGGTATCAATATAACCTTGTATTCTTTGTTACAGATATTTGTACACGTTGCGTTTCTTTCAGAAAATTTGAATAATTCTTCTAATAACCGTTGAAATTTTCAACTTGTTTTTCCGTGTTCATCCGTATCCAGGAATTATTTATAAAACGAGGACAAACTCTGCTGACAGATACCATAAAAGTTTATTCAATAATAAGGAAAAATAATCCTATCTTTTTCAAATGGTGATACAGAGTGGGTGTCTTCCTTCCTCACTCGATTTTATGTATGCGTGTGTTAACTTGGCTGTCCTCTGTGTTTAGGTTCAACTGAAAGGGAAAATACTCTGACTCACTTCCTCCTATTCGATGCTCTTATGTGTGTGTGCGTGCGTGTGTGTGTGTGTGTGTGATATAACAATCTCAGTGAAACTAATTCGGAACCGATCTTTAAGTAAGCTTAAAGGGCGAACGTAAAACTTTTAGAGCGAGGTTTCTTTTTCGGTAAAGCCAACTAACTTCTCTCTGTAAAGCTCAGGCGAAACTCTCTCTCTCTCTCTCTCTCTCTCACACACACACACTCACTCTCGCTCTCTCTCTCAGTCCGTACGAAACTGATTTTTCCTTCCTCAGACTATATTATGTATACTGGTGTTAACTTAACCGTCCTCTTGATGGCTTCAACAAGAATAGGGGAAAAATACTCTGAGCCCTTTCCTCCTATTCCCCGCTGTCATGTAGGTGTATCGTATGACAGTCTTTCTCAAGGTTCTAGCGAAATAAATTTGTGTAACCCCTTCAAGCGAACTCATGGAGCGGAGATACTTCGATAGCCCGGAAGCATAGACTCGGGCAATCTTTGGAGCGGACACTTCTCTCTCGAGATCCAGAGCATAAAATGACTTTTCCTTGCAAAAGTCAAACGGAAACTCTTTGAAGCAAGGCTTCTCTCTTTTGAACACCGTGCGAAACTGAACCAACGTTACCATGTTTGCAGTTATACGCAAAAATTCAATGAAATTCTCAGCTAGTTTCACCTTGAAATCATAATTTCACGTATGGTGGTTGTTAGAGACTTTAGTCAAATTTTCGTCGCTGTCCATTTTTGGAGCACATAATCCTATTTGCTTCAAACCAATCAGAAACCGATTTTTGGTGAGAATAGCTAATCCCCTTGTTTTCAGAATCCTTCAGCATTTAAAATAAGTAATTTGGGTTCGATTCTTTCAACCGTTCTCCCTATTTAATTTTATTAGTTCAATCTTCTATTATCGATACATTCTCCTGGCCACCGTCACTTCAATTATTCAGTAAAGTTCCTTAACGTTATTCTTCAAATTTTTAATTCAGTCATTTTAATACAGCATTTAACTGTTCATAAAAAAGGGCGTGGAGCATGCTACCCACTGTTCCATAGACAAGCACCCTGTTATTGTGATACTGACACAGTGACAGTTTGGAAGAATTCCATTTTATTGGAGATATAAGATGGTCGATAACCCGTCAATAGCAGTTTATGCCTTTCCTAAATCTATGTTGACATCGTTTTTCGTAGATGAGATATCGATACCGAGGTATATGAGTTGGTCTTCTGTTTTAAAGTCTTGCTACTTAATAGTTGGTTAGTGTGCTTTGGTTTTATGGCGTATCAACCTTTGCAGGTTATTTAAAGCCAAATCCTGTTTATACATAAATATTCAATATATATGATTTGTCAACACATTTTCGTGATAACATTTTTAAACGAGCCCAATATAATTTTTTTAGCATACAGTTAAATGGTTTCAAGTATTGCTATATAAAAATCATAATTTATCATCAGTTTTTTGTTTGCACGCATCGTTTGTTGGTAATTTCATTTTTAAATGAGTTAGAAGTAATTTGTTTGCACACTAGCATTGCTATT
Source organism: Sepioteuthis lessoniana (assembly GCA_963585895.1). Classification (NCBI taxonomy): domain Eukaryota; kingdom Metazoa; phylum Mollusca; class Cephalopoda; order Myopsida; family Loliginidae; genus Sepioteuthis; species Sepioteuthis lessoniana. The sequence goes on from OY757943.1 coordinate 26,679,230, forward strand.
GTTTCTACAGTTAAATGATTTCAATTATTGCTATCTAACAATAATGATTCCATTCGATGTTAATCATTTGTTTGCACACAGTGAAGTGGTTACAAGTATTGCTATTTAACACTAATTATTCTATTGATTCATATGCACACCGTCAAATGGTTCCAAGTATTGCAGTCTAATACCAATATTACAATTTAGGCACACAGTTGAATAGTTTCAAGTACTGCGATCTAACACTAATAATTCTACTCAACATTATTCAGTCGTTTGCGCTCAGCTAAGTGGTTCAAAGTATTGCTGTGTATCACTAAGAATTCAGTTAAGCATTAGCCATTTCTTTGTACACAGTTAAATGATCAAACAGTTCTTTTTCAAACAATTCAATTTAGTTATTTATTTGCACTCAGTTTAAATGTCAAACACTCATATTTGACCAATCAATAGGACCCTGTCAGATGCTACCATTCCGGGCCAGAGTGGACCTGGGAGCGATGGCAATAAAGGGGTATTCTGCATTCTCCAAAGCTCCAACATTACTGGAACCTCACCATCAAATTGTTTAGTGTCATATCTAGAACACTTGTATGGGGGGGTTACCCCTATGCAGAAATTCAGTCGGTGTATTCAAACACGTGAACTCTTTTTTTTTATCTAAGTTCCCGTACAGACTGATGCCTCGTGGTCCTTGTTCTTGTCTATGCAGCAGAGATTTGGCTTGAGCAAGAGTATTTGCCAGAAGTGCTCGATCATCTGCGCATTCTGCATCAGTAATAGTGTATGCATGAGATCGTCTGCTTCCATTTTCTCCATTAGTCCTTCTGAAGTTCGTAGTACATAATCTAAGCAGATTATACACAGAAATGGTTTTCTAGGTCAGGTATATGCTAAATCAAATGGTTTTCTAAGTCAGGTATATGCTAATTTAAATGGGTTTTAGGTCAGGCATATGCCAAATCAAATGGTTTTCTAGGTTAGGTATATGCTAATTTAAATGGGTTCTAGGTCAGATATATGCTAAATCAAACGGTTTTCTAGGTAAGGTATATGCTAATTTAAATGGGTTCTAGGTAACTGATCTTAATTTTATATGCTAATCTAAGACAAAATACTTTTGGTTTCTAAAACGTCCTGATTTTTTTAACTGAAAGGGTTAGCAATATATTTTTATGACTATTTCAGTAAAAAATGTTTTTATAACGAGTTTTTAAAGAAGCAACCATAAAAAATGCTTTTTTAAAAAATTAAATGTACCAATATATCTTCTGCATTTATGGAAATATGAAGACGCCGAGGTAGAAATTCAATAACTACAAGGACTTACATGCTATCTCTCAAAAGTAATTTCATTTAGTTCTGCCTTAACGATTTAGAAAATATCAATACTCAAAATAATCTTTTAGGCCAAAGTTGCTATTCAGTATAAATATTTGGTACATTAGATGTTAGAAGTTAGAAGTAAAAATCCAAGTCATTCATGTAATTTAATTTGACTTAGTCATATGCTATTAATACTCTCAGAAAGTTTGTTTTTTTATGCAATTTTCTAAAATTATTCGTGCTTTTAAAAGTCTAATATATATAGCAGATTTCATAATTTTTGAAACAAAATGATCGGGAACATGTCAGGGAAAAAAATGAAAGAGTAATGAAAATTACATTTATTAATAGGAGAAAGGAAAAAAAAATTAAGATCAGTTACCATTTAGTCTCAAACATAAACCGAAATGTGAAGAGGAGCCCTAGAGTACTGGTACCAGATCTCTACCGTTGAAGGTATTGTTGAATGTGGCATGCAAAGTAGTTGATAACACATGCACATTCCTCCTCGGTGATCGGAGGTCCGGACGGCGAGGAACCCGTTGCCCTACGATCTTCACAAATGTCAAGAGTTTCTGTTTGGAAATGTCTTGAAATTGAACTTCCTCCTGTATTTTGTTTGAACAATCTTAAAATACTTAGTTTCGTAATATGTCTTCACACAAAAGATCTGCTTCATCGTCCAGGGCATAATTTCGGAGTATTTGGTTGAATATATGAATGTTAATTATTTCCCAGCAATAATCTGAAAAAAAAAAAAAATAAAGAGAATAAAGTCAACAGGGAAGATCTAAGAAACTGTTGCTTTGTTTTAGCAATTGTGAAAGACTATTAAATTATTTCCAACATTTAAAACTCATAAATGGATTATGGGTGAAATTCTGGATCTTTTACAGAGAAGAATGACAAAAAACAAAAAGAGTAAAAGAAAACAATTTCAGGGAAAGATTGGAAGAATTAAGATTAACAATTTTACTAGAAAGAACAAGAGATGTGATCTAATTGAAACTTAAAATAATTATGGACTTTCTAATTATGCTAGATATTTTTTCAATATTTCTTTGCAAACTGGAGGTTTTCTGTCAAGATAGATTACAAAAACTAAATCATTCAAATGAATTTTTTTTTTAGTAGAATAATATATTTTGGGAAAAATTGCCGAATCAGATAAAAAATTACAGAAGTTTAGAAAAAATTAAGATTAGATTGGATGATTTTAGAAAAAAAGGATAAGAAAAAAAGTGGTTACTTTTGGGAACTATTGGATGAATTACTTAACAGAGGAGGTGTTCGTGGTGTAATGGGTATCGTCGAAGTTAATTGACACAGTGATTCGAGTTCTAATCCTGGACGAGGCTATTTGCATTTTCACATAGAGTTTACCCTTGGGAAAACTATGAATCCAGCTATTCTCGCTCGAGCTATGATTAAATAGTAGAAAATGTTAGGTTCTTTAATGGCAACCAGTCTACGAGAAGGATAACTCCGAATTCAAAGCTGTTAAACTCCACTTAAAAAACAACTTTGAGTTATATCTTATTCGATCAGAGGCGTCGGATAAATATATGCTTAACAGAATTGGATCTCTTTACAGATATTGTATTAATATTGTATATGTTCTGTGCAAAGATTCATTTTTTTTTTATCCAGTCGGCTGGGGCTGTAGAATTCACCGACTGCACCTCTGCAGAGGAGTAAGAACACATCAACGTGTGTCCTGTTTATGACATAAAACAATCTGTTGGTGAGGACCCAGTGATACGGGAGTTTGGGGAATGCGGAATACTCCATCATTGCAATCGATCCCAGGTCCACTCTGGCACGGAGTGGTAGCATCTAAAAGTGTTCTATCTCAGGGTCAAAAATTAAACTGTGTACTTATGCTAAACTGAATTACTAGAAATAGAACTGTTTTGACATTTAAACTGCATACATATATGTTATGACCTTGGAAGGGGTCACAAAGAGAACAGAACACCACGGTTATAGTATTGGTATATATTTACAAGAACAAAGGATGGTCACAAGAACATAGGACGGTAAGGTAGTTCGCATAACCACGCGGGGGTGAGGTTAGCTTCCGGATCTAGACTGTTTATTTCCTGTAGAAAATTTTACAGGAAGGCACTAGGCCTTATGTTTTGGGGGAAGGGGAAGGGTGTGGTCTTGCTTTATCTATGTTTTTACTAAGGGAACCTAGCTAGCCACATTCGCCGACCCATTCAACAATACAATATATAGTCATTCATCCGTCGCCTTGCGCGCTGCTACCACCAAAATACCACATTTGCTCTATGCAGAAAAGACATACTTAAAACCCCGGAAGTGATGCATGATTTTATTTACAAATTGTGATTTTTTACAAATGAATATGATGGGGATGGGAGAAAAACCCCGAAATATATACAAAAACAAAGAAACAAGGAAAAATCCCCCGTTTGGTTGCCCTCCCATCCCCCCGTCTATAAAATTGGAGGCCGACTGTTTTCCGGGGCGAAAGAACCGGAAACAAGTCGGACCTGCCCTAGGTGGGACTGGGATCCTAATCTATAGGGGGGAAAAAAAGGAAAATAAAGGGTCGGGCACGGTGTGGGTCGATACAAGACGGTAATATGATTTTTTACATATGAATGTTCAAGATCTTCAATAAAAGCGGACTGGGATATAGGTTGAGGTCGAAAAATAATGGGGGTGGGGAAGATCTTGAATACTAAAGACTAGATGACGGGGACAATGACTGACAACATACTGCTAACTAGGTTACAAGGGAAAAAGCTTGCCTACTTACCGGGGGTGGGGTCCCGAAGGACCCGTACCGTAGACGCCATGAGCGGGCAGAGGAGGGAAGGATGACTCCAACGTTGCCCCCTTTCGTACGACCAGGCTCGCTGCATTCACCCACCTTCTGTTGAATGTTATGCGATCCAAGCATTTTCTATCGCATCTGATTTTGACCCTCAGCTGATGCCGAAAATACAAAACCAGATCGCGATGAGAAAAGTTTGCATCGTCATACAATCCCTTCTTTCGCGTGTTCCAAATCACCATTCGAGCTACAGCCAGGATCGCGAGAAACACCACACGTTTCTCACCCTGAAACGGAGGAAGAACGTTGTCCACGACGTAACCAACGTCGAGCAGCACGAGCTGCTTGGGTTCGATGCGAGCCGTCCACTCCCCGACGTGATCCCAAAACGGGCGGACTCGCTCGCAGTAGTAGAAGGCGTGCTCAGCCGTTTCTTCCAATCCACTGGCGCAGCGAGGACAATCAGGCATGTCTGCTAGGCCCGCTTTGTAGTTCAAGCCGAGAAGGGGTAACGCATTCCGTACAAGTCGCCAGGTGAGCGAGAACTCGGAGTTGTTCAAGAAGCTCGATCCTGGCGCCCAATTCCAGTGAGAGCGGATCTCCTCCGCCGTCCAGCCTCGCCGCTCGCTAAGAGGATCAGAAGCGGAACCCACCACTAACTCCCGATATAGCTCTTTCCGAGGCCGTGAAAGGTCACTGGACCCAAGAAGGTTACGAAGGGCCTTTCGGCACTCGCTAAAAAACAGTGCTTCGCCCAAAGGCCTACGTCGACCTTCAGCCTTTGGGTCTGACTTGAGGCGAGGAAAAGTCCGACTCGCCTTTCGTCTCCACACTGAGTCCCCTGTCAAGGACCGGCCGAGGTATGCAAGTCTTTCAGCAAGCCAGTGGCTCTCCAGATCAGGCATACCCAGACCCCCGTTGCGTGTACGTTGGATACAGACCTGCCTACGGACCATCGGCCTTGCACCTCCCCAGAGTAATCTGGAGAGGGATTGTTGCAGTGCCAACCGACGTGCCTTAGGCAGAGGAAGTACAGCCAATCGGTAAAGGATCAGAGGGAAGACGTACGTGGCGCACGCCTCCGCCCTGCCCTTTAAGGACAACCTCCTTGAAAGCCAGATTCCCACCTGAGCATTCACCTTGGTTTGTACTTCCGACCAATTTCGCTCCAGTTGGAGGCCGGGCCCGAACCACACCCCGAGGATGCGGATGGGTCCGTCACTCCAGCGGAAAGGCCCCGGAAGAGTATTGCTACCCCTCCAAGCACCAAGCCGCAAACCTTCGCTTTTGTCAAAATTGACCTTGGCTCCTGCGATCCGCTCGTACTCGACAACCGCCTCTTTCACAGCCTTTATATCCAGACAGCGGGATACAAAGACTGTGATGTCATCAGCGAACGCGGAAACCCTTGCCGCAAGGCGGCCAACGAATGGTATACCGCGCAGGGACGGACTTGTCCCCTCATCCCTAAGCCTGCGTAGGAGGGGCTCCAACGTGAGGACATAGAGTAGAGGAGACAACGGGCAGCCTTGTCGCACCGAACGCTCGATCGCGAATACCCCCGAACGCCTTCCGTTCACCTGCACCACTGCCTGAGGGTTGTGGTACATCATGCTAATCCATCTGCGGAACTCCGGTTTGAATCCGGCAGTCTCCAAAACAGACGCCAAGAACCGATGGTCAACCCTATCGAAGGCCTTGGACTGATCTAAACTGATCAGCGCGGCTTCTGTGTCGTCTTTTATCCCCTCTAGGACCTCGCGAATCAAGTGCAGATTGTCCTGGATCGATCTTCCCTTCACAGCAAAGGTCTGTTCAGGGCCGATCAGATCACTGATGACACGCTGTAAACGATTCGCCAAGACCCGGGCCAAAATCTTTAACTCTGTGTTTAGCAGAGTTATGGGCCTGTAGTCATCTAAACCCTCCCAAACATGCCTGCCACCTTTCTTCAGCAATGTGATCACGCCCTTGGTAACGCTACCAGGGATGGCTCCCTGGGCGAACCAATGGTTGAACACATCCGTCAGAATAGGCACAAACATGTGCGACATCCTCAAGTACACTTCGTAGGGCAAACCATCTAGTCCCGGCGACTTGTTCAGGCCGACCTGCTTCAACGCATCACGGACTTCGCATTCAGTAACCACACCCTCGCAGCTAGCCGCTTTAGCCACCTGGAGGCGGGGAAAGTCGGCGAGATAGCTACGAAACTCCCGGATCGGGAGATCAGGGCAGCGGGCAAAGCGATCCCGAAAGTGCGCCCGAAAGGCATCACGTATCTCACGACTCGAATGCAGCAGTCGCCCGTCCGCGGTCTTGACAGACGCGACGTACCGATCGGGGAACCTTCGCACTTCTTCTTCACGCGCAGTCGCGTTCGATTTCACAGCTTCGTAGAGAACTCTCTTTAACCTAGATCTAACTACGTATCCCTTGTAGCGCTCGCTATTCTCACGCTCAAGGTCCCTCCTAGCTAGTTCTACACCTAGGGAGTCCCCCCCCGCCACCGCCCGGGAAAGTCTATCATCTATAGCCTTCGCCTCCTTGGCCTTATCTAGTTTGAGCTGTTGACCGTATTTGGTGGCGAAGTCTCTAATCCTATATTTGAGAGAAGCCCACCACCTATTCCCGGTAACCGCCCCCACTAACGCCCGCTGAATTAGGGATTCCAGCCGGTCCCGGAAGTCCCGTATCTCCAGTAAGGAGGTATTGAACTTCCAGTAACCGGCCAGACTAGGCCTATTTACTAACCGTAGACTGACTCTAACAAGTTTATGGTCAGTCCACGCTATCAAGTGGAACGTGGGACAACTAACAAAGTCAATGTCAGCTCGTCTCACTAACACTCTGTCCAAGTAGGAACCTACTTTGGCAGAGGGCGAACTATCTAGCCACGTCCACATCTCCCGCCCTGGGTGATCGAGACGAAACCTGTCGACGAGACCGTGACGAGTCACGAAGCCGACAAGGCTGCTCTCACACCTTCCCGCACTACTAGCTCCCCGACCGACCTTATCTATCTTGGGATCAAGGATCGCATTCCAATCACCCATTAAGACTAGCCGCTTCGTATCGTCCAGGAACGGCGCCAACCGACGAAAAAAGGAAACCCTCTCAGCAGCGATATTGGGCGCATAAACCGCAACCAGACGAAACTTGAAACTTTTCACGGCAACATCGGCCACAACCAGCCGGCCCCCGTCACCTGCAAAAACAACGTCAACATCAGCATCAAGGCTGCGTCCAACTAGCAAGGAGACCCCAGCGCTGACGTGGCTGCCGTATGCTGAGAAAACGTTAAAGTCGTTTTTCAGCACCCGACAGTCAGCGTCGCAAGTGAAGTGGGTCTCCTGCACTGCAGCAACATCTACGCAGAGGTTCTTGAGTTCACCAAGCAGGCGCGCACACTTGCTTGAATCCCTCAGTCCCCTCACATTCAAACTGGCAACGTTTAAAGCCATCAATCCGACTTACCTTACTCATCGTCGACTACGGGCCGGAAATCCTTGGGCGTGAGAATGCCGACAGCCTGACGCAGGGAACCGGTACCGAGTTCAGTCGTCACTCGGTTGTCCCTGGTGATTCCGCCGACATCTATGGGGAACTTCAGCTTTAGGGCCCTGTAAAGAGATGGGTGAACCAAAATGGGGACCCTCCCTGAACAGTAAGTTAAACATTTTTTGAGGGAGGAGTGCTCCAACTCCGCCAGCTTTATGCCCGTATCAGTCTGACAGACCGTACTCAAGAACTTCCATACGCCCTTGGTACGGTCGCCAGCTGACCGGACAAAAGTGGTCACCATGGCTGCACTCCTGAAATTCACTGGATTTGATACACTGAGGTTTTTAATTTTTTCCAAGCTGAGCAACGGCTTTAGTGCCTTCCGGAGCTGGAAGTCCCCAACTGCCTCCAGCTCCGCAGAGCACAAAGCCGCTGCCCGCTGTATCTGTCCGATGGATAGTTCATTGTGGTTTGTTTTCTTTGGGGGGTCAGTTTTTCTTTTTGGGGAAATGATTGCTGGGAAGAGTTCCTGAGATGAAAAGTCTGCTGGGCTGAGTGAGGGAAGGGATGGGGTTCGGGCTAGGCCCGAGGGTTGTGCCCTTTCAGCAGACTGAGATCTGGGGAGTGGGATTTTGTAGGGGCGGTGATATTTTTTAAAGAGTTCATGTTGGGGTGAAAGAGAGTCCATTTGTTGGGGAGGAGGCTGTAAAGTGATTTTTGGAGGTGGAAACTGTGGTGGAGGTAGTGTAGGTGGCGGTGAAGGTACTGGTGGAGATGGGAGAGGTATTTGAGAGGAGGGGCCTGCCTCAGGTTGGTTTTTTTCGGGGCACATTTTTTTGGCTGCCCCTTCCCCACTGTCCCTTCTCCTCTTCAGATTGGTCGATGTTTCCATATCTTCGATGATTTGTTTATTTTTCTTTTTAGTTTTTTTTGGTGATGGTGCTGTTGTTGTTGCTGGTTTCTTTGGTGTCATTGTTGCTGGTGCTGCCGGTGATTCTGTTGATGTTGTTGTGATTGCTGCTGCTGTTGCCCGTGGTTTTGTTGGTGTTTTTGCTGCTGCTGCTGCTGCGGCCGGTGGTTCTGTTGTTGTTGTTGTTGTTGTTGTTGTTCCTGCTGCTGTTGCTGTCGGAGATTTTGCTGCTGCTGCTGCTGGGGCCCTGGTTTGTTTTTGAGGAGGGGATGAAGTTGGACTTTTTTCCCCTTGTTTAGGGGATCCCCTCCTCTTTTTGGTCACTTCAGTCCAGCCCTCCTGATTGTTTTTGGGCTGGACCTGACCCGGGCCCTTGGCCTCCGCTTCTTTGTTGATGGTGATGGTGGTGGCCGCTACGTCTTTTGTTGTTGTTGCTGTTGTTGTTGACGCCTTGTTATCAGGTCGCTGGGGGCAAAACTTAGCGATGTGTCCGATTTGTTTGCACCCCCAGCACCTGGGGCGTCTCCCTTCCACCATCACCATCATCTGCCGATCCCCGCATATCAAAGTTTCGGGGATGGCTTTAAAGCCATCCCTTGACAGGCACAGCCGGAAGGCATAATCCCCGTAGGCTGTCCCGGCCGGGGATCTGAGGAGGTTAACTTCCTCAACGTGGCCAAAGGCACTAAGATATGCCGCGAGGACCTCCCCAGTGATGATGGCCGGGACATTACATACCGTGACTCGAAGCCTACGGGTGCCTTTATACTCCGGCTGCAGCCTGAAGTGTTTCGTTATGATGTCCGATTCAGCCGCCTTTGCCGCTTGTTCCTCTGTAGGAAGGAGGACATCCCATGTGGCGAAACTTTTACGGCAAAAGTATTGGCATGGGATGCCTGCCTTCCTCAGCAGCTCCTCAAAGACATCCTTTGTTAGCCCCACTAGCCTTTTTGTTTTGAGGTCGGAAACGACCAGCGAGAGGACTCTGGGCGCGATTTTCTCGGCGATTTCTGGGATGGGCAGTATTTCGTTGCCTTTGAAATACTTGGCAAATCTGCCCACCCGGTCCTTTTCGTATTCATCTGGTCCTCTCTGCTGGCCTTTCCAGGCTGTGGGGCTTTGTTGGGCCGGCTGAATCGGACTGTCTTCGGAGACTTGGGGATCGTCGGGGATCGGCAGCGAAGGCCAATTCGATCCTATAAGGCTTACTGTGGTCTTTGTAGGGGTTGCCGTTTCACCCTCCATGGCTGAGGTAGAATTAGCAGCCAAGGAGGGTAAAGGAACTAAAACCTCCACCTGTTGCAAGTATGGAGGGGGGTTCTACTGTTAAAAGACGCAAAAAAATTAATTAGACACAAAAACAGTGAAAAAAGAAGGCCACAAAAAAACACGTAGAACCCCTGAAAAAAATAAGAAACGACAAAAAAGACACAAAAATAATAAATTCCGACGACAAAAACACAAGTCGGATAACAAAAACAAGTGATTTAAACAGGCGTCACAAATAAAGAATTCTCGGTAAGACTAAAAAAAAATAAAAAATAAAAAATTCAAACAGAAAAAAACAAAGTCTTACCGAGATAACCAATTTAACAATTCACGTAACAAAATAACAATATAGACTGGTCAAGCAAACGTGGAATAACAAGTCTGACGTGTAGGAACGCAACTCCGGATCTAGACTGTTTATTTCCTGTAGAAAATTTTACAGGAAGGCACTAGGCCTTATGTTTTGGGGGAAGGGGAAGGGTGTGGTCTTGCTTTATCTATGTTTTTACTAAGGGAACCTAGCTAGCCACATTCGCCGACCCATTCAACAATACAATATATAGTCATTCATCCGTCGCCTTGCGCGCTGCTACCACCAAAATACCACATTTGCTCTATGCAGAAAAGACCTACTTAAAACCCCGGAAGTGATGCATGATTTTATTTACAAATTGTGATTTTTTACAAATGAATATGATGGGGATGGGAGAAAAACCCCGAAATATATACAAAAACAAAGAAACAAGGAAAAATCCCCCGTTTGGTTGCCCTCCCATCCCCCCGTCTATAAAATTGGAGGCCGACTGTTTTCCGGGGCGAAAGAACCGGAAACAAGTCGGACCTGCCCTAGGTGGGACTGGGATCCTAATCTATAGGGGGGAAAAAAAGGAAAATAAAGGGTCGGGCACGGTGTGGGTCGATACAAGACGGTAATATGATTTTTTACATATGAATGTTCAAGATCTTCAATAAAAGCGGACTGGGATATAGGTTGAGGTCGAAAAATAATGGGGGTGGGGAAGATCTTGAATACTAAAGACTAGATGACGGGGACAATGACTGACAACATACTGCTAACTAGGTTACAAGGGAAAAAGCTTGCCTACTTACCGGGGGTGGGGTCCCGAAGGACCCGTACCGTAGACGCCATGAGCGGGCAGAGGAGGGAAGGATGACTCCAACGTTGCCCCCTTTCGTACGACCAGGCTCGCTGCATTCACCCACCTTCTGTTGAATGTTATGCGATCCAAGCATTTTCTATCGCATCTGATTTTGACCCTCAGCTGATGCCGAAAATACAAAACCAGATCGCGATGAGAAAAGCTTGCATCGTCATACAATCCCTTCTTTCGCGTGTTCCAAATCACCATTCGAGCTACAGCCAGGATCGCGAGAAACACCACACGCTTCTCACCCTGAAACGGAGGAAGAACGTTGTCCACGACGTAACCAACGTCGAGCAGCACGAGCTGCTTGGGTTCGATGCGAGCCGTCCACTCCCCGACGTGATCCCAAAACGGGCGGACTCGCTCGCAGTAGTAGAAGGCGTGCTCAGCCGTTTCTTCCAATCCACTGGCGCAGCGAGGACAATCAGGCATGTCTGCTAGGCCCGCTTTGTAGTTCAAGCCGAGAAGGGGTAACGCATTCCGTACAAGTCGCCAGGTGAGCGAGAACTCGGAGTTGTTCAAGAAGCTCGATCCTGGCGCCCAATTCCAGTGAGAGCGGATCTCCTCCGCCGTCCAGCCTCGCCGCTCGCTAAGAGGATCAGAAGCGGAACCCACCACTAACTCCCGATATAGCTCTTTCCGAGGCCGTGAAAGGTCACTGGACCCAAGAAGGTTACGAAGGGCCTTTCGGCACTCGCTAAAAAACAGTGCTTCGCCCAAAGGCCTACGTCGACCTTCAGCCTTTGGGTCTGACTTGAGACGAGGAAAAGTCCGACTCGCCTTTCGTCTCCACACTGAGTCCCCTGTCAAGGACCGGCCGAGGTATGCAAGTCTTTCAGCAAGCCAGTGGCTCTCCAGATCAGGCATACCCAGACCCCCGTTGCGTGTACGTTGGATACAGACCTGCCTACGGACCATCGGCCTTGCACCTCCCCAGAGTAATCTGGAGAGGGATTGTTGCAGTGCCAACCGACGTGCCTTAGGCAGAGGAAGTACAGCCAATCGGTAAAGGATCAGAGGGAAGACGTACGTAGCGCACGCCTCCGCCCTGCCCTTTAAGGACAACCTCCTTGAAAGCCAGATTCCCACCTGAGCATTCACCTTGGTTTGTACTTCCGACCAATTTCGCTCCAGTTGGAGGCCGGGCCCGAACCACACCCCGAGGATGCGGATGGGTCCGTCACTCCAGCGGAAAGGCCCCGGAAGAGTATTGCTACCCCTCCAAGCACCAAGCCGCAAACCTTCGCTTTTGTCAAAATTGACCTTGGCTCCTGCGATCCGCTCGTACTCGACAACCGCCTCTTTCACAGCCTTTATATCCAGACAGCGGGATACAAAGACTGTGATGTCATCAGCGAACGCGGAAACCCTTGCCGCAAGGCGGCCAACGAATGGTATACCGCGCAGGGACGGACTTGTCCCCTCATCCCTAAGCCTGCGCAGGAGGGGCTCCAACGTGAGGACATAGAGTAGAGGAGACAACGGGCAGCCCTGTCGCACCGAACGCTCGATCGCGAATACCCTCGAACGCCTTCCGTTCACCTGCACCACTGCCTGAGGGTTGTGGTACATCATGCTAATCCATCTGCGGAACTCCGGTTTGAATCCGGCAGTCTCCAAAACAGACGCCAAGAACCGATGGTCAACCCTATCGAAGGCCTTGGACTGATCTAAACTGATCAGCGCGGCTTCTGTGTCGTCTTTTATCCCCTCTAGGACCTCGCGAATCAAGTGCAGATTGTCCTGGATCGATCTTCCCTTCACAGCAAAGGTCTGTTCAGGGCCGATCAGATCACTGATGACACGCTGTAAACGATTCGCCAAGACCCGGGCCAAAATCTTTAACTCTGTGTTAAGCAGAGTTATGGGCCTGTAGTCATCTAAACCCTCCCAAACATGCCTGCCACCTTTCTTCAGCAATGTGATCACGCCCTTGGTAACGCTACCAGGGATGGCTCCCTGGGCGAACCAATGGTTGAACACATCCGTCAGAATAGGCACAAACATGTGCGACATCCTCAAGTACACTTCGTAGGGCAAACCATCTAGTCCCGGCGACTTGTTCAGGCCGACCTGCTTCAACGCATCACGGACTTCGCATTCAGTAACCACACCCTCGCAGCTAGCCGCTTTAGCCACCTGGAGGCGGGGAAAGTCGGCGAGATAGCTACGAAACTCCCGGATCGGGAGATCAGGGCAGCGGGCAAAGCGATCCCGAAAGTGCGCCCGAAAGGCATCACGTATCTCACGACTCGAATGCAGCAGTCGCCCGTCCGCGGTCTTGACAGACGCGACGTACCGATCGGGGAACCTTCGCACTTCTTCTTCACGCGCAGTCGCGTTCGATTTCACAGCTTCGTAGAGAACTCTCTTTAACCTAGATCTAACTACGTATCCCTTGTAGCGCTCGCTATTCTCACGCTCAAGGTCCCTCCTAGCTAGTTCTACACCTAGGGAGTCCCCCCCAGCCACCGCCCGGGAAAGTCTATCATCTATAGCCTTCGCCTCCTTGGCCTTATCTAGTTTGAGCTGTTGACCGTATTTGGTGGCGAAGTCTCTAATCCTATATTTGAGAGAAGCCCACCACCTATTCCCGGTAACCGCCCCCACTAACGCCCGCTGAATTAGGGATTCCAGCCGGTCCCGGAAGTCCCGTATCTCCAGTAAGGAGGTATTGAACTTCCAGTAACCGGCCAGACTAGGCCTATTTACTAACCGTAGACTGACTCTAACAAGTTTATGGTCAGTCCACGCTATCAAGTGGAACGTGGGACAACTAACAAAGTCAATGTCAGCTCGTCTCACTAACACTCTGTCCAAGTAGGAACCTACTTTGGCAGAGGGCGAACTATCTAGCCACGTCCACATCTCCCGCCCTGGGTGATCGAGACGAAACCTGTCGACGAGACCGTGACGAGTCACGAAGCCGACAAGGCTGCTCTCACACCTTCCCGCACTACTAGCTCCCCGACCGACCTTATCTATCTTGGGATCAAGGATCGCATTCCAATCACCCATTAAGACTAGCCGCTTCGTATCGTCCAGGAACGGCGCCAACCGACGAAAAAAGGAAACCCTCTCCGCAGCGATATTGGGCGCATAAACCGCAACCAGACGAAACTTGAAACTTTTCACGGCAACATCGGCCACAACCAGCCGGCCCCCGTCACCTGCAAAAACAACGTCAACATCAGCATCAAGGCTGCGTCCAACTAGCAAGGAGACCCCAGCGCTGACGTGGCTGCCGTATGCTGAGAAAACGTTAAAGTCGTTCTTCAGCACCCGACAGTCAGCGTCGCAAGTGAAGTGGGTCTCCTGCACTGCAGCAACATCTACGCAGAGGTTCTTGAGTTCACCAAGCAAGCGCGCACACTTGCTTGAATCCCTCAGTCCCCTCACATTCAAACTGGCAACGTTTAAAGCCATCGATCCGACTTACCTTACTCATCGTCGACTACGGGCCGGAAATCCTTGGGCGTGAGAATGCCGACAGCCTGACGCAGGGAACCGGTACCGAGTTCAGTCGTCACTCGGTTGTCCCTGGTGATTCCGCCGACATCTATGGGGAACTTCAGCTTTAGGGCCCTGTAAAGAGACGGGTGAACCAAAATCGGGACCCTCCCTGAACAGTAAGTTAAGCATTTTTTGAGGGAGGAGTGCTCCAACTCCGCCAGCTTTATGCCCGTATCAGTCTGACAGACCGTACTCAAGAACTTCCATACGCCCTTGGTACGGTCGCCAGCTGACCGGACAAAAGTGGTCACCATGGCTGCACTCCTGAAATTCGCTGGATTTGAGACATTAAGATTTTTGACTTTTTCCAGGCTGAGCAACGGCTTTAGTGCCTTCCGGAGCTGGAAGTCCCCAACTGCCTCCAGCTCCGCAGAGCACAAAGCCGCTGCCCGCTGTATCTGTCCGATGGATAGTTCATTGTGGTTTGTTTTCTTTGGGGGGTCAGTTTTTCTTTTTGGGGAAATGATTGCTGGGAAGAGTTCCTGAGATGAAAAGTCTGCTGGGCTGAGTGAGGGAAGGGATGGGGTTCGGGCTAGGCCCGAGGGTTGTGCCCTTTCAGCAGACTGGGATCTGGGGAGTGGGATTTTGTAGGGGCGGTGATATTTTTTAAAAAGTTCATATTGGGGTGAAAGAGAGTCCATTTGTTGGGGAGGAGGCTGTAAAGTGATTTTTGGAGGTGGAAACTGTGGTGAAGGTAGTGTAGGTGGCGGTGAAGGTACTGGTGGAGATGGGAGAGGTATTTGTGGTTGAGAGGAGGGGCCTGCCTCAGGTTGGTTTTTTTCAGGGCACATTTTTTTGGCTGCCCCTTCCCCACTGTCCCTTCTCCTCTTCAGATTGGTCGATGTTTCCATTTCTTCGATGATTTGTTTATTTTTCTTTTTAGTTTTTTTGGGTGATGGTGCTGTTGTTGTTGCTGGTTTCTTTGGTGTCATTGTTGCTGGTGCTGCCGGTGATTCTGTTGATGTTGTTGTGATTGCTGCTGCTGTTGCCCGTGGTTTTGTTGGTGTTTTTGCTGCTGCTGCGGCCGGTGGTTCTGTTGTTGTTGTTGTTGTTGTTGTTCCTGCTGCTGCTGTCGGAGATTTTGCTGCTGCTGCTGCCGATGATTCCAGTGTTTTTGCTGCTGCTGCTGCTGCTGGGGCCCTGGTTTGTTTTTGAGGAGGGGATGAAGTTGGACTTTTTTCCCCTTGTTTAGGGGATCCCCTCCTCTTTTTGGTCACTTCAGTCCAGCCCTCCTGATTGTTTTTGGGCTGGACCTGACCCGGGCCCTTGGCCTCCGCTTCTTTGTTGATGGTGATGGTGGTGGCCGCTACGTCTTTTGTTGTTGTTGCTGTTGTTGTTGTTGTTGACGCCTTGTTATCAGGTCGCTGGGGGCAAAACTTAGCGATGTGTCCGATTTGTTTGCACCCCCAGCACCTGGGGCGTCTCCCTTCCACCATCACCATCATCTGCCGATCCCCGCATATCAGAGTTTCGGGGATGGCTTTAAAGCCATCCCTTGACAGGCACAGCCGGAAGGCATAATCCCCGTAGGCTGTCCCGGCCGGGGATCTGAGGAGGTTAACTTCCTCAACGTGGCCAAAGGCACTAAGATATGCCGCGAGGACCTCCCCAGTGATGATGGCCGGGACATTACACACCGTGACTCGAAGCCTACGGGTGCCTTTATACTCCGGCTGTAGCCTGAAGTGTTTCGTTATGATGTCCGATTCAGCCGCCTTTGCCGCTTGTTCCTCTGTAGGAAGGAGGACATCCCATGTGGCGAAACTTTTACGGCAAAAGTATTGGCATGGGATGCCTGCCTTCCTCAGCAGCTCCTCAAAGACATCCTTTGTTAGCCCCACTAGCCTTTTTGTTTTGAGGTCGGAAACGACCAGCGAGAGGACTCTGGGCGCGATTTTCTCGGCGATTTCTGGGATGGGCAGTATTTCGTTGCCTTTGAAATACTTGGCAAATCTGCCCACCCGGTCCTTTTCGTATTCATCTGGTCCTCTCTGCTGGCCTTTCCAGGCTGTGGGGCTTTGTTGGGCCGGCTGAATCGGACTGTCTTCGGAGACTTGGGGATCGTCGGGGATCGGCAGCGAAGGCCAATTCGATCCTATAAGGCTTACTGTGGTCTTTGTAGGGGTTGCCGTTTCACCCTCCATGGCTGAGGTAGAATTAGCAGCCAAGGAGGGTAAAGGAACTAAAACCTCCACCTGTTGCAAGTATGGAGGGGGGTTCTACTGTTAAAAGACGCAAAAAAATTAATTAGACACAAAAACAGTGAAAAAGAAGGCCACAAAAAAACACGTAGAACCCCTGAAAAAAATAAGAAACGACAAAAAAGACACAAAAATAATAAATTCCGACGACAAAAACACAAGTCGGATAACAAAAACAAGTGATTTAAACAGGCGTCACAAATAAAGAATTCTCGGTAAGACTAAAAAAAAAATAAAAAATAAAAAATTCAAACAGAAAAAAACAAAGTCTTACCGAGATAACCAATTTAACAATTCACGTAACAAAATAACAATATAGACTGGTCAAGCAAACGTGGAATAACAAGTCTGACGTGTAGGAACGCAACTCCGGATCTAGACTGACTTCTTATTGCTGCGTCTTCCGGTATTATGGAGAGTGGTTGAGTCCATTAGTAGGTGATTCCGCCACAACAATATGCTAAACTGAATTGTTTGAAATGGAACTGTTTCTGTAAGTTAAAGTGAATTGTTTGAAATAGAACTGTTTTTGACATTGAAACTGTACTTTTGATAAATTGAATTGTTTAATATAGAACTCTTTTAACATTCAACTGTGTGTAAAAAAAAACTATAATTATTCTAAACGGAATTGTTTGAATTTGAACTGTTTGACTAAACTGAATAGATTGAAATAGAAATGTTTTTGGCAAATAAACTGTGTACATATGCTAAACTGAATTGTTTGAAATAGAACTGTTTATTTGTATAAAAATGGATTTGGCATTAAATAACATACAAAGGTTGACATGTCAAAACAAACAAACAAACAAACTATTTTCTTTTTAAAGTTAATGTAAGATGGGAAAAAAGGGTGCTGCCCAAGGGGACATAACAAATAAACAAGCAAACTAACAAACAAATAAAGTTTATGGGGACTCGTAGAAGGACCTGAGGCAAGAATACACCTCGATTCACTCAGAGCAACACTCAAAAAAGTACAAAATAAGAAAACCCCAGGCCATGAGAACTGATTTAAAAAATTCACTTTCATCCACGATAGACAGGCTATCGAAATGAATAGATGCTTAAAAGTCACATACATATCCGAATGGATGACCAAAGGAAAGACCATCCTGATTTTAAAAAGACTCCTAAAAAGAACAGCCCCAAACAACTACAGCCCCATAACGTATCTATCCATGATGAGGAAAATACTGACAGCACAAATAAGAGAGGAGATTTACTATTCATTAATAAGCTGCGGATTGTTTCCCAAGGAGCAGAGAGGATACCGCAAAGGGAACAGAGGAACAGAAGAGCTTCTATATCTTGATCGACATATCCTCAAGGAGACCAAAACGAGATTAAAAAATCTAGCTATGGAGTGGATTGTCTACAAAAGACATATGATACGTCCCGCAAAGCTGTAAAATAGATTGGCTTAGAATATATAAAACATTCTTAAAGTGGACAAGAGAACTTTAACAAATGGACTAGAAAACAAGAAATTTCAGGACGATGCATAAAGCCTTGCAACTCAGAGATGACGTAGACAGATTGTATGTATCAAGAAAAGAAGGTAGCACCGATGCAATAATACAACGACTAGAAGTCTACATAAAAAGCGTGTAGGAAGATAGATTACTGTGACCAAACTATTTAGATGTATAAAGAAGATGAATATGAGCTTCACATGAATTTTAAAGATGTTTAGTGACTTAAACTGACTTTTACTGTCGATTGATTGATCAGGTATCCTTCTTACTGTTTTCTCGCTCTATTTACAATCACATTGCGTTTTATATGTAATTAGATGATACAATTTAACTTAGTACAATAAGTATTTAGCACCTGATTAAAAAGTAAAAAGAGGAGTCCCTGTGGTCTAGTTGCTAAAATGCTGGACTGCAACATCGAAGTAAGCGAGTTCGAATTCCAGTAACGCTGTTACGTTCACTTTGGAAATAAAACCTTTGGGAAAGGTAGGAACCCCCTTGTCAGTTTCAACCATGGTGTTGATAAGTAATACAACTGTTAAATAGTACCACTACCGTTCTTCTATAAGGACGGTTTTGGCATTAAATAACCCATGAGGTTTGATATGCTATTAACACAAAACAATTCAGATGAATAAGGAACATCACAGATATATGTTTAGCGACTTAAACTGATTTTTAATGTTGGTTGAAGGATCAGGAATCCATCTTGTTGTTTTCCCGCCCTATTTACAATCACATTGCGTTTTATATATAAGTAGATTATATGATTTAACTTGGTACAATAAATATTTAGCACCTGATTCAAAAAGGGAAGTCTCTGTGGCGTAGTGGCTAACATACTGGCCTGTGAAATCATAGTAAGCGAGTTCGAACTTCAGTTGTACAATTTATTCACTTTCGGACTAATACTCTTTGGGAAAGGAATAAACTTCCTTCTTCGACTAAGCTATGGGTTAAATAGTATCACTACTATTCTTCCACAAGTATGATTTTGGCACTAAATAATCTACGAAGGTTTACATGCCATTAAACAAAGAAATCAAACCAAACACTCCTCATGAATTTTCTAAAATTGAAAAACTTAAACGGAATAGACAAGTAAAGTTGGTGACCTGAAGGCTCCTTTTTCGATAGCCACAACACAAAGGTGTCGGGGAGGGCGCTACTCCTTTCCCTGGATTGCTCCACTTTACCCTTGATCCTTACCTTATAATACTGAGTGTTAAGCAAAGAGGTATCAAGTACCATTTTTTGAGTCTGGTATGACTTGAACTTGGATTAAACCCAGGTCTCCCGGGTCATTAGCGAACACTCTAACCATCATGCCAATGTCCAGTACTAAATAAAGAAGTTTTTTTTGAATTTGCATCAAGTTACATATTATTGACGATTCACATATTAATAAAGAAAATCAGCTTTTATCTTATAAATTCTTGCGGGGTTTTTCCCTGTAGTGTAGTGGCTAACGTTTTGGATTGTTGCATCGTAGTAAGCGAGTTCAAACTCTAATCATGTTATTACATAGACTAAAACACTGGAGAAAGTTATGAATTCTTTTATCTTTTAGATATGAGTTAAAAAGTATCACTTGTTTTTCTCTATGACGATGACTCTGGCATTAAATAATCCAAGAAGGTTGATATTGCTATTAAAAAGGAAACAAAAACCTTTTGATGGATACAGCTTGCTGCCAAGAACTAATCTATAAAGCCATTGTTAAATTAAAGGAAACCCAAGAAAACGTTAATACCGTTGCAACAGAAAGACTCTGGACACAAATGAATTATTTCCACTTTAATATGAGATAGGCATACAGAACGGCTCCTACTAAATATCCATGAGATATTACAAGCAGAAATGATAAAAGTGCTCCAGCATTAATATAACAAATATCAACCATTGCAGATTATTTAATGCCAAATCCTGTTTATTCATCTATATTAGATAATCCAAAGTGAGGAATTTAATATAAAAGAAAGTCGACGTTATAACGTTTCGGTTTCAATAAACCATCATTAGGACTTAGACAAGATGTTATGAAGTGTCATTGGATCCCCGATGGATGCTTAACGAAATCTTTTTCTTTCCTCCCTTTCTTCACTCTCTTCTCTTCCTTTTTCTCTCTCTTCTCTATTCGTTTTTGTCTTTCTTTCTTTCTTTCTTTCTTTGTATGTCTTGATGGTTCCATTTGTTTTACATCATTACCTCACACTGGCATATATTACTGAAATATAACGCTGACTTATTGATCAGACGGTTAACGCCCTCCCCGTTCTCTGCGTATATAATCTCTTCCTTTGTTTTTTTTTGTATTTCGTTAGGCATCTGTCGGTGATCTATCGACACTTCATAACATCTTTTCTTAGTCCTGATGATGGTTTATTGAAACTGAAACGTTATAACGTCGTCGTTCTTTCATATCAAATTCTTCCCTTTAGATTACTTTGTTTTTCAATATTTTTCTCCCCATTGTCGGATTATTTTCCATTATTTACTTCCATATATATTGGATATATGTTTTATAAATGTTATTGATAACATTTAAAAAAAAAACTTGAACTCATTTTTTGTACACAGTTAAATGGTTTTAGATATTTCTATCTAACACAAATAATCCTATTATTATTTATCCAGTGAAGTGGCCACAAATATTGCTTTTTAATACTAATTATTCTAGTCAACATTACTCATTTTTGCTGTTAAATGGTTCCAAGTATTATTATGTAACACAAATAATTCAATTAGATATCTGTCGTTTGTTTACACACAGTTAAGCGATCAAACAGCTCTATTTCTAACAATTCAAAGTAGCATAAGTCAATCAAGTTAAATGGTTCCAAGTATTGCTATGTATCACAAACAATTCAATTTAATATCTGTCGTTTGTTTACACTCAGTTAAGCGATCAAACAGCTCTATTTCTAACAATTCAAAGTAGCATAAGTCAATCAAGTTAAATGGTTCCAAGTATTGCTATGTATCACTAACAATTCAGTTAAACATCAGTCATTTGTTTACACATTGTTAAATAGTCAAACGGTTCTATTCATAACAATTCGATTTAACATAAATCATTTGTTTGCACATAGTTTAAATGATCAAAACAGTTCTATTTGACCCATAGATAGGACCCTATCAGGTGCAACCACATCCTGTCAGTGTGGAACTGGAAGCAATGGCAATGAAGGGGTACTCCACATTCCCCATGGGTCCAGGACTGGAGCCTCACCATCAGATAGTTTAATATTATATCCAGGACACTCCTTGCGAGTAGGGGACGTATCTTACTCTTCTGCAGAGATGCAGTCGGCGTATTCTACAGCCCCAGCCTACTGGGCTGATAACAAAAAAAAAAAAAAAAAAAAAATTACAAAAGCATATAACAGCATTTCAAAGCGTCGTATGTATTCCCCGCCCTATTATGCCATGAGTGGGATGCGGCGCAAACTGAGTTTTTAAGTGGAGTACAGCGGCGCTTTTCTCTCTCCTAGACTGGCTGCATGACCTAGCCTAAAGAATCTTCTTAGCCCTATTATTTACATATAACTGGGGCTGAAGAAATGGATTTACGCCTTTTCAAAGCATGAAGTGAAATGCTATCTCATTTTGCATTTTAACTCGAGTCATTGATTCCATTCCCTACAACGATAACCGTTACGCTAAACGCCCCTCCATGACATTTACCTAACCCCTCCGCCACTGGTGGAATGTGACATAAAGTCAATTTTTAAGCGGAGTATAGCCGGTTTGAATTCAGAACTTTTTTTCTCCTAGACTGGTTGCCTAACCAATGCTAAAGAATTCGATCTGCCCCATTATTTACCTATTGCTGAAGGAGAACAGACAGATTCATTCTTTTCTCAAGGTCATCAGTGCAAAGACTTCCACCAAACCTTGCCCAGGGCTATGCTCTGATCCGAGAGTAGATCCACGGTTGAGCGAATCTGATAGATTCCACACAGACACACACAGTCACACACTCAGACATATATATATATATATATATATATATATATATATATATATATAAAGCACATTTTCTACTCTTTTAATCTGTCAAACGCATGTCTTTAATTGGAATCATTTTGAGATGTGGCTTCTTAATCTGAGAATTATTTTTTTATTTATTGCGGACTTTTTGTCCTCATCTTGGTAGGTTTTTTTTTGTGTTGTTTCTTCTTTCACTATTTGGCCGAAACGTAGTGAAAGAAGAAACAACAACAACAAAAAAAACAAAAAAAAACACAAAAAAACAAACAAACAAAAAAACTACCAAGATGAGGACAAAAAGTCCGCAATAAATAAAAAATTAATTGTCAATCGCATGTTTAAAAATTTGCTATAGGCAATAATTAATGCATTTATTTTCTGTCTTATGTGACTCTGATGCAGTCAACGCATATGTCATTTATATAATATATTGAAAAGGGGGCGGGATAATAGCTCCATCAATTGATGTCAATTTTGATTACTGTTTCTTAGCTCACCCCTTCTTGTTGCTACACACCCTTATTCTTGAAACTTTTCACTCAAAGCCTACCTGAAAAGGTCATCAAATATTCAGTGAGTGAGAGTCTGCTTATCCGGTTCGGTGTGATGAAGGGATTGATGAAGACGGCTTGTCATCATTAGCTATCATCAACACTGTAAGGATAACTCCATGCCAAATGTTTGGACAGTTGTTCGAAAGTAGCCGACCTGATAAAGGACTTCCTTCTTTCTTTCCTCATTTGTTCGTTTTTTTTGTTTTGTTGTTGATGTTGATAATTCTAACCGTTATTTCTTTTCCATTTTCACCTTTACCGGGAAGGTGTCACGGAGAGATGAAGTCTCTGACTTCATCCCCGACCAGCCATATCCTTTCGATAGAATTAGCGAGATTAAAAGAAGAAGAAGAAGAAGAAGAAGAAGAAGAAGAAGAAGAAGAAGCTGAGGAAGATATTACCTTCTTTCTTTTTCTCCTCCTCTTCTCTTTTTTTTCTAGCAACATCGATTAAATAAACTGACTATAATATGAAGTGCCGAAATCGAAGAGATATCAGCGCTTCGGTTCGGTTTCGGTTTCCTTGTTTAATAGCATATCAACCTTCATGGGTTATTTAATACCAAAGTCATCCTTGTAGAAGAACAGTGGCTAACATGCTGACAGCGATATCGTAGTGAGCTAGTTTGGACTTCAGTCATGCTATAAGGATCACTTTCGGACTAATACCTTTGGGAAAGGTATAAACCCCTTTATCACCACAGCTATGGGTTAAATAGTACCACTAATGAGTTTTTTTACCTTTTAGATATGAGTTAAAAAGTATCACTAGTTTTTCTCTAGGAGGATGACTTTGGCATTAAATAACCCACGAAGGTTGATATGCCATTAAAGAAAGAAATAAAACCAAAGCAGTTGTGGTATCATTTAAATCATAGCTAGGTGGGATAAGCGGGTTCATAACGTTACCTAGGTTTCTGGTTTCTTTGTTTAATAGCATATCAACCCTCGTAGGTTATGTAATGCCAAAGCCATCCTTGTTGAAGAACAGTAGTGGGGACTTTATAACCCATCATCATCAAGTCGTCCTGTTAGTACGTATTTCACTGATTCTCACTCGCCATTTGTCCCTATCATCCATCGCTCCCGGCTTGTCTTCCAGACTACATCTTGTGTCGGTACAGCTGTTGTAACCTATTCCCAAGGATATTAGTCCAAAAATGAACATAATAGAACTTGGATTCGAACTCGCTTTCTACAAATCCGCAGTTCAGTAATTTAACTGTTACGCAACGTGAACTTCCACTTTCTCTAATGTTTGCCAATGGTCCGGGAGACCTGGGTTCAATCCTAGGTCGCATCATACCAAAGACTTGCCTAACACTCAGCGATATAAGGTATGTATCAAGGGTAAAGTGGAGCAATTCAGGGAAAGGAGTTGCGCCCTCCCCTTCACCTCGGTGTAGTAACTATTGAAAAGGGAGCCTTCTGGTCACCCTCGACTAAGGGAGACAACTTTTTTACTTTATTAGTCTGAAAGTGAACGTAATAGCATGAATGGGGTTCGAACTCACTTACTATGATGTCACAACAACAACAACAACAACCACAACAGCAACGACAACTACGGTAAATGGTTTGGTTTTATGTCATGTCAACCATTGTAGGTTATTTAATGCCAAATCCATTTTTATACGTTATGTTATATAGTCACATATGCAGATTCACATCTACATACGTGCACATATATATGTAGAATAATTCACAACAACACAACGACAAAGACAGATGCATGAAGTAATAAAGATGCAGGAAGACTTCTTTACAAATATATTTTACCTCTCATTTTATTGCCAGGGTTCGAAAGGGTTGTTCAAGGGTTTGCATGTGAGAGGGTGCTGGAGACCGAACATAAACTTCATATTTTGACCCCACTGTTATGACCGTCACGTTGTGTCTTTCTTGTTCTCCTGTTGTTCAACCGGAGGCCTAGGGCTCATTCTATCGGGGGTTTTCCGAGGGCCCCCTCGGTCGGGTGTGGCCTTCCCTACCACATCTGGTCTCTACTGTCTGGAAGTCTGCTTGCAACTGCTTTGGCACCCAACTCAACTCAATTATATAATAATTCAACGCCCACACGATCGCCCACTGGTTCTTTGAAATCGAATGTTTAATCGTCATCAAGCGGAAATAACTGTCATGCAGTTCAGAGGTTACTCTCTTCCGGTGCATCACTGTAGTGGCACAATGGGACCTTCACCTTGTCCCATATCATAAGCCTTAATCCGCCCACGCGATCTCTTTCGATTACTGGCCATTGGAATGTGTCACTTCCTTCCGGTGTATCACCTTGGAATAGCATTTTTTGGGCCGGGTCGAAGGTCAAAATATAACAATATGAACAGTTATACATATGATGCCAAATCCATTTTTATACATATGAACAGGTCATGGCAAGTCAATTCACAATAAACAGTTCTATTTCAAACAATTCAGTTTAGCATAAGTACACTGTTTTATTTGACCCATATCAGGACACTCGTTGGGGGTCTTACCCCTCTCCAGAGAAGTAGTCGGTGTATTCTACAGCCCTAGCTGACTTGGCCAGATGATGTCGCAGTCCAGCACGTTAACTACTACGCCACAGAGACTTGCCGTTGCTTCGGTTCCTCATTCTTCAGTAAATAATATTTTAAACATAGATAAGAAACAGCCATCTGTAAAACAGACTTCTTCTGTCCGGCTGAATTATGCAAATAGATTTCCAGATGGACAGACCAAAACACTACTTATCTCTGCATTAACTAGGGAAAAAAACCCAACAAAAACAAAAAACAAAAAAAAAACAAAAGCGGAATCATTATAGATACTGACATACTAATGTATGTAGTCACTCTGTTAATGGGAATTATAATACACTAACTGTATACCCTGATGAGAGGTAAGAAACCCCTTCACAAAAAGGAGTGTCCTGGGTATAACACTAAACTATATCTGATGGTGATATTCCCGTTCTGGAAATCTGGGTAGTGTGGAATCACAGTTGTTGCTTATCTTCCCAACAATCTCTGGCGAGATATAACTAGTTGACAAACTCTTTTCTTCTTATTAATCAAAACTGGGTCAGGTCATCCTGATGGAATTGGGGGATACATTTTCATATCGAAATCCCAGAAAAAAATTTGCTCAGTCGGCTGGAGCTGTAGAATACACCGACTCATCTCTGCAGAGGAATAAGACTCCCCTAACGAGTGTCCTGGAAATGATACTAAACAATCTAATGGTGAGGCTTCAGTAATGCGGGAGCTTTGTGGAATGCAGAGTACCTCTTCATTGCCATCGCTCCCAGGACCACTCTGACCCGGAATGGTAGCACCTATCTATGGGTCAAATAGAACTTAATTGTAATTACGTTAAACTGAATTATTTGAAATTAAGTGTTTTTCCATTTAACTGTCATCATTTTCTGTCGACTGCTTCTCTTTTTTTGTTTTTTTGTTAACTATTACTAAGTCTGGTCTTCTAACCGGGATTAAGTGATCTGTATGTATCTCAAAATCCAAGAGAATTTTGTATAACTCATTCTCCAGGACAGAATCTGGTTTGTGCATAAACCATTTGTTTGTATGGTGAAATTTCAATTTCTTACACAATTCCCATTTGATCACCTTTCCCACCCAGTCATGTCTAGACTTCTTTTTCTTCTTCTTCTTCTTCTTCTTCTTCTTCTTCTTCTTCTTCTTCTTCTTCTTCTTATTATTATTATTATTATTATTATTATTATTATTATGTTTTTTCACACCAATGATGACTTGGGGCCTTCATTTTGTGACAGCAAGTTTCCTCCGTTCCCGTGGAATATTCTCGGTATTCTAGAGGATATCAGCAGTGTATGCTCTCAATTCTTTTTAGGTTCTTTTACTGGAGTCTGAGTGACAGCAAGTCTTTTTAAGTCTCCAGGACTTTTCTGAGTATTCTAACCGATCCCAGTAATACTGTAGTCTGGAGGGTCCCTATTCTTACTCTGATCTCCAATTCCAATCTCTTTTCGAAACCGTTGGAAACTGTTTCATGCACACCAACTACAATTAGTATCACACACCATGTTCTACAGGTTTTTTTAGTTCTCTGGTAAGGTCTAAGTATCTGTCTATCTTTTAGCGTTCTTTGATTTTCTACGGTAAGCCAGAACAGCAAAATCTACAAGACGCCAAGTTCATTTTTTTCTCGTTAATTAACACTAGGTCTAGTCTTCTGGCCGGGATTAGGTGATCCGTTTGCTTCTTAAAATACCAGAGAATTTCATGCGTGTCATTCCCTGGAACACATTCTAGTTTGTGCAAATACCATTTGGTTTTATGTTCAAATTCTAATCTCTTGCACAGTTCTCTTTGATTGACTTACCCACCCATTTGTACCTAGTCTTGTACTCCTTTTGCGCTAGTTTTCTGTATACGCTTATTATGTAATAATCGTTTCATCTTTTTCATCTCATAACCTACACATGCTATTCTGTTGCTTATTATTGATTTTCACCTTTCCTTGTGGAAATGTTTTGTGGTGTTGTTAAAAAAGATTCAGTTTCTCTCTTGAAGTTTTTTTTCAGTCATATCCAGATTTTCTCATGTGCAATTTTGCCAGGTTATCGCTTGAAGTATCCATAGTTGTTCTTTCCATTTCTATTTCCTAGATTTTGTTGTTTTTCTGTTTGTCTAATGTTGCTAATGCTGTTACCAGCAGTTGTCAGACTTTCTTTGCTCTTTTTAATGTCCACTTTTATTTTCTTTGGCGCGTCTACATAATCCTTAATGCTGGCGAGTTTTCTTTCTCCTTCTTTTCTTGACACATATGGTCTGTCGGTGTCATCTCTCGGATTATTATTATTATTATTATTATTATCTCCATTGAAGTTTTTCATATCAGCGTTAGTTGATGGTCTTTCGCGGGAGTTTGAGTGACAGCAAGTCTTCTCAACTCTCCAGGACGGACTCTTTTCAGTATTTTGGCCGTTCTCAATAATGTTGTCGTTTGGATGGTCTCCACTCGTCCACCAACTTCCAAGTCCTCCAGTCCCTTTAGTAATCCTTTAGTTACTGTACCAAAAGCACCAATCACAATTGGTATAATTGTCACTTTCATGTTCCATAGTTTTTTCAATTCTCTAGGAAGGTTGAGGTATTTATCCTTCTTTTCATGTACTTTCAGTTTTATTCTGTGGTCAGCCGGAACAGCAAAGTCGACAATTTTGCAAATTCTCTTTTTTTGTTGATTATTATAAGGCCTGGTTTTCTGGCCGAGATTAGGGGATCCGTCTGTACGTCAAATTCCCTTTGGAGTTTATGTGTGTCATTTTCTAGGACAGGTGCTGGGTTGTGCATATACCATTTGTTCGTATGGTCAAATATAAATTTTCTGCACATCTCCCAGTGGATCACCTTGTCCACCCAGTCGTGTCTATTCTTATAATTCTTCTGTGCTAATTTGGTACATTCGCTTATGATGTGATTGATGGTTTCATCTCTGTCACTGCATAGCTTACATTTGCTATTTTGTTGCGTCTTATCTATTCTCGTTTTAATATGATTGGTTCTTATGACGCTGTTTTGTGCTGCTATTAGGAGAGATTCTGTTTTTCTCTTAAAGTTCCTTTTCTTAGACAGGTCCAGGTTTTCTGGTGTGAGATATTGTTTATTCGTCGTTTAAAACGCCCATGGTGTTGTTTTTCTTCCCATTTTTGTTTCCAAGTTATTTTCTTTCTGTTGTTCATCGTGTTGTCAGTATCGTTTCTGATGGCTGTAAACAGTCCTCCTTCGTGTTTTCCTATGTAGTCTTCGAATCCTTGTATCGATGCGTCAACGCTGTCTTCGATGCTGGCAAGTCCTCTTTTCTTGATACATATAATCTGTCAACGTCGTCTCTGGGATGTAGTGCCTTATGCATGGTCATCAGTTTTCTTGTTCTTTGGTCGATTTGTTTAAGTTCATCTCTGGTCCACTTCAAAAAGGGTCCCGGATATCTAATGAGGGCTACAGCTCAGGTATTTATCCCTTTTATAAGGTTTCTGCTTGTGAGTTTTGTCTCGAGTAATTTTCTAGTTCTCCTGCAATATTCTTTTTGAATTTTGTTTTTCATTTCCACTTGTTTGATGGTGTCAGCCTCCAAGACGCTCAAGTATTTGTGGGTTTCGTTTTCTCCGAGCGTTCTAATTTTGTCTTGATTTGGTAGTTCCATTCCTTCAGTTAGATGTCGTTTGCCACTTTTCATTACAAGCATTGCACATTTTTCTATGCCAAATTCCATTCCTATGTCCTGACTGTATATTCTGACAGCGTGTATTAGAGTTTCCAGTCCTTTTTCATTTTTTACAAATAGTTTGATGTCATCCATGTACATTAGGTGATTGACCTTTTTTGTGATCTACTAAGTTTGTATCCGGCTGTGCATTTTCTGAGTATGTAGTCAAGTGGTATCATAGCAATTACAAATAGTAAGGGTGAAAGAGCATCTCCTTGAAAAGTACCTCTTTGGATCTTTGCTTCAGCTAAGCCACTTCCTCCTGCAGTCAATTCCACTATCCATGTTTTCTTGGTTTTCTCGAGAAAGTTTATGACATCATGTGATATTTTGTACATTTTGAGGCAGTTTGTTATCCAGCTTTGCGGAACCATATTATATACCTTTTTGTAGTCAATCCAGACCATAGCTAGATTTTTTCGTCTGGTCTTGCTCTCATTTAGGATGTGTTGATCTATGTAAAGTAACTCTGCTGTACCTCTGGATCCTTTGCGACATCCTTTCTCTTCAGTAGAGAACAGTCCACGGCTCATTAGCGAGTTGTAAATCTCTTCCTTATTTGTGCTGTTAATATTTTCCACATCATCGGTAGGCAAGTTATGGGTATGTAATTGTTTGGAGCAGTTCCTTTACTTGGGTCCTTTTGGATCAATGTGGTTTTTCCTTTGGTCATCCAGTCAGGTATTTGTGCTTCTTGTAAGCATCTGTTTATTTCTAGTGCTAGTCTGTCGTGAATGGAGGTGAATATTTTGAACCAGAAACCATGTATTCCATCATAGCCTGGCGTTTTCCAGTTTGATATTTTTTTAGTGTCGTTTTGAGTAAATCGATGTGTATTTCCGCTTTCGGGACTTCTTCGAGTACTTCTAGTTCTCTTGTCTCTTTGGTTGCCATATTTTCGTCCAAAATCGTTCGGTTTCTCTCGCACCCGGTTGTTGGTATGTTTTCGTGTCATCTCCTCCCAGTTGTTGATAAATTTTTCTTTCGTTGTTTTGGAATGTCTTGTTTTGTCTGTATTGTTTTAGCCTTTGTCGATATCTCTTCAATCTTCCTTCTTTCGCCAGTACTTTCTGTTTTATTTCCTCAAGTTGTACTGTTATTTTTATTATTTTAATCTTTTGAGAGATTTTCATACCAGCGATGGTTTCTCACTGGGTTTGAGTGATAGCAAGTCTTCTCAAGTCTCCTGGACTCTTTTCCGTATTTTGACCGATCTTAATAAAGCTCGTCCTCTTTTTTCCAAGTCCTCCAAGCTCCTTTACTAATCCTTTGGTAACTGTACCGAGCACTCCAATTACAATCGGAATCACCGTCATTTTCATGTTCCATAGTTTCTTCAGCTCTCTAGCAAGGTCAAGGTACTTATCTCTCTTTTCGCTTTCTTTCAATTTTACTCTGCAGTCTACCGGGACTATTCGGCAGGTTCTCTTTTTTTTATTGATTGTCACTAGGTCTGGTCATCTGGCCGAGTATTATTATTCAATGTTGGTTTTATTTGTTCATTATCGGCAATATAAGGAACACGTTATTTATAAGTGTTGGATTCCTTAAATATAGCGAATATTTTAAATATGGAGAATATATATGAAAAGAAGATCAGGTTCAAACTTTTAATAATAAACTTACAATAGCCTTGTCAGCTAAGAATACATTGATTGAATCACCCGGGTAAGAATCCCCCATCCCAAAAATGGTGTTTTGGGTATGGCACTAAAATTGATGAGGCTCCAGTTCTGGAGTTCTGAGAGTGTAAAGTACATCTTCATTGCCATTACTCCCAGATCCACTCTGACTTAGAGTGTTGTTAGGGTACCATCTATAGGTCAAATAGATTTGTTTAAAAGAGATTCATATTCAGTCGGACTGTGTGCAAAAAAATCTTAAAAAAACAATACAAAAAATGTAAACATGAACATATAATGAATGCGATTCCCTAACATCTAGGCATAAAATAAGCCTAGACAAGTTGATATGCCGTTAAAATCAATCAATCAAAAACTTAAAAGCTGTTTTTAAATATAATTTGATCCTCTATGTTACCGACGAATTTAAAAAGGGAGTTGCCTTTTCGGTGGGGCTTAGAATGCGTTGACTGTATCCCTTGCAGGGGAGTTACCCTTCCCCTAAGATAAATTAACTCCATCCTTTGGTAAGGAGCAAGTTCTGGTGCTCAAGGAAGTACGAATCATCCCTTCATTGCCATTAATTCCAAGTCCACTATTACCCGTACTGGAAGTACTAGTTAGGGCCCCACCTATGGCAAAAATAGATCTATGTGCAAATTATTTGTATTATTATTATTTGTTTGTTATGCCTCCTCGGGCATCTTCATTTTTTACTATCTTCTCAGAAAAAAAGTACCTCTGTACAGAACATATACAATATCTACTTACAGATCAAATTCTGTTAAGTTATCCATCTGATAGTTCTCAAAATTACCCCCTTAAATTCTTTTTCTTACCATTTTTTCTGAAATTAACTAATTTTATCTTAGAATTTTCTGCAGTACTGTTGTTTTTGATTTTTTAAAAACTGATTTGGCAATTCGTTCCCAAAATATATTAGTTTATTTGTAAAAAATTAAATTGGTAATACTTTGTCTTTCAAATCCTCTTCGATAGTAAATTTCCAGTCTGAGAAATAGTGAAAAAATATCTACCATAATTCGAAATTCCGTTAATTATTTTGAAAATTTCACTAACACCCTCATTCTTTTTTCTAGTCGTTAATTCTAATTTTTCTAATCCCTCTCTGTAACTGTAATCTTTTACTCTTTATTATTTTCGTTCCTCTTCCGTGTATGTCCTCCAATTTCAATATTACAATCCAATTTCTATGCTTAACACTGGAACACAAGTCTGAGTATATTATTCTATAGGAAGTCCTATATACTTTTACATATTTTTAAATCAACATTCCCCTCCCTTGAAATAAAATTTCTAGCCAATTATTCCATTTGCCCTCAGTACAATAAAAAATAAAATTTTCAACTTTAAATGTATCATCAAAGCCAACCCTTAAATTGCATTCTTAATATATATTTTTGATTTCCTGTTGTTTAATTCATATTCAAATTTAATGTTTTGGATCCAGTATGCAGTACTTTACCATTTTCTATGTTAAACTTTAATTTCCAAATATCTTCCCAATATAACTATTTATTTAGATCCATCTGTTATTTCTTTGGATAATGGCATAGCAAGTAGTTTGATAACATCACCAAATAATTCTATTTCTGATTTTAGGTTTGGTTTGGTTTGGTTTTATGGCATATCAACCATTGTAGGTTGTTTCATGTCAAATCCATTCTTATACATATAAACAGTTCTATTTCAAACAATTTAGTTTTGCATAAGTGCACAGTGTAAATGTCAAAAAACATGTCTATTGCAAGCTATTTAGTTTAGTCAACAGTTAAATGGTCTCAAGTATTGGAATGTATCAGTAACAATTCAATTAAACATTAATCATTTATTTACACACAGTTCAATGTAAAAACAGTTTTACTTTAAGCAATTCAGTTTAACATTAGTACACAGTTTAAATGTCAAAACAGTTAAAATTCAAACAATTTAGTTTGGTATAAGTATACTGTTTAGTTCTATTTGACCCATAGATAGGACCCTATCAGGTGTTACCAATCTGAGCCGGAGTAGACCTGGGAGCGATGACAATAAAAGGGTACTCTGCATTCTCTAAATCTCCAGCATTACTGGAGCCTCACCATCAGATTGTTTAGTGTTATATCTAGGACACTCATTGAGGGAGTTTTACCCCGCTGCTGAGATGCAGTCGGTGTATTCTACAGCCGCAGACGACAGGGTAATTCTGACTTTATTTGTATTAGATAGAAGTACTTGATATCATATAACCATGTCCAAAAAAATCTTGAGAAACCACCCGAAAATATAAATATACAATGAGCGTAATTTCAAGGAATAAAATAACCCTCAACAGGTTGCTATTTCGTTAAAATCACTCAATCATCATTATAAAAAGACACCTTTTCTTAGATGTTCCAACAGCTTTGCTTTTATCTAATTCGTAAAAACCTACTGGTTTAAATCCTCGCCATTCTAATTGGAATAATAAACTTTGGAGGCGCTCGTAACATAACGGTTAAAAAGTGGGCAAGACTACCTGAGTTCAAATGCTGAACGGGGCAGTTTGCATTTTACATAGCGGTTATATTCCTAGGAAAGGTAAGAATTCAACTATTCTTCTGCCATCTATTGGTAAACAATAAAGACAATTGGGCTCTTTGTCCTTGCTATGGCAAGGGGTCTAAAAAAATGAAAAACCCTGAATTCAAATCAGTTTTGGTGAGGGATAGGCTTAGCCAAGCTATTCCTACTAAAGACACGCGATCAATTAAAACAAGGTTATGAATAAGCCCTGTTCTCCTTCTTTGTGTATATATATATATATATATATATATATATATATATATATATATATATATGATACCACTGTAAAATCTTAGTGAATTGACATCGTGGTATATTAATAACAGCAAAACATTTGTCCTAAATCGCGTATATATATATAATTGGATAATTCTTGAACCCCTGATTCACTTTACCCACTAAAAAAAGAAAACCTTTAAACAAGAGTGTATTAATAAGCAGTATATGTATGGCTACATAATTATTATTCAAATACTCTGTCGATCTCCGACTGTTTATATCGATCTATACAATATTAAGTCTTAACCGTAGGCGTGTTACATATAATAGAGTATGTCACGTGTTTGAAAGTCATAATAACTTATCGAAAATTCAAATCTCGGTGAGAATTAGTCAAATCTGTCGTTCGTGAAGAGAAAGTAGGAAGTTTACATGATGGATTCATAGCTAAACTAATCCGGGAAGTCAACACAAGTAGATAGGCAATGTTCTTCTCGGGTTGCCTCAATAAAAAATAAGAATTCGTCCTGCGAGTTTAAATATAGTTTTATAGAGGCAGACTTATGTATGGCATACGCCTATATTCATGAAGATGGAGTCAGATATTCTGTCTTTCGGACATTTTACGTAGTCTTTACGATTGGAATGACGACACCATTTTTGGACAGGATTGAATGGGAGGCCATGATGAGAATTATAAGAAAAATCGCCGGAGATTTTATTGTTGTGTTTGACTAGAATATTTGGCGCTAATAATTGTACATTGACTTGACTTAGAGAGGTGTAGGGCGAGAGGAGTACTGTCGATAATTTTCAAAAATTGAACAGACTTGTAACCAGTTCTACAAAGTTTTATTTAGCTATGTATATTTAGTTTTCTTTTCTCCTCCTTCTCCTCTCTTCCTCCTTCTTTCCTGCTCCTCCTTCTTTAGTATATTTAGTTTTATTTTCCCCTCCTTCTCCTCATCCCTCTTAAGTATATTTACTTCTCTTTTCTCCTCTCCTCCTCCTTCTTTATTATATTTAGTTCTCTTTTCACCTCCTCCTCTTTCTTCAGTATATTTAGTTCTCTTTTTCCCCCCTTCTTTTCTACTCCTCCTTCTTTAGTATATTTAGTTCTCTTTTCTCCTCCTTATCTTACTTTAGTATTCTTTCATAGAGACAATTTATTTGGTCCTGTAAATATTTGTTCATTTATTTGAGTTTTTTCCGTTTTTTTTTCTTCTCCTCTTCTTCCTCTCTTGTGCTCTTCCTCCTCATTCTATGAAGAAAAAGAAGAAATTTTAGTTAAAGAAGAAAATATAATAAACAAAGAAAGAAAAAGAAAGAAAGAAAGAATAAATGTTGTTACTTGAAAGAAAGAAAGAAAGAAAGAAAGAAAGAAAGAAAGAAAGAAAGAAGTGACAAAGAAATTGTGAGAAAGAAGGAAGAAAAAAAGGAAGTAGAAAAGCTTTTACTAAAGAAAGAAAGAAAGAAAGAACAGAGTTCTTAAGAAGAAAGAAAGAACGAAAAAAGAGACAAGGAAATAGTGAGAAAATAGAAAGAAAAAAGGAAGTAGAAAAAGCAGTTAAGAAAGAAAGAAAGAAAGAACAGAGTTCTTAAAAAGAAAGAAAGAAAGAAAGAAAGAAAAAAGGAAGAAAAGATGTTGCTAGAAATAAACAAAGAAAAGTGAGTGAGTGAAGAAATATATGAATAAGGAAGAGGCAATAAGAAGATTGCGAGAAAAGAGGAATAAAAAGAAAGGAAACAAAATTGTTATGGGAAATAGATAAATAAATAAATAAATAGATAAATAAACGAATTTCTTGACAGAAAAAAAAGAAGAAAGCAAGAAAGCAAGAAAGAAGGAAAGAATAAAGGTACAAGGAATAAATAAAGAGAAGTGGTTTAAAGCAAGCAAGCAAGCAAGGAAAAATATAGTTACTAGCAAAAAAGAAAGTTAGAAAAACAGAAAGTAGCAAGAAGGAGATTGTGAGTAAGAAAGTAGAAAAAAGAAAGTAGATAATGTAGTTATTAGAGAGAGGTAGGGAGAGAGAGAGAGAGAGAGAGAGAGAGAGAGAGAGAGAGAGAGAGAGAAAGAAAAAAGAAATTTAAAAGAAGGAAGAAGAAACAAAATAAAGTAGTTAATGAAAAGAATGAAGGAGATTGCGATAAAGTTACTAAGTTTTATGGTAACGTGCAATACAAGGCCATACGAATGAGGCCCCCAATGAAACTCGAACTCACTCGTGAAGGTTTGCTAGAATAAGTTTGCTAACCATTGCACCACGCGCGACACCAAAAAGAGAGTGTGATAAAGAAGGAAGAATATATAGCAGAAAGTAGTTTCTGAAAAGAAGAAAGAAAGAAAGAAAGACCCAAAGAAAGAAAGAAAGAAAGAAAGAAAGAAAGAAAGAAAGAAAGAACGAAACAAGGAACAAGAAGAAGATCACGATAAAGAAGGAAAATATTTGAAGAAGTAGTAACTGGAAAGAAAGAAAGAAAGAAAAAAAGAAAGTCGAGAAAGAATTTCTCAAATGTGCAAGAAAGAAGTTTTATCTTTTTGATAAAAGATTGCACGAATCTATTCGTGGACAGAAAACATGAATAATTTCATTAAAAAAAATCAAATCTTATTTTAAATGCATAGCGTCCCAAAAGAAACTGTAATTGTTTTTAACTGATACATTTATTCATAAATACATAATTTAAGGGATTATTCTGTTTTTAAGAATATTATCTTTCAGATTTTGAATGTTTTCTTATTAACGACTCACTTAAATGCCGACTTTTTGCTGTCATTAAACTCAATGTAATATCTAATTTGTAGAATTTGTTACTCCTTACAAATACACCAGCTCAAGACGAATTCCTGTTGCATAGCCTGGAGCAGACAGCAAGAGGCTCTAAGTGAACTCAGATAAAACATAGTTCATGTATTTTTGTCAAGATAGTGCCGCTCTTTATTAAACGATAAGCCCCTGAAATTAGTAGATCAGTTCATATAACTCGGTAGCAATATCTCATCTACTGAAAGCGATGTCAACAAACGTATAGGTAAAGCATAGACTGTTATTGACAGGTTAACAGTCATATGGAAATCTGATCTCTCCGATGGAGTAAAATGATAATTCTTCCTAGCTGTCAGTACTACTATATGGTTGCACCACTTTAACTTTAAGAAAACGTTTTGAAAAAAAGCTAGATATGAACCACACAAAGATGCAGCGAGCTGTTTTGAACAAATATCAGAAGCAACACTCAATAAAACATGTTGTACGGTCACTTAGCACCCATTTCATAAATCATCTTTGTAAGATGAGAAAGATATACTTGGCTGGGCTGGAGAAGAAATGTCAAACTCATAAGCGACGTTCTCCTATGAACTCATACCCATTGTTGGCTGCCTAGAAAAAAGTTACATTTATCAGCTGTGCGAACACTGGATGCCGTCAAGACGATTTGCTTCGAGAGAGAGAGAGAGAGAGAGAGAGAGAGAGAGAGAGGGAGAGAGAGATTTTATCTTACAAATCTGCGATGGAAGTTCTTAAAGTGAGCCTGGAATCGAATCAGTCGTCTCCTGGAAATGGCATTCTTTTTCAGCTTGTGCTCAGGCATCAGCATTCTTGGGACCCATCTTGCAAATAGCTTGCTCATCCCAAAGATCTTAGTCAAAATTAAGTGTGAACCGAATTAGAACAAATGCCAATGGACTTAGCAATCTGCTCGAGAGTAAGACGTCTGTCATCCAAAACCATTTGGTGAATAGCATCAACTTGTTCATCATTGGTTGAGTTTTTTGGACGATCAGACAGAGGGTCATTTTCTGTGCTGTCTATATCACGCTTGAATTCCGCGAAGATTGTTGCGTAGCCATATACACGAATATGGCCGTGTGCAAAATAGACATGTAATGTTCATAACGATAGAATATATAAAGAACAGGAATCTCAAAAACACGTAACTACTTCTTGTTCAGGTACGAAACCTTTTTATTAACTTTGAGTTAAAGGTTTCGACGTAAGGAGGAGAGACACAATCTTCTATGCTGTCTTATTCATTTGGCCCCCAACTCGAGCGGCCCCCATCGGGCGCACGTTCGCCTCGCGCCTGCGAGCTCCAAAATCGATCCTTCTCGTTTGGCGTCTAAAACCCGACTCTTATTTTCTTCAAATTCTCACACAAACTTCGGCGTGCTTCCGGTGCGTGACGTCACCCGCACCTTGTCACCCAGTATCGTCTCGGACTGTTATGACATCTGAGTGACACCTCCACCCGCTCGCGCGCACCCGCGTTAACACCTGCTTCAATCTTACACCCAACCAACCCATGTGCTGAGCCGAAAGGTTCTCAGCCTAACTAAACTCAAAGGCATGAACCGAAATCCCTCGGCTATTTCATAACAAGATTTCGGGGGAGTCTTGAGCAAGTATCCTTACCATGTCTTTATAGATTTCCTTGGGTGTCATACCTTTTCTTTTGAGGATACTTTATGACTATTCGGGCTTCTGTTTTATCTCTTTTCAGATTTGTCACATATCTCTTATTTTTGTATAAGCCTCTCCTGCTGAGAAATTAAGACAGAAATCGGAATCAGTTTTTCTAATTTCCTAAGATGTAACAGTGTGTTGTCAGAATAAAAATGTTCTGCTATGATTATTCGTCTGGGTGGGACTTAGAAGTATTTAAACGATTCTCGTATATATGAGAAAAAAATGAAGTTGCATGCTTCTTTCCACTTTGTCGTGTGTAGATTTTGATTGTATAAAATAAATTTCATTCTGAAGACGCAATCTTATATATATATATATATATATATAGTATGAGATTACTCAGCCCCTCCACCACGAGCGAATGCCACGAGGTTAATTTTTAAAGTATACAGTTGTTTTAAATTCAAAGTTTTCCTTCTCCTAGACTGGTTGCCTTACCGACACTAAAGAAGCCAGTCTGCCCTGCTATTTACCTGGAGAGGTGGGAGAGATAAATTTAGGAGTTGAATTTGCCAAAAGGATTCTATTTCCTACGACAATAACCGTTACGCTAAGTGCAAATAGATACGTATATGTATGCATAGAGGCACCCGTGGTGTAATGGTTACTGTCGTTGGAAATGGAATCGGCGACTCAAGTTCGAAACCTGGGTGAGGCAATTTTCATTTTCACAAAGCGCTAATACCCTTAAGAAAAGTATGAATCCAACTTTTTTTTACTCCAGCCATTGGTAAATCGTAGGGCAGACATGTCAATTTGATTTTTCCGTATTGTCTTCCTTTTCACGTATATATATATATATATATATATATATATATATATATATATATATATATAGCTTTCATGCTTTTAAATATATATAAAAACTAATATATATTTACTTATTATGATTAATTAATCGCTCTATCACGGATATTGAGCACTTTCCAAATTATATCGCATTTGGTTTGCCACAAACACACGAAGTGAAATAGTGGCAACCATCTCTGTTATAATATCATATATATATATATATATATCAGTAATATCCAGTCGAAGACTAAGGTTGTGGATTATTCGTGTATAGAATATATGAGGGATTTCATATAAATCTATGGGAGTGCTTGATGTATGGCTATTGTTATAAATTCCTTTTCGGATTTGTATGAGGAAACTCACATACAGAGCGTATACAATGTAATTGGAAGAAACGAAGATTATATCCTTCGCCGAAATAAATTTATAATGACAATTTAACCAGCGTTGAGTTTTCCACTAGTTACATTGTATATATATATTGTCTTGATAATTTTAGTTAAAAGACCACGGAACTTTCTTTGTTATGATCTTATTTTGTTTTTAAAAGGTCTAATTGATACAGAAGTTGCCCTTAGTTCTGCTTCGTAACGTTTTCGATCATTTCAATTTTTTGTAGATATAGAATCCTCAACAATAACACCGAAATCACATATAAAAATAACAAGGAAAGAAAGCCGACGGATCTTCGAAGCAATCTTTATTAAAAATAAACAACCAAATATAAATAAAACAGTTTTCACCGCTGGCACTAATATAATAAACATCTTCAATAATTAACACGCTAACTAAAGCACCCTCACCAATAATAAACCCTCCCGACGAAATAAATTTCGCACCCAAACTAAAAACAAACAATGCAAAAAAAGAAATCCTCCTGAAGATGGTCAATCGATATGATCGAAAGCGCTTGGTACAAAAGGCTCTGATACAAAGAAACGAGCAAAAAGGTTAGAGAAAAAAACATATGATCATAAAACAGAAGATCCATGGTTTTTCACACACACACACACACACACACACACACACACACACACACACACACACACACACACACACACACACAGAGCTATACATGAAATAAAAAGATAAATGTAGATAAGAGTTGTTTGCAAGAAAAAATGCTCAACACCACTACAGCAGAGCAGGTATTCAACCCTGAAAAATATGAAATTATATAACCTGTTACATTAAGTCTCTGGTGATGAGCCCAATCATCAAATAGTAGCCAATCAATTTAATTTGGATGTAAGTATATAGTGATCTAAGGGCATGTTGTTGTATAGCCACATACATATACAAATATATGCGATAACATAGTCAACAATAATGACGACTTCAATGAACGAACGAACACACTTCTTTATAAATATATATCTCTCACACTTTATTCTCGAAAAGGTTGATGTTGGTTGTGCGTGAGAGGTGAGTTGGAGACGGGGAAAGACTGCTACATATTGACCCAAGTTCTTCTTACCATAGCAGCACTTCTTTCTCATCTTGGCTTGGTTGCTCAACCGTGGGTCACTGAGGGCCCAAAGTCCTCTGTCTGCCGCTGGCTCTCAATTCGGCATCTTGTCTCCAACTGACTCCAACTGGCTCGAACTGCCTTGGGCACCTGGTTATATAATTGTCTCACGTACACCTGCTTCCGCTGTTCTTCCGCTTATTTACACAGGTGCATCTCTTGATTGATGCCTCAGTCGAGGGTCAATATGTTACAATGTTAGCCCAGTCAGCTAGGTCTGTAGAAAACACTGACTGCATCTTTGCAGAGGAGTAAGACCCCACCCCAACGAGTGTACTGGATATGACACTAAACAATCTGATGGTAAAGCTCTAGTAACGCTGGAGCATTGGGGAATGCGGAGAACCCATTCATTGGCATCAATCCGCAGTCCACTCTGGCCCAAAGTGCTAGCACCTGAAAGGGTCTTATCTATGGGTCAAATAGAACTGTTTGACATTTAAACTCTGTGCAAACAAATGACATGCTAAGTTAAATTGTTATCAATAGAACTGTTTGATCATTAAACTGTGTGTAAACAAATGACTGGTATTTCATTAAATTGTGATACATAGGAATAGTTAGAACCATTTAACCTTGTTGACTTATGCAAAATGGAATTAGTAGAAA
The DNA here is from genome assembly GCA_963585895.1 of Sepioteuthis lessoniana. Taxonomy (NCBI): domain Eukaryota; kingdom Metazoa; phylum Mollusca; class Cephalopoda; order Myopsida; family Loliginidae; genus Sepioteuthis; species Sepioteuthis lessoniana. The sequence goes on from OY757943.1 coordinate 26,719,975, forward strand.
TAGAACTGTTTGATCATTTAACTGTGTGTATCCGAAAATGTGTTTACAAATTGTATATATTTAATATATACATAAAAAAAGGATTTGGCATTAAATAACCAACAATGGCTGATATACCATAAAACCAAGCCAAACCAAAGTCATGTTTGAAGATAGAAGTATACGTGACAATTATACTTACGGAAAACACACACACACACACACACACACACACACACACACACACATATATATATATATATGTATATACTAGGGTTAGCAGAAAGGTTCTCAGGTCGGTTAAGATACTCTCAGAGAATGTAAACAAATGGGATTTATTTTTCAATATAGACTCCTTTCTTCTATCGACGTTGCAGAGCTTGGAACCCTCGGGTCAAGAAAGTTATCAACAGCAGATATGACGTTATCAAATGAACTTTTCAGCCACACTTGTATAGCAATATATATATATATATATATATATATATATATATATATATATATATATATATATATATATAAGAAAACCTTTAAAAATTACTCATATTTTTGTAATAATATTAATTTCAGTAGACCTTATATTTTAAACAATCTGCATCTTCAGACAAAGAAATAATGAGAAATTTCTTATCTAAATTTCTTTAGAAATTTCTCATTATTTAGATTGTTTAAAATATAAGGTCTGCTGAAATAAATATTATTACAAAAAATGTGTGTAATTCTTAAAGGGTTTTCTTTTATATGGAATTATTTGCTCCGTAATTTATTTTATTATTCTACATTGAGCTCTCTTTCCGATTTTGAATTATATGGACATTGTAAATAGAAAATCCAAAAACAGAATCGTTCCCACCATCAACTGACACATCATTGGATAATATATATATATATATATATATATATATTTTAATCACCGGGTGATGCTCGATGTTATGCAAATATAGTGGAAGAAAGAGAGATCAGAGAGTAAGCTTTTAAGACAACTCCTCGTATAAAACAATCGCCTAGTTAGTAAACATTTATTACACCCTTTAGGAACTATTACGGTGGTCTGTACACACACACACACAAACACACACACACAACTGCGCACACACACATGTATATATGCATAACGCTTCATGTTTTAATAAAAAAAAGCCGCCCACAAAAGCGTGTGCTGAGTATTAAAACCATGTCAGATGGAAAGGCTACAGTTCTAGATAACTGATGAGTGAGGGGTACCCCTTCATTGACAGGGCTCTCACGTGGACGCTGATCTGGAGTGGTGGTGACTATTAAGATAACCTCTTGTATCAAATAGTTCTGTTTAAAAATTACTTGTATTTGAAAGCCCAGTCAGTGGGAAGGCTGCATCTCTGCAGAGGAGTAAGACCGCCGCGCCAACCAGCATTCTGCATATTACACTAAATCATCTCATCCCAGTCGGCTGGGGCTGTAAAATATGCCAACTACATCTCCGGATATGACGATAAACAATCTGATCGTGAAGCTCCAGTAATGTTGGAGCTTTGGGGAATGTGGAGTATCCCTTTATTGTTATTGTACCCGGGTCCACTCTGGTCCTTAGTGGCAGCACCTGATAGGGTCCTATCTATGTAATTTTTGACTTCTAACTTTGTTGACATGCTAAAACCATATAATTATTAGTATTAGATAGGAATACTTGAAACCAATCTACTGTGTGCAAATTATTTGTATTTGATTGGATACTTGATGCAAAACCTTCAAAGAAACAACTAAACAAGAAATGTAAAAAAGAATTACGATGAATACAATTCCCTAACCTCTAGACATGCAAGAAAAATCAATAAATCAAGTCATAAAGGTGTAGTTGAGTCCTCGTGGCGTAGTGGTTAACCTGCTGGACTGCAACATCATAGTTAGCGAGTTCGAACTTCAGTTGCACCATTACGTTCACTTTCGGACTAATACTATTGAGAAAGGTATGAATCCCCATATCTCTCCTAGCTATAGTGTTATATTTTGACCTTTTGACCCGGCCAAAAATGCCATTCCAAGGTGATGCACCGGAAGGAGGTGACACATTCTAATGGCAGTTATGAGAGGAAATCGCGTGGGCGGAAATTGGCTGATGAAATGGGACGAGGTAAAAAATCCCATGGTACACTCATAGACTGATGCACCGGAAGAGAGTGACCTCTGAACTGCATGACAGTTATTTCCGCTTGATGACGATTAAACATTCGATTTCAAAGATCGAGTGGACGTCGAACGATTATATAACTCAGTTGAGTTCGACGAGCCAGTTGAGTTGCAGTTGGAGTTATAGACGAGATGTGGTAGGGAAAGCCACACCAGGCCGAAGGGGCTTGGGGCCCTGATGAGTTGGGGTCAAGAGAAGATGCTGATAAGATGCAATAAAGTGGGGGTGAAAATATTTCAGTTGCGTTCGGTCTCCAGCTCCCTCTCACACGCAGACTTTGAGTAACCCTTTGCGAACCCTTGCAAATAAAGTGAGAGGTATATATGTTTTTCTGGGGAGGTCTTCCTGCCTGCGTCTGTCTTTATTATTGTGTCGTTATGATACGGCACATGAGAACATAACAATAGGTTATTACTATAGTACCATTACTGTTCTTCTTTGATTATTATATTTGGTTATGCACTACAGATGCCCGGAGAAATGTTACGTTCTGCTCTCTGGTCAAACAAACGACCACACGGAATTCATATATAACAATATATATTTATTTTCTCGACGGACGTTTGTGTGAAGTAGGAGCAGTCAGAAGAGGAATTAGAATCGTTCGTTTATGAGGCTTGAACTCTTCGATGTAAGCAGACGATGGCCGAGACAACGCACAGAGTGACGACTAGGTCAGCTTCGTGAAAAGCGGGATCCTTTTTTCTCGCTTCTGTTCAATTCGTTGGCCCTATATTACCTTCAAACTCCCACGCGGAGATATGGACACGCCTCTACGCCTCTGCAGTTTCTTCCGATATCTGGCGATCGGGATGTGTCACTTCTGCTATCTTTGGAATGGCCTGTGTGATCGTCATCGAGCGGAAATAACTGTCATGCAGTTCACAGGTCACTCTCTTCCGGTGCATCACTCTGAAGTGGGACCTTTACCTTGTCCCATATTATCAGCCGAGCACACCTGCGCGATTTCTTTCGATTTTTGGCCATTGGGATGGGTCACTTCCGCTATCTTCGGAATGGCAGGTGTGATCGTCATCGAGCGGAAATAACTATCATGCAGTTCATAGGTCACTCTCTTCCGGTGCATCACTTTTTTTACGGCACAGTGAGAATTTTTACCTTGTCTCATATTGTGAGCCAAGCTGTATTTCACAGAAACACCTGTACAAACATCCCGGGAATTTGCTGTAATTGGGTCCAACAAGCTGCGGACGGAGTTTCAAAATGCAGGACTGGTAGCACTGAAATCCGGCAAGTGACTGAGAGAAGTAGGAGCCCTTGTAAAAGAAAGGACAGGGTGGCTACAAATGAAGAAATGGGAACCCAAAGATCTGGCAAGCTGCCGAGGGAGCTTGAGACCCTCGAAAATGAAAAGACAAAGTAGCTTAAAATGAAGATGGACTGACAGCCCAAAGATCTGGCGAGTTGTTGAGGGAGCTTAGGACCCTCTCAAAGGACCATGTAGATTCATTTGAAGATGAACTGGTAGCTTTAAGATCTGGCGAGTTGCTGAGGGAGCTTGGGACCCTCACAAAGGAAAGGACAATGTAGCTTCAAATGAAGATGGACTGGCAGCTCAAAGATCTGGGGAGTGGCTGAGAGAGAGAGAGCAAACGACCCTCATAAATAAAAGGACAGAGCAGCTTCAAACGAAGAAGGATGGAATGTTGCTGTAGAATGTTGTAAACTACTACAGTGGCAGAATGCAGTCAAAAGCACACACTGTTCTTCTACAAGGATAACGTTAGCATTAGACAACCCAATAAGGTTGATATCCTATTAAACCAAACTAACAAACCATAAAATAGTGAAAATCCTTATCTTAAAAGTACGTTACCGTCGTAGAATGGGACAGAGTTATCTGAGTTCAAATCCTGAACGAATCTATTTGCATTTCACAAAGTGCTAATACCCTTGGGAAAGGTATGAATCCAACTATTCTCCCTCAAGTAATGGGTAAATGGTAGGACAGATTGGACTCTTTAACTTTGGGGGAGGAAAAGTCTAAATTCAAAACCTGTAAAACTCTATTTAAAAATTGACCTTATGTCGCATCCTGCTTGTGCAGAGGGGTTGGGTAAATATATATATTAAAAGAACAAAGTTATCATTGATTTACTCCGTAGATCAACACTGAGTTCGTAAGATTTATGTTCTATGAACTATTTTTTATCATCAAGCTTCATGTAATGAGTGCGCTTTTTGGCACCATTTTCGTGAACATTTGTAAAATCCAGGAAACCTAAATATTATAAATGCATAGAATTGTCGTTTGGCCACTTTACAACGAGAAGAAATCTATCCTCATCAATGGTTTATCCATTTATTTATCGCCATTGATTACTCGTTGTCATTGTGAAGCTATGTTTCATTACTGATCTCCACACGTTACGCTTGTAGTTTTATTCAGCGAACCACTGCGCGATCGACATCCTTGCTCTCCTTTTCGGTTTTACGTGCTCGGCCTTACTCTTTATTAAATTCCCAGACTTGAACCTTTTAAAAGTTTCTTTCTTTTTTCTTTTTCCTTCTGCCTTGATTTTCTTCTTTTTGTCTTTGTTTCTATTTTTACATTTATGGTTGTGTGTCTCTTTATTTATTCCTCGCCTCCTGACTGTCTATTTTGTTTCCAGATCTCATCCATCTTCTCTTCCATCGTTGTTCCTCTTCCACTCTCATCTATTTCATTTTCTGTTTAAGAAAAAAGAAAAGAAGTACAAAGAAAAAGTGGCGTGAAAGAAAGAAAGAAAGAAAGAAACGATGAATGAAAGCTCAAGGAAAAAGAAAAAAGCTACTACTTTTTCTTCGTTCTTTTTTTCTTATTTATTAAGCTCTGATTCAGCGTTCATTCCTTCCTTCCTTTCTTTCTTTTCCTGTCACATTCTTTTCTTATTTATTCATTCAGCGTTTCTTTCTTTCTTTCTTTCTTTCTTTCTTTCTTATTCATTGAGCTCTCATTCAGTGTTCCTTTCTTTCTTTCTTTCTTTCTTTCTTTCTTTCTTATTCATTGAGCTGTTATTCAGCGTTAATTTCTTTCTTTCTTTCTTTCTTTTTTTCTTTCTTTCTTATTCATTGAGCTCTTATTTAGCGTTCATTTCTTTCTTTCTTTCTTTCTTTCTTTCTTTCTTTTATACCACTTTTTCTTTGTTTTTTTTTTTCTTGAGCTATCATTTTCTTGAGTCTATCATTTCTTTCTTTCTTTCTTTTTTCTTATCACCTCTTGTCTGTACCGACTAGACTCACTCGTTTTTCTTTTCTTTCTACTTTGTCTGCTATCTTCTCCACAATTTCCTACTTTTATCATCTTTTCTTTTTTCTCTTTTATCCAAGCAATGTTCCCCAAGGGATACGGACCAAAATCCGAAGCCAGTGAGTCCGATCGGTCTCCTGGTCCCTGTAGCGTGCAATGTGTCGACCCTCAAGTAGATAATGATGTAGTGTTCATAGGATAGCATTTCTCAGATGCGACGATCGTGTGACGTCCTTCCATGTCTATCGCCGAACAGAGTCGGCCCGTTCATCTCCCCTGCGGCCCGCACCAGATGTAAGATGGGGGACTAATTACCATGTTGCGAGCCGGATCACATTACGCGACACGAAAACGATCGCTTCGCGGTTCACGTCCTTCAGACGCCTGCCCAGAACATCACGAGTGAATACAACCGGAAGAAGAAGACCAAACAGAAAGATAAACATAGATTCTCAACTAAAAGCAAAAGAGTTTATATATATATATATATATATGTGTGTTTGTGTGTGTTGACGAGACAAACCAGCGACATGTGGCAAGAATTGCAGCTATTGTCTCATAACGACGACATATCAAGGTCAGAGGTATATATAAAATAAGATGGCATCGAGGATCTCATTTTCATGTTCTGAATGCTGCAGTAATACTTAAAAAGATTTGATGGTGTCTTCATTGCTTTCTTTGTTTAATGGCATATCAAGCTTCGTGGGTCATGTTATGCCAACTCCATCCTTGGAGAAGAACAGTTGTCGTACTGTTTAATCCATGATTGCGGGTGATAAAGGGCTTCATACCTTTTCATGTGTATTAGTTCGAAAGTGAACGTAATAGCGTGACTTGAGTTCGAACTCTCTTACTACGATGTCGCAGTCTAGCAGCTAAGCCACTAAGCCACGAAGATCTTCACAAGAAAATTTGATTGACTTTGATAGAGGACAAATTCCGAAATGGCACAGCTTATCGGGTGCCCATATTCAGTTCTAGTGAATACCTATGAGTAGTGTCAAAGCCACCCTTGTAAAAAAACAGTAGTGATACTATTAAAACTAATGACTGTGGGAATAATGGGCTTCATACCTTTTCCAAGGTTATTAACCCGAGAATGAATGTAATTCTATGACTGGAGTTCGAACTACGATGTCGTAATTAGCCACTAAGAGCAGGGGTACTCTACCCCTTGCTAAGATTGGGTGATCTGTTTGTATCTCAGAGTCCCAGAAAAGTCTATTAGTCTTATTTTCTAGGAAAGATTCTGGATTGTGTAAGTACCATTTGTCAGTAGGATCAAGTTTTAATTTCGTGGACCATTCCCAGTAAATCACCTTTCCCACTCTGTCGTGCCTACTCTTGTAGTAATTATTAATTATGATTAGTCAGAGTAAAATGTCAACAAATATGAATGCTTTCAGAAAGCCAAAACGATGAATGTAGATGGTGGAAACTAAATCTAGATCGAGGTTACATTTTAGGAGCTACAATATTGATTGAAAGATAGGCTAATAGGTATTAGTGTGAGAAGAAATGAGATGAAGAGTAAGAAAGTGTTGGTTAATAGATATAGGTAGTAGAAGTAGAAGTAGGAAGAGTAACGGGACCGGAACAAGAAATCTATAATAAAATGTGGTTTTTAAGAGTTTTTGGTGTCGGTGGATGAATGATTAGGGGTTGTTTGTTCCACGAAATATGGACTGTATGAGTGTGTATCTCACACCTCTCATTTAAACGGGTCAGTCACCTCTGGTCTCTTTGCTTTTTTTTCCCCTTCCGTTTCACTCACTCACTCTATCTTATTTTCTCTAACTCACTCACTCACTCACTCACTCACTCACTCATTCTAACTTATTTTCACTCACTCACTCACTATCTTATTTTCTCTAACTTACTCACTCACTCACTCTAACTTATTTTCACTCACTCACTATCTTATTTTCTCTAACTCACTCACTCTCTCACTCTATCTTATTTTCACTCTCTCACTCACTCTATCTTATTTTCTCTCACTCACTCACTCACTCACTCAATCTTTTTTCTCTCACTCGCTAATTCACTCACTCACTCTATCTTACTTTCTCTCACTCACTCACTCACTCCTTCACTCTAACTTATTTTCCCTCACTCACTCACTCTAACTTATTTTTAGACTGATTTTTTCTCACTCCTCCTTTAATCACTCACTCACTTTTCTTTTTCGAGAGGCGTGTTTAGCGGAACGGTTATCGTCTTAAAAAATAGAATCGTTGACCCGAGTCCAGAAGTAAGAAACAGGGAGATGTACAATATACAATAAGAGTGGGTTTGCATACAATGCCACCGGGAAAGGCACGGATCCATATCTTTTCCTTCCTAGCTATGGGTAAATAGTGAGATGGCTATTTATCCTTCATACAGTAACTCGTTTAGAAGAAGGAAAAACCGTGAATTCAAACCAGTTATAAGGCGCTTAAAAATCGTATCCTGTCTGCTGCGGAAATGTTTTCTTTTTTTTGGTGGGTGGTTGGGGAGGAGGCATTCTGTACATGATGACAATCATCATTTGAAATGGAATCGGCTACTCGAGTTCAAATTCTGGATAAAGCTGTTTGCATATCACTTTCGGCTAATGCCCTTGGGAAAGGTATGAATCCATCTCTTCTCCCCTCTAACTAATTTTACTGGCAAACATTAAACATATCTAATTCAATTATCATAAGCAGTAGTGCAGATTGGGTTCTTGAGCCTTGGTTTTGCTACTAATCTAGAAGAAGGAAAACTTTGAATTCAAACCAGCTTTGCTTAAAAATTGACCTTTAGCGTGAATACACAATTTTCTTCAAATTGTCTCGAATTACACAGATTTTTTTCTCGTTCGATTCCTTTTTCTTTTTTTCACTTTCTCTTATCTATTTAATTTTTTTCGAAAGCCTTGTCAGCGGGGCTTAGAATATGCTTATTGTATCACCTATAGAAGGTGTTCTAAGCACCACACAAAAATCCTTCCGGTGGTGACGGTTCAATTTTGGATCTCTAAGGAGTATGGAGTCACCCTTCGTTGACATTACTCTCCGGGAGTGGTACTACGTGTTCCATGTATGGGTCGAATTGTCCTGTTTGAAAAATATTTGCATTAGATTGAAATACTTGGAATCATATGACTATTCTAAAATTATCTGCATTAAAATTGGTACTTGACGTTATAAATATTTACAAATTATTATCATTATCATTATCGTTAATTATTTGTTCAAAACGAAATTGGAGGGTGACTCTCCATGGCGATTTAACTTTCGTCCTGAACAACAAGTTCGAACTCCAGTCACGCAATAGTAAGTAGTAGTAATTGATATTCCTTTTTTAACAGTATTTCAACCTGTCTCGGGTTATTTCATACCCAGAAGTAAGGGAATTTTGTACATTTAAATTTATATTTATTTTTTGTTTTTAAAGACTTTTTGCATACGTTTATATTATGTCAAACATTCCTCATTCTCATACAAATAATTTTCTAACAGTTCTAACTGAACCATAGAAGGGACCCTATAACAGGTACTACCAATCTGATTCAGAGAGGACTTGGGAATAATGGCAATGAAGGAGTGCTGCCCACTCCCCAGGTCTCCAGAACTGGAGCCTCATCATCAGATGCAGTTTAGGATACTCCTTTTTAGGAAGGAGTTACTCTTCTGTAAGGGATACAGTCAGCGTGTTCTAAACTAAGGCAACAGGGTAATTGCTTTTTTCTGACTATACACATGCATAAAGTGCATATTATACATAAAGTGTAATTATACATTATGCATTTTACGCAATTGTATAATCAGAAAAGTGCACTTATAAATACACTTAAAAGCATATAACGGTCTTTTTAAAACTCTCTCTCTCTCTCTCTCTCTCTCTCTCTCTTTCTCTCACTCACTCACACACACACACACACACACACACACACACACACAAACATTTATATATATAGTTTTTTCCCATCTTCCCAAAATACTTGTCTTCTGCACACATCAAACACTCATAAACATTTTGGAAACTCCCTATGGCCTCGTGGCTAACGTGCTGGACGGCCATATCGTTGTAAGCGAGTTCGAACTCTAGTCACTCTATTACGTTCACTTTCGGATTAATACCCTTGGGAAGATTGTGAACCCCCTCATCCGACTTTGACAAGTATGGTTTTGGCATTAACTAACCCACGAAAGTTGATAAGCCATGAAATTGAAACTGGTCATATTCTCTTTTTTCGCATATGTGTATGATTCAGTTATTAATTTTACGTGCAAACATTAAACATATTTAATTCAATTATCATAATAACTCTTATCAATAAAAATATATAACAACCCCAGAAAAAAACACACCCGTATTACCTCTTTTTAATTTATATTCCATCACAAATGGGTTTAGTTGGGCTTGGGGGTTTGAATTCATGGCATATCAACCATTGTAGATTATTAATGCCAAATCCATTTCTATACATATCAACAGTTCTATTGCGAACAATTCAGTTTAGCATAAATACACAGTTTAAATATCAAAACAGTTCCATTTTAAACAATTTAGTTTAGCATAAGTACAGTTTTTTTGTTTATACACAGTTAAATGTGAAAACAACTCTATTTCAAACAATTCAGTTTAGCATAAGTACATAGCTTAAATGTCAAAACAGTTCCATTTCATACAACTCAGTCATCCATTAGTACGCAGTTTAAATATCATAACAGTTCTATTTCAAACAATTCAGTTTAGCATAAGTACACAGTTTAGTTCTATTTGACCCATAGATAGGACCCTATCAGGTGCTACCAATCCAGACCAGATTGTACCGGGGAGCGATGGCAATGAAGGAGTACTCCACAAGCCTCACCAAGGACACTCGGTGGGGAAGTCTTACCTCTCTGCAGAGATGCACACCGTACATTCTACAGCCCAAGCCCCAGCCGACTGGAATCCATCACAAATGTTCACACACACACACACACACACACACACACACACACACACACACACACACACACATATATATATATACATATATTTACCTAACCCCTCTGCATAAGCAGGATGCAACACAATACAATTTTTAAGAAGAGAACAACTGGTTTGAATTTAGACTTTTTCTTCTTCTAGACCGTTTGCCATATTACCAAGTTTAAAAAAACCCACTCTGCCCAACAATTCCCCCATCGCTTGAGGGAGGATAGTTGGATTCATACTTTTCTCAAGGGTATTAGCGCTTTGTGAAAATTAAAACAGCCTCGCCCTGGTTTCGAACTCGAGTCGCCGATTCCATTTCCAACGACAGTAACCATTACACCACGGGTGCCTCTATGCATACATATACGTATCTATTTGCGCTTAGCGTAACGATTATTTTCGTAGGAAATAGAATCCTTTTGGCAAATTCAACTCCTGAATTTATCTCTCCCACCTCTCCAGGTAAGGGGAAATAGCAGGGCAGACTGGCTTCTTTAGTGTCGGTAAGGCAACCAGTCTAGGAGAAGGAAAGCTTTGAATTTAAATCAGCTGAACTCTACTTAAAAAAATCGACCTTGTGTTCTATTCCGCTCGTGAGGGAGGAGTTGGATAATCGCATACATGTACTGTATATATATATATATACATGTACTGTATATATATATATATATATATATATATATATATATATATAGCTGATTCCATTTCCAGTAATGTTAAAAGTTACGTTGTTATATACCCTACCGATGAACAGAAATGAATATGTCCCATTCCTCGTAGATACGTCGGAGACTATTGTGAAAGGGGTATTTTGACCGATTAAGTTGTCACCATTAGCCGTGGGCACCTTCTTCGTGCTGTTGGCGAGTACTGTATTTTTTTTAATGTTATGAAGATTTCCATTTTATTTCCAACCTCCGTTTTGGTTATTTCTCATTCAGTAAACTTTTGTTAGCCGCAAATGTACACGTATATGTCTATACAGACCGTCCACTGCGAGTAGGATGTGATTTTTCAAGCACAGTATACATGGTTTGAATTTAGAACTTATCTCTTATACCAGTTGCAGTATGAAGCGCGTCTCCCAAACCCCGGACAACGACTCGTATATACCCCATATTTCTTGAAAATGATTGAACTCGTACTGATTCCAAATCATTTACGCCTATAAGATTTTATACAATAGCTTCCCCATAATTCAACCGGATGTGGTTGGAGTGATTGACTAATGGCAGGTCAGACTTCAAATTTTTAGCCGTGGGAAACTATCATATGGACGTGTAAATTTGATTAAATTTTGATTTGAGTTGATTAATTTTTTTTTAAAAAGTAAAGAAATTGAGTTTCATTACTGGGAAATAATTTCACCACGGACAACAAACATACATCATAAAAAATAAAACAAAAATAAATTAAAAAATTAAAAACAAAAGCAAAATAAATACATGAAATAATAAAAATAATTTTGTTTTCACTTTAAATTTCTGAACACATAGCAAAATCTACATAAATTGTCCTGAGAAAAACTTCTTTTGAAACAATACTAAGATTTAAATTGTTTTTTGTTTTTCATACTGTTCTGATGGCCGGCATTTGATTGGGTGCATTTCTTTGTTTAATGGGTTGTTTAATGTAAAAGGCATCTTTTTAGAAAAAGATAAGTAATATTATTTAACTCAGAGCTGGAGTGGATGAGATTGGTTTTGTTTTGTTTTATGGCATGTCAACCCTTGTATGTTATTTAATGCTAAATCGTCTTTATACGTATATATTAAATATATATGATTTGGTTTTGTAGGGATTTATGGCATGTCAGGCATTGTAGGTTATTTAATGCTAAATCCTCTTTATACGTATATATTAAATATATATGATTTGGTTTTGTAAGGTTTTATGGCATGTCAACCATTGTAGGTTATTTAATGCTAAATCCTCTTTATACATATATACTAGATATATATGATTTGGTTTGGTTGGGTTTTATGGCATATCAACCATTGTAGGTTATTCAATGTTAAATCCTCTTAATACGTATGTATAAAAATATTTGGTTTGTAAACACATTTTTTATAACATTTTTAAAAAGCTTACACTCATTTTTTTCGTACACACTTAAATGTTTTGAAGTATTGTTATATAACAGTCACAATTTGCGCACATTTAAATAGATATACATGATAGGTCAGAGATTAGTTTGTAAGTAATTTCCTTTTTAAATGAGTAAAAACTAATCTTTTTGCACAGGAGTATTGCTATTGTTTCTACAGTTAAATGGTTTCAATTACTGCTATCTAACATTGATAATTCTACTCAATATTAATAATTTGTTTGCACACAGAAAAATGGTTACAAGTATTGCTATTTAACATTGATTATTGTATCTAACATTATTCATTCGTTCGCACACAGTTAAATGGTTTCGGTCTTACCTCTCGACAGAAATGTAATCGGTATATTCTATAGCCCCAGCAGACTGGACTGGCACACAGTTAAATGGATCCAAGTATTGCTATGTATCACTAATAATTCAATTAAACATTTGTTTACACACAGTTCGATGATCAAAGTTTAAACAGTTTAAATGTCAATCAGTTTTAATTGACCTTTTGATAGGACCCTATCAGGTGCTACAATTCCGGGGCAGTGTGGACCTAGGAGCAATGGCAATGAAGGGATACACCGCGTTCCTCAAATCTGCAAGGCTGGAGCCTTGTCATCAGATGGTTTAATGTTATATCCATGACACTGGATGGGATCGGGACTTATCTCTCTGCAGATATGTAGTTGGTGTATTCTAAAGCCCAAGCCGACTGGGCCGGGAGTAGATAAGAGGGTTCATACATTTCCCACGGGTATTAGTCCGAAAGTGAACGCATCAATGTAACTGGAGTTCGAACTTGTTTTCTTCGAAGTCATAGTTTAGCACATTAGACACTACGCCACAGGGACGACACCAGCGTTTGAGCCCTTTTGATTTATATAACGCTTTTTAAACGATTGTTTGTTCTGTATATCATCATCACTATCACCATCAAGTCGCGTTGAAAGCATGAATTTCCCTGATACTTTCTCTCCATCTATCACTCTTAACAGGTCTTCCAAACTACACCCTGTGTCCGCAAAGAGCTGATATAAGTCCTTGCAAGCCAACAAACACCGGCATGTCTATATATAAGAACCTATAGTAGAACGTTGCTTGTAAATGCATCTTTGTTTCCCCGGCAAAGCCTCACAAAGCCTGCTCGTTTTATTTTGATGGTTTTTGAGATAGGAGGTAAGTTGCCGTACACCTGTTGTTTTATATTGTGTTGCTTCCAGGTATCTGTTCAAAAGTGTACGTAACACACTTGCATAGTTTCCCTCTTGCTATTTCTCCATCCGTATATATATATATATATATATATATATATATATATATATATATATATATATATATATATATATATGTTGTAAAAAGAAAGAAACGGAAAGAAAAATACATAAAAATGGATTAAAAAAAAACGTTATAACTAAATATAAGTTTAGGTTCACCGGTGTGTTGCCACGAAATTATTTAAGAAATGCAATTACGAAAACTTCAGGTAGAAAGTATTCTAGTCATCTTTTGGATGGAAATTATGAATCTTAAATATATACATGTAGAAATATAATAATAAATAAATATATATTAATTTTTATATCTATCTAATAGCATGAGGCAGAGAAAGAAAGATTTTGGAGAAAGCGAAAAAATCGAAAAATAGAGTCAATCATAGATATTGAGCACTCTCCAAATTATACCGCAAGTGAGATAGTGACAACCATACACTGTTGTAATATATATATATATATATATATATATATATATATATATATATATATATATATATATATATATGTAGAGAGAGAGAGAAATATATATATAAAGAAATATATATGTATTCTACATATATATATATATATATATATACTATTTACCCCTCCGCTCGGGCAGGATATGACACAAGGTCAATTTTTAAGCGGAGTTTAGCAGGTTTCAATTCAGAGTTTTCCTTCTCCTAGACTAGTTGCCTAACCAAGGCTGAAGAACCTAGTCTGTCCTACTATTTACCCATAGCTGGAGGGCGAATAATTGGATTCATACCTTCCCCAAGGGTATTAGTGCTATGTGAAATGCAATCAGTCTATATATATCAGTCTATATATATATATATATATATGGTGATAGTGATGATGATATACAGAACAAACAATCGTTTAAAAAGCGTTATATAAATCAAAAGTGCTCCATTAACTAACCAAATGAGCAAGATCCATAAACCTCTTTTATAAATACATACATACGTACATACATACATACATATATGTGCGTAAGATCCATAAACCTCTTTTATAAATACATACATACGTACATATATACATACATACATATATGTGCGTAAGATCCATAAACCTCTTTTATAAATACATACATACGTACATATATACATACATACATATATGTGCGTAAGATCCATAAACCTCTTTTATAAATACATACATACATACGTACATACATACATACATACATATATGTGCGTGCGTGCGATTGTATGTCTGTATGTCTGTATGTAAATCTCTTTAACAGCTCCGCTTTACTTGTGATGTTATACGTAACGAAAATGGAAGAAAAACACCTGTTTATGACACAGATACATGTTGAAAATATCGTCGTAAAATCATATCCAAAACGGGATTTAGAAGACCTCCACAACGATGGGAAAAATGAAACCGCCAAGTATATTGAGCAAGTCACGCTCTTCATCTAAAATATTGGAGACTATTCATATTTTCTACAGCAGGTCATCTCTCTGTCAACAGAGAAAGTCTGCTAGGTCTTAATATTATTTCGAAATAGTCTTCAATATAATTTTTTTCTTCTAACAATTTTTTTGTTGATCCAATGAGAGGAAAGTAAATGCTATAAAATGTATAGGTCAGCAAGTGAATTTGGTATTTTAGATTTTATAAAATGTAAAATACCAAATCACTCGCGGGCCTATTCATTTTATAATATATATATATATATATATATATATATATATATATATATATATATATATATATATATATATATATATATATATATATATATATATTATTCGGTCCAGTTAAACCGGAGTCGGGAATAATTCCACCAGGACAAAAAAATCATTCAACTATGAACATTTAGATTTTCCTGGTAAAGAGCTCAATGTAACTGACATCACAGAGCAATAATTTCTTTAAGAAAAATCCTAATGTAACCGGTTTTTGTTTTTCATAAAGATATATATATATATATATATATATATATATATATATATATATATATATATATATAAGTAAATAATGGATTGTAATCCGCCAATATGTAGAGAAAAATTGATAACAAGGCAATCCAAGTGGAAGGAGAGATTTAATGAGAAGGAAAGTCGACACTATAGCGTTTCGGTTCAACTGAACCATCATCAGGACCATGAGGGGTGACGGTAGCAATGTTAAGTCAACGATGGATGTTTAAAAATGGAAAATACAAAAAACTTATATATATATGTATATATATATATATATATATATATAATCTAACAATTTATACACCCGATGGAGGTGCCCGTGGTGTAATGGTTATCGTCACATATGGACACGGCGATACGAGTTCAATTCCTGGACAAGACTGATTGCATTTCACATAGCACTAATACCCTTGGGAAAGGTATGAATCCAATTATTCTCCCTCCAGCTATGGTAAATAGTAGGGCAGACTAGGTTCTTCAGCCTTGGTGAGGCAACTAGTCTAGGAGAAGGAAAACTCTGAATTCAAACCTACTAAACTCCGCTTAAAAAATTGACCTTGTGTCATATCCTACCCGAGCGGAGGGGTTGGGTAAATAGGATACACCCGATGAAAGTTTAATGTTTTCATGTTTAAAAACCGAAATCTAAAAGAATTCAAACTATAAATAATACCATCTTCTGAAGACCTTTTTTTCATATTTGTAAATTTTCATACAGTCCGATTTATATCATTAAAGGTTTTCGGACTATTGTCTTCATCTTTATTGTTATTTCCGCAACGTTTCGGCCGATATGTCCTCCGGCCTTCGTCAGGTGTTTGTCGAACACGGGAACCTTCACGGAACTTTGAACTACGTCCTTTATTGAATCCACGGGGGTCGCCTGTTCTGATTCCGTTAGCCATAACCAGGTACAAGTGTTAAGTATTCCTGTATTGTTACTCGCCTCTAGTCTGGATTGAACCTGCAATCTCCAGATGATTGTCTCCTTGGAAGCTTAGGGAACCAACACGTATAACCGTTACGCCATGTGTCCTGCTGTATTCAATAAAGGACGTAGTTCGAAGTTCCGTGAAGGTTCCCGAGTTCGAAGAAACCTAAAGAAGGCCGGAAGACATATCGGCCGAAACGTTGTGGAAATAACAATAAAGATGAAGACAATAGTCCGAAAACCCTTAATGATAAAAATCAACAAGCTTCGTCTCAGCAATTTAGACAACTAATGTCGGATTTATATCCAGTTTCCCCAGATATATATATATATATGTGTGTGTGTGTGTGTGTGTGTGTGTGTGGTTGGGCAGCAGCCTTTCATTTAAGCATGTTTGATTAGATAATAAAGACACATTTTGTCCATCATCAGGGGTTGCTTGCATGTATACAGAGGGTTTTTTAAATAGTTTTTGAAAGAGTTATTTTTAGGTTTTTTATAATAACAAAATTAAGTAAACGCATTATCAAGAAATATGGAATATTTTCTTTTTACATATTACATATTTCTTGATAATATTCTATTTCCGTTGAAAGCGTTCTGTTTTTTAAATTCATTAGCATGCAAGCAACCCCTGATGATGGCCCATAAAAGGTCTGAAAGTGCTTGGAACAATTTTGGTAAATTCATCCATCAATTCCAACCTGAAATCAAGACACTTATCAGGAAACTTGAAAGGATCTTGATAAAATTATATAAACAAAATGTATCTTTATTTCTTAATTAAACATATATATATATATATATATATATATATATATATATATATATTGATAACGTAGTTTGCTATATTCATAAAAAAAGTATGCTCAATATCATTGATAGAACGTATATATTTAAGTTGGGATAGCGTAGGCAAAGTGTGAACGATGCTTGGCTACTGTGTTTCTCGCCTATGCTATTCATCAGAGTAATGGTGAATGCATAGACGAGTTACTAACAGTTGCTATGCAGCGTTGACACTGTGTCTACACTCTTCCAATTCATATATATATATATTGTGTGTGTGTGTATGCTGAGACAGTAGATTCTATTGTAAGCATATTTAATGAAAAATAAGACACAAGGATTTGGTGTTTAGCTTTTTATTCATTTTGTTAGTGAATGAGATATCGCAACCGTAGTCGAAAGCGGACCAAAAATCTTTTTTGGCTCGGGAGAGGGTGTACTAAAAACGCATTTGACACTGATGGAAAGACCAACAGCCTCAGTGGATTTACAGTCACGTGACCCTTAGTCGCTCTGTCTCCTCATTCAAACTAGCCACAATGATCTACACGTTCACAAATGATGTCACCCGGACATAATGAACACGTGCCCTCAAAGCAGAACAAATCCTGCCGTCCAGAACACAGGAGTACCCACATCCTTGACACTGACCTAAGACGGTCGAAAGTAACCGTAGTCCGACTCCACTAACAGAGATTTTGGACAGTTTTTTTTATGCTTTCAACCACAGTTGCGACATCTCGTTCAAAAAAAAAAAAAAAAAGAATAAAAAGTTAAACACCAAATCCTTGTCTGTCACTTTCCACACACACACACACACACACACACACGCATATGTATTTAACAAAATATTTCGAAACTTTTGACTCAACCGACTATATATATACATATATATATACTCGGTCGAGTTAAAAGTTTCGCAGTATTTTGCTAAGTGGGAAGATACCCGATGTGGTTAGTAGTATCGTGGTAGTTGGTGTGCTGACATGTTGTGCACTGCTTCACTCCATGTATGATTTGAAAGCCGCTCTGATGAATGTGCAACGTAGTCTAATTCGGGCACTTTATTTTTACAGGTTCGAATTGGGCTACAATTCCGCCGAAGCAAGCAAAAACATTTGTTTTGTGAAGGCGCAGTTGATCGGAATACAGTAGCGAAGTGGTTCAAGAAATTTCGATGAGATTGTAAGAACCTCATTAATCTGGGAAGGTCAGGTAGATCTAAACCTGTGGATTCCAAGCCATAGAGGTAAATCCAGCGAGTAGCGTTCAGAGAGTATCAGGCGAGCTCTGTATCTCAAAGTTCTGGTTTGATTTCTTTGTTTAATTGCACATCAATTTTGGTTGGTTGGTTGGTTTCGTTTAAGTTGGTTGTGTTTTATGGCATATCAACCCTTGTGAGTTATTTAATGCCAAATCCAGTTTATACGTATATACTTATTGCATATATGATTTGTAAGCGAATAGTTTGTAGGAAAGTTTTTTGGACGAGTTAGAGCTTATGTTCTTGTACACAGTTAAAGGGTTTCAAGTATTGCTATTTATTGTTTGCACACAGTTAAATGGCTTCGAGTATTGTAAATGATTGAATAATTCTATTTGACTAATAGATGGGACCCGAACAAATATTATCATTCTTGGGCAGAGTGAACCTGTGAGTAATGGCAATGAAGAGGTACTCCACATTCCCCAAAGTTGGAGTCTCACCATCAGGTGGTTTAGTGTCATATTCTGGTCACTCATTAGAGATACATTGCGTATTCGACTGCCCCAGTCTTCGTGGGTTATATAATGCCAAAGCCATTCTTGTAGAAAAACAGTCGTAGCACTACTTAATTTATAACTGGGAGGGATAAGTACTTTCATGCCTTTCTCAATGGTATTAGTATAAAAGTGAACGTAATAGTATGACTGGAGTTTGAACTCAATTACTTCGAGGTTGCCGTATAGTACTTTAGCCATTATGCCACGGGGACTTGTCATCTTCACGACCTTGGCTAAAGCAACCGGAGCTATTGAATTTTAACTCTAATTGTTGGAAAACTTTTCATTCACCCTCGTGTGTGTGAGTGTGTGTGTGTGTGTGTGTGTGATAAAATTGACAAATAATCTTTAGTAAATATATTTAATTAATTCGTTATTAATCTCAAGAGGAAGCCATCAGAGAGTATTCATTTTTTTATTTACATTTCAAGACTGATTAAGAGTTCGCGTTTACGAAAAACGAACGATTTTAACGCTATTTCATTTGGTAATGAGAAGCCTGGATATTGTTTTAAAATATTTTCAAATTTTCCAATTCCTTACTTTTTTTTCAAGATGTCTATAAAAGTAAACGAAAATATTGTTGTTGTTGTTGTTGTTGTTGTTATTGTTGTTGTTGTTGTTGTTGTTGTTGTTGTTGTTCTTCTTCTTCTTCTTCTTCTTCTTCTTCTTATTATTATTATTATTATTATTATCATTATTATTATTTTCAAAATATTTTCAAATTTTCAAATTTCTTAATTTTTTTCAAGATGTCTATAAAAGTTAACGAAAATATTGTTGTTGTTGTTGTTGTTGTTGTTGTTGTTGTTGTTCTTCTTCTTCTTCTTCTTCTTCTTCTTCTTCTTCTCATTATTATTATTATTATTATTTTCAAAATATTTTCAAATTTTCAAATTTCTTACTTTTTTTCAAGATGTCTATAAAAGTAAACGAAAATATTGTTGTTGTTGTTCTTGTTCTTCTTGTTCTTCTTGTTCTTCTTCTTCTTCTACTCATTGTCAGTTTCCAAACCAGCGTCAAATGGTGGTCTTTCCCCGAAGTCTGAGTGACGGCAAGTCTCCTCAGGTCTCCAGGACTCTTCTCAGTATTCTGGCCGATTTCAACAATGTTTTAGTCTGGATGGTCTCGATCCTTCCTCAAATTTCCAGTTCTTTCAAACTTTTTTCCAAGTCTTTGGGGACCCTTCCAAGTGCACGAACTATAATTGGTATCACTGTCACTCTCATGTTCCACAGTTTTTTTAGTTCCCAGTCAAGATCCAAGTATTTGTCTATTTTTTTCGATTTCTTTTATTTTCACAGAGGTCCACCGGAATGGCAAAATCTACCAGATTGATGACAAGTTAGTTTTTTCTTGTTAATTAATACTATATATGGTCTTCTAGCAGGGATTATTATTATTATTATTATTGGAATTATAATCACTGGGAGAATCCTCGTGGTGTTGTGACTAACCTGCAGGTTAAGGTGGGTTGGTTGGGTTTTATGGCATATTAACTTTTGCAAGTCATTTAACGCCAAATCCATTTTTATACAAATAATCAATTCTATTTCGAACACTTCAGTTTTGCATGAGTACACAGTTTGTCAAAAACATTTCTATTTCAAGCTATTCAGTTTATTCAAACAGTTCTAATTCAGCTAATTCAGTTTAGTATGAGTACAGATTTTGCTTACGCACAGTTAAATGTCAAAACAGTTCTATATAAAACAATTCAGTTTAGCACAAGTACAGTTTCAATGTCAAAAACAGTTCCATTTCAAACAATTCAGTGGAAAGATTTATTAAAAAACCTGATAATTATCTAATTTTTAAAAATTAATTTGAAGTCTGCTCGCTTTGAGCTGGTTGCCTTTATGAAATGTAATTCGAGAGCAGAGCGGAGTGAAGGACATGATCACACAATACCGAAAGTAGAAATTCCGCAAAGCTTAACTTGTCGCAAGATTCTCAGACAACAAGTGGACCCGCGCAGTTGGCGAAACTGAATACGACCACTCGGATGACCTCCACGACGATAGGAAGATGAAATTGTCCAGCGATTCGGACCGACATAGGAAAGAAGGGCAAGATCATGAATGAAATGGAAATGCATTGTGGCCAGGGATGTGGAAATAAGCGAATAAGTGTTTTATGGCGTGTCAACTCTTGTTGGGTTATTTTATGCAAAAATCAGATTTACAATTATGGTCTCCAGTTATATACGGTATAAAAATGTTCCCATTCAAAATCGTTTTAAACAAGTAAGAAATCCACTATTTCAAACAGATCTATTTGACTCATTGTTGGTTGGTTTTATTGGAAAAGAATAGATTGTTGGTAAAATCATTTTGAAATGAAATATAGCTAATTTGCATACAATTAAATAGCTACAAGTATTGTCAGAGTGGTCTTCGGAGTAATGGCAATAATGGGAAACTCCACATTCCCCAAAGCTCCAGGACTGGAGCCAGACCATCAGATGCAATTTGGTGTTGTATCAAGGGTACTAGTTGGGATGGGGTTTACCCCTCTGCAGAGATGCAGTTAACGTATTCTTCAACCCAAGCCGACCGGGCTGTTAGATGAGACCCTAAAACGAACAACCACTCAGAGTCAGAGTGGACCTGGGAGTAATAGTAATTGTAATGATTGCTCACTCCACACTACACAAAGATCCTGAACTGGAATTTCACCAGCAGTTGCAAGTTTGTTTCATATCTTGAGGCCTTTTTGAAGTAAGCTCTTCTGCAGGAAATGCAGTCGGCATTTTCTAGGCATCGATGACAGGGCAGACATTCTAGGGGGAAACAGACTCATTGTTCATACCTTCGAAAAAGATGTATTGTTGTGTGGCTTGTAAAGTCACTATGTAAAAGTTTCTCTTAAACAACGCAAATCACTGTCATCTATGTGTTTACGAGACGATGTTAATATCGAAATTGCAACAAACCTCACAAACTTCGAGTGTTATAAAACTACAAAGATTTGCATAATTGTATCTATGTCTATGCTTGTTCAATGGTTGGTTGGTTGTTTAACGAACAAATTGTATACTCACCAACCAGAATCTTTTTCTTGAAAATGAAACGCATGAAATTCTCTGGGACTTTGAGATACAAACAGATCACCTCGTCTACAATCAATTAACAAGAGAAAAAAGAACTTATTGATTTTGCCGTTCTAGCAGATCATTTAGTAAAAATAAAATGAAAAGAAAAGATAAGCAAATAATTGGATCTTGGCTGAAAGCTGAAAAAGCGATGAAACATGAGGGTGTCAGAGATACCAATTATAGTAGAAACCCTCAGGTGGGTCTCCAAAGACTTGGAAAAGAAATTGGAGGGACTGGATATTAGAGAAAGTATCAATTCCATCCAGGCCATAACACTGTTAAGATCAGTTAGAATATTTAGGAGAGTCCTGGAGACCTGAGGCGACTTGCTGTCACTCATACTTCAGTGAAAAACTAACATTTAAAACTGGTGTGAAAAATTTAAGCATGTTGTAATTTGGTTTGATTTCTTTGTTTAATGGCATATCAACAGCCGTGAGTTATTTAATGCCATAGCCATCCTTGTAGAAGAATAGCAGTGGAATTATTTAGCACATACCTGGAGGATTAGGGTGTTCGTGCCTTTCCTTGTTGTGTTTGTCCGAATGTGAATAATTATCAGATTATCTGATAATTATCAGCTTTTTAAATAAATTTTTCAATACTTGAATATCTCTCTCTATATGTATATATATAAGTCAAGATATCCCAACTTAGGAATAGATGCTTTATCACCAATATTGAACACTTTATAAGTACAGCAAACTAGATTATTATTATTATGTGTGTGTGTGTGCCATTGCTCCCAGGTCCACTGTGGCCCGGAATGGTCGCATCTGATAGGGCCCTATCGATGGGTTAAATAGAACTAACTGCATATTTATGCTAAACTGACTTTTTTGAATTCGAACTGTTTGACGAAACTGAAGAGCTTAAAATAGAAATGTCTTTGAAAATTAAACTGTACTTATATTTAAACTGCGAGCTTATACTAAACTGAAGCCCTGTTCAATGGATTGCCAACCGCCGTTTATCTATAGATGAGACAACTGTTGGCATCATTTCCCGAAAGTGGCTTTTGATAGGGTTTAAAACCCCCAAAACACGTTCAAAGTTTCTCAGGCTTTCTTTAGCAGTGATGAACTTTTACTTATCCACTGTCGATTATGAGTCTATAAAAGTCCAACCCATCCGCTATCAAGTGTGCTGAGGGCGATAAGGCCTCTTTACATCACACACACACACACACACACACACACACACACACACACACACACACACACACACACATGCTTCTAGTACCGGGTTTTAACTCATTTCCAAATGTATATATATATATATATACATATATTTGGATTGATAATATATATATATATATATATATATGTCACTAAATCCTCGTTTTAATGCTATATTTTTTCTCTCTCTCTCTTTCTCTCTCTCACTCACACACACTCACACACACATATATATATCGCCAAATAATCTGTGTCGTATAACTTAGACTAGTAAGTTATTTTTCTTACTCATATAATTTTGAATTTCTTAGGTTATCGCAAAAAGTTATTTATTTATTTTTTTTATTAAAACTCAAAAACAACATTACTCTTTCCTGAGATGCGTCTTGCCATTTGAGTGAGAAGAGATCGAACTCTCGATCATCTCATCTCTAAAACGGCAATGTACTAACGGAACTATCATATATTTATTAAAAAGTAGATAAAAGAAAAAAGATGAAAGAAAAAAGAAATGTTGGCTTTCAAGCAGATGTTGAGGCGTCAAAAAACTAATGAGTCCAGGATATTTATAAGCAGATCGAACACAATCCCACTACGTCTATAAACACCTAAAAGCTTGGTTCTCGCTGACAGATGGCGCCTCTGTCACCTAACAACATCTTAAAACTGAAAACTGGAAACCTTTTGCCCCAGACGACATCCATTTTTTTCTTTCTGCAAGTTAGTGCAATGAGAACCAAATCTAACAGACTTCGCAAAAAGCATTCGCCATCTTTAATTGAATACCTTTAATGTATGGCGGATAGCCGCCGTAGACTTGTTTGTTTTCTTGCCTTTGCAATGCCTTCGTTTTCTTTTCTTGAAAATGACTGGCTGATATTTATTTCCTCCATGGTTTAGTCTGACATTAATTAGAATCATAAAAACAAATGATGATTGAGGATGGACAGAAACGGGCAATTCAACAAAGGTCGTAAAGTTGTCGTCAACCAAGATGGAGGCTGTAACTTAACTCCAGATATTCTTTCTGCTCGGCGAAAGATTGTCTCCTATCCTTTCGATTCGTTCGCGATTTTTTTGCACCCAGATATCGTCTGCTGCTTGAATGCAGACACAAAAGCCATCAGCGCATGCAATGGGTCGAGACATTACAATCGACCCGTCACCGGAGCTAGCAACCCCACACGGGATTTCTGATAGTTAAATGACAAACACAGGTCGGCCGTTTTATATCGTACAAGAAGAAACACATGCTCCATTTTACCCGCTTCTGTTGTCTCTACATATCTTTTCATTTTTTTTTTATTTTTTCGATTAATTTACAACGCGATTTTTCCAACAGATCTCACATGTTACTACTACTACTACTACTACTGTTATCATTCTAGGAATTGAAATCGGCGACCCGTGTTCCAATTCTTGATGTGGTTGTTTACGTTTTGCTTTGCGGTAACGTCTTTGGGAAAGGCAATAATCCATGTTCTGCCCAAGCTATGAATAAATAACAGAACAGACTAAGTTCTTTAGCCAAAATTAGGCAACCGGTATTGGAGAAGGAAAATTCTGATTTCAAACCAGCTGTACTCCATTGAAAAACTGACCTTGTTTCTCATCCTGCTCATAGTGCAGGAGTTACATACATACATACATACATACATACTACTACTACAACTATTAATGATAATAATAATAATAATAATGGTTTAGTTTATTTATTAAATGGTATATCAACTCTTTATGAATTATTTAATACCAAAAACTGTTTACTTTCTAAATTATTATACCATAATTATGTGTATTTTCCATCGTAATCTTTATAAAATTTTTTTTTCAATTTGACTAAAATAATAATGATTTGTTTACACAGTTATATAGTGTTGTAATCTGACAAAAAGTTACTGAATGAGAAATAACTAAAACTGAGGTTGGAAATGAAATGGATATCTTTATAATTAAAAAAAATACAATACTTCCCAGCAGCGTGAAGAAGGTACACCACCTCTAGTGGTGTTCTACCTAGCATATTACACCCTACCTACAATAGTGTCCAACATATTTATGACCAATGGGACATACCCATTAATATTCATAGGTATGATATAAAACTTATGTATCAAATTTCCCTATGTAATTCAAACGATTTCTACAGAATAATATGGTCAAAAGTAACTATTCGTATATAATAATTATCATTTGTTTGCTCACAGTTTAATGATTTCAAGCATTCCAATCTAACACCGATAATTTTCTATCAATATTGTGGTTTCAAGTAACTTATCATCATCATCATCATCATCATGTCGTGTCGCTAGCACGGATATCCCTGACTCTCTCTCGCCACTTTTCCCTATCATTCATCGCCTCTGGCAGGTCTTCTGGGCTCCATCTCGTATCCTCACATAGCTGCTGTATGTATGTTCTAGCTGGTCGTCCTGCTTTAGCTCGTCCATATGTGGGGTCCATAGGAGTACATCACTTACGAGCTCGTCCTTGTTCCTACAGCAGTATCCTGCGTGCCTGGCTCGTCTAACTTTGATAGTTTTCGTGATGGGAGGCAGGTGGCCGTATAGTGGGTGCTTTGTGGGGTGTTGCCACCAGGACTTGTTCAATATTGCTCGCAACATTCTTGTGTAGTTGCCATCTAACTTCTTCTCCAGCTGTTTTGTTAGCGTCCAAGTGGTGCATCCATACAGCAGTATCGACATGACCGCTGCTTGTTTCATTTTATCGGTCAGGTCTGATTTCCATATGACCGATAGCTTATCGATAGCTATCAATGTCTTCGTTAGCCGCGTGTCGATGTCTTTTTCGGTTGATGAGACACTGCTTCCTAGGTAGGTGAATTTGTCAACCAGTTTCAGAGAGGTTCCGTCTAGTGTGGAAATGTCGCCTGCTTGATTAAAGCACATGTATTCAGTTTTGTGTGCATTGACATGGAGGCCAATTCTTGCAGCGGCTCGTTCCAAACTTTATAGAACTCAATAATTTGCTCATAGTTATATTCTTTCAAGTATTCCGATTCAACACAAACAATTTGCGAACAGATATGCTTTTAATTATTTCGACCTATTACAAATAATTTATTCACAATTATATAGTTTCAATAATTTTAAGCAGTTATATGGTTTTAATTAACTAATAAAACTTTGTTAACAATTCTTGCTTGATGTAACTCTTCTTAATACATTTTGCGCAGAGTTATATGGTTTCAAGTATTTCTATTTAACACAAACAAATTGCATGCATCTACATTTTCTCTCTTTTTTCAAGTAGAGGAATTATATTGTGAATTGAATTACCATGACCAGAAAATACACCGAACACCTGCTCACGACATACGGAAACACTGGACAGCTATTTCGACCTTATTTGGTCACGTCAGCTGTGTATACCGTGATCTCTCCCTCTGGAGATCGAACCAGCGACTACAGAATGCAGAGCCAAAACTCTCCCACTAACCATCAACTCACTTCGCACACAAGTAGTGCCAAATTAACTAGTCATGGTAATTGCGCGGTCAATTAACCTGAATGTGTCTTGCAAGTTACATCCGTAGTCTTTACAGAGGACACAGTCACCTCCTGGGCCACGACTTCCCAGGAGGATTGGAAATACGCTTCAGCGTAATTATTATAACCTCAAGTGCAATGATATAGATGTACATTTTCTTTTTTAAGTAGAGGAATTATATTGTGAATTGAATTACCATGATCAGAAAATCCGACGAACACCTGCGCCGAAACTTTAGAGTAAAGCTGGCAAAGTCACCACACCAAAAAAAAAAAAAAAAAAAAAAGACGAAATGTTTAGCCTCCACCGTCTCTAACAGTAGACCGTCTCCAAGTATACTTTAAATTGATTAGTAAATAAACACTAAAAGGAAGAGGAAGGATTTGAACTCGCACCTGCCAGCAGAGAAAATTGTTTCAATATTGGTCAGTATGTCTTTAAGTCCTATTAATTCAAAATGCTGAAAATTTTACAAAATTTTATGCTGTATTCTTCTTTGTAAAATATTGCTTAAACTGTGCGTTTTAAATGTAAAGACACTCTTACTATAAACCCAAATTGAATACATGACTTTGTCTAAATGTCAGTGAACAGGGCAAAATGTTTTTGAATCTTTTCTAAAAGTTTAAAATTCTTAAAGGCCCCTCCCCAACAGTAGTTTAGAAGAAAAAGTAAAAGCCTAAAACTCCCAATGCCACCCCCCCAAAAAAACAAACAAAAAACAAATTACATTTGTAAAAGCTATATAATTCTTAACCCCACCCTCGGCTCCCATTGGTAGTATAGAAGAAAAACTAAAAAGCCTAGATTAATGCCCAAATACTTTTAAAAAAAAATAAAAAAAATTTCATTACCAGTATCTGAAGATAGGTGAAACTAACTTAAGAAAACTTAAATTAAAATTACATCCCCCGCCGTTTTTTCTAACGTACACATGGGAAGCAGCATGATGTACGTAAAAGTATTTGAATAAACCCATTGACGACCAAACTCAATACCTAAACAGGTCCTGGACGTGAGTTTGACGACTTAACGCTCAGGATCGTTAGTTCGATCGGGGAACTACTGCTGCTCCTCTATAAGAGTGGCTTCTATAGAAGAGAATAAAACAGCCATCGAAAGATAACCATGACCCACACTCAAACCACATACACAAACCGCATCGCTCTTCGCGTGGGTAAAAAAGGGGCGCGTCCTGCTGAGGTTGGAGCCCTGGCCTCAGTGTTCGAAAAATCAGCTACAGAGCTCAAACATCAAAAACTACTAAAATGCAAACAAACAATACTAATAGCGACATTTAACGTAAGAACCTTAAATAGAACAGGACAACTACCAGAGCTAATAGCATCGGCCGTAGAACATAAGATAGACATAATATGCATACAAGAACACAGATACATGCACACCGAAGATATCAAATATCACGAAACTGGCAATGGATGGACGCTCGCTACTGTATCAGCATGGAAAAACTCTGTTAACGCCGCAGTAGGAGGGGTAGGAATGCTTATAGGACCTAGAGCATTAAAACGCTAAATA
The DNA here is from genome assembly GCA_963585895.1 of Sepioteuthis lessoniana. NCBI lineage: Eukaryota > Metazoa > Mollusca > Cephalopoda > Myopsida > Loliginidae > Sepioteuthis > Sepioteuthis lessoniana. The sequence continues at coordinate 26,748,429 of OY757943.1, forward strand.
GCATTGAGAAAATACAACCTAGGATGATAGCAGCTACTTTTAACGGCAACCCCAGAGCAACAATCATCTCCTGCTACAGCCCTACCAATGTTAGTGAAGAAACTGAACTAGTCACCTTCTACGATGAATTATCCTCATTAGTGCGTAGCATCCCGAAACACAACATGTTAGTTATTGGCAGAGACATGAATGCCCAAATCGGGAAAAACGGAAACAACAAATACAGCCTCCACAACACGTCAAATAGGAATGGGCCACATCTAACAGATTTCATGATAGAAAATAGATTAACATACCTCAATACAAACTATCAAAAAAGAGAGGGCAAACTATGGACATACACGTACGCGAACAATAGTAAAGCACAGATAGACTACGTCCTTATAAACAAGAAATGGAAAAATAGTGCAATGAATTGCGAGGCATACTCCTCCTTCGAGGGTGTGTCCTCCGATCACCGAATAGTCACGGCAAAAATACGGCTAAGCATACGAAAAAACGCCAAACGAACAGCGACCACCAAACACTATGACTGGGCCCTTTTGAACAACAGAGATATAAGAGATAAATAGTATTAGAATTAAGAAACAGATTCGAAACACTACAAGAGAAGACGGAAAAATGTACACCAAATGACGAATATGAAAATTTCGCCAATGCGCACCTCGAGGCAGCAGCGAAATGTATTCCAACAAAACTCAAAACTAAATATAGAGTACCATGGGAAACGTTAGCGGTGAGAGAAAAACGTGCACTAGTGAAAACAGCTTCCAAAAACTATCGAAAAAACCCAACAAACACAAATGCCCAAAAACTAAAAACGGCACAATATCAATTAGCAGGCATAGATAGAACCTGATCAGGTGCTACCACTCCAGGTCAGAGTGGATTTAGGAGCGATGGTAATGTGGGGTACTGTACATTCCCCAAAACTTTCTATGTAGCACTAACACTTCAACAGTTAAATGGTCAATCAGTTCTATTTCTAACAATTCAATTTAACGTGTCATTTGTTTGCATTCAGTTTGAATGTCAAGCAGTTTTATTTGACCCACAGATAGAACCTGATCAGGTGCTACCACTCCAGGCCAGAGTGGATTTAGGAGCGATGGTAATGTGGGGTACTGTACATTCCCCAAAACGCCAGCATTACTGGAGCCTCGCCATCAGATAGTTTAATGGCATATCCAGGATATCCATTGGTGTGTTCTTACTTCTCTGCAGAGAAACGGTCGGTGTATTCTACAGCCCCAGTCTTCGTGGGCGTGTGGCGACAGAGATGAAACAGTTAATCACATAATAAACGTATGCAATAAACCGCCACAAATAGAATACAAGAATCGGACCTTCACTACAATAAACAATTGAGTGTTATACCCAGCATAATCCCCCTTTTGGGGCGGGTGGGGATCTTATCTCTAAGTAGGAGATTCAGTCAACCTATTCTAAGCCGCACGGACGGGGTCATTCTATCTTTCTGTTTTCATTCGTTCATTCATCTTTCCCTAATAATTTTCTATTCACGTTTCACATCGTCAAAATTATATTTGTCGTTCTTTCTTTCGTTTTCCGATAACTACCATTTGTTCTTTTTCTCTTTTTCGTTTACTTTTTCTTTCTTTCTTGGCTCATTCCTCTCCAATCTTTCTTTTCCCTTTGTAATTAATTTCATCCATCATTTTTTTTAACTTTTTCTTTCTTTCTTCTCAGTTTTTCTTTCTTTTTTTCTTTCTCTCTTTCTTTCTTTCTTTCTTTCTTCTCAGTCTTTCTTTCTTTCTTTCTTTCTCAGTTTGTATTTGTTTTTTCCTTTTCTTTTCTCCTTTTCTTTCCCGCTTTTTTATTCAGTTTTTCTTTCTTTTTTTCCTTTTTTTTCTTTTGCGTTTTTTTTATTCAGGCTTCCTCATTTCTTTTTTCTCAGTTTTAATTTCTTTCTTTCTTTCTTTCTTTCTAATACATTTTTTCTTCACTCTTTTTTAATTCTTTTTGCTTCTGCGCTGTGTCTCGTGATGTAGTGGCTAACGTGCTGAGCTGTGACATCGTAGTAAGCGAGTTCGAATGCCTCTCAGTCTGTTACCTTTACTGTAAGGTATGAATTCATACCTTTGGAAAGGTATGAATCACTTATTTCCCCAAACTAAGAATCAAATTGTACCGTTACTGTTTTTTTACATGAATGGCGTAGGCATTAAACAGCCCACGAAGTTTGATATGCCATTGAATGACAAAACAAAACAAAGAATAAATCAATTCCTATTCTTTTTTCTTTTTGTTGTCTTTGTATTTGTATCGTTATATCTTTTTTTCAGGTCATTTTTTTTTCACATTTCTGTCTTTCCTCATATCCCCCGTTTTTTATTCTGCAACGCATGAATCTTTGACCACCCTCGCACTCATTTTCTTCCCCTAGCTTCCATTTTCTACCTTTCCCTCTTCCGAACTAACCCTTGATTTCGCATCAAATTTAAAAAAAAATGTTCGTATGAAAATTAGGTTTACCGAGTGGATAGACTGCGGTTTTTAGAGCCAACAATTGTGGTTGGTATTTCCATGTCAATGATGGCTAAAATCAAGAGTTTTGAAAGTAGGTTTTAAAATCACATCTCAAAACACTTTTGGAAAATGGCTCTATTTTTGTATTCATATACATTACCTTTTCCTGATATATATATATATATATATATTGCGAGCAATATTGAACAAGTGCTGGCGGCAACACCCCACAAGGCACCAACTATACGGCCACCTGCCTCCCATCACGAAAACTATCAAAGTTAGCCGAACCAGACATGCAGGACACTGCTGAAGAAGCTGGGACGAGCTCATAAGTGATGTGCTCCTAGGGACCCCCACATAAGGCCGAGCAAAAGCAGGACGTCCAGCTCGAACATACATACAGCAGCTATGTGAGGATACGGGATGTAGCCCTGAAGACCTGCCAGAGGCGATGAACGATAGGGAGAAGTGGCGAGAGAGGGTCAGGGATATCTGTGCTAGCGGCACATGATGATGATGATGATATATATATATATATATATATATCTGGACGAAATCTTAAGAGACGTTCTTCGGTGGACCCCTACACATGGACCTGCCAGTGTTGGGTGACCAGTAAGAACTTCTTTACAACAGCACTGTGCGGACACAGGATGTAGTTTGGAAGACCTGTTGCGAGCGATTATTGATAGGGACGGATGAACAGAGAATGAGTTTAGGAAATCTGGGCTGTTAGCTTGATAATGATGATATATTATTAGCTTGATAATGATGATATATTAGGTTGTTCGGAAAATGCTGGCATATTTTTGTAAAAACTGTTCAAACTCGCAAATACACCGACCCAGTCTAATTCCCTGTTGTGTAATCTAAAGCAAGTAGCAGAAGGCATTGGCATCAATGTGAATGCAAACAAAAGATAACTCATGTATCTTAAATAAGAAGAACCCATTATCATTTTAAGGGGTAAGTCTCTGAAAGTAATTGATCAATTCACATACATCGGCAGCAATATTTTATCTATTGAAAACAATGTCAACCCATACATCGCTAAAGCATGAACTGTTATTGGCAGATTGTTGATTATATGGAAATCTGATCTCTCAGATAAAATAACAAGGGATTTCTTCGAAGCTGTGGCTGTGTCGGTACTACTGTATGGATGCAAGATCCAAATAAGACAAGCAAGATACTGGGCACGGCTGGAAAAAACAGGACGAACTCATGCTCGACGTTTTCTAATGGACTCCTGCAAATGCAGGTGTCAGTGTTGACCGATATTTGAATAATTGTATTGTACATGAAACAGTTGTTATGGAGTAGTAAATATCATAATTGATTATTGGCAATAGTTATAGCTATTAATATAACTGAGTGTTTAAATATTTAGGAGTCTGTGTAAAATACAATAAAAGAACAAAAAAGAAGTGAATTTAACTTACGTGTTATATATATATATATATATATATATGTGTGTGTGTGTGGGTGCGTGTGTGTATTTGAAGAGAAGAAAGTGTTATATCTTGACCTTCGACCCGGCCCAAAAATACTATTCCAAGGTAATACACCGGAAGGAAGTGACACATTCCAACGGCCAGTAATCGAAAGAGATCGCGTGGGCGGATTAAGGCTTATGATATGGGACAAGGTGAAGGTCCCATTGTGCCATTACAGTCATGCACCGGAAGAGAGTAACCTCTGAACTGCATGACAGTTATTTCCGCTTGATGACGATTAAACATTCGATTTCAAAGATCCAGTAGGCGATTATGTGGGCGTTGAGTTATTATTTAACTCAGTTGAGTTTGGGTCCCAGAGCAGTTGCCAGTAGAATTCTAGACAGTAGAGACCAGATGTGGTAAGGAAGGCCACACCCGACCGAGGGGCCACTCGGAAAACCCCCGAGGCAGTTGCCAGCAGACTCCCAGAGAGTTAGAGACGAGATGTGGTAGGGAAGGCCACACCCGACCGAGGGGGTCCTCGGAAAGCCCCGATGGAGTAGACCCCAACATCAGGAGAACAAGAAAGACACAACGTGACGGTCATAACAGTGGGGTCAAAATATGAAGTTTATGTTCGGTCTCCAGCACCCTCTCACATGCAAACCTTCAACAAACTTCAAACCCTTGCAAATAAAGCGAGAGGTGAATATTTTTCTAAAGAAGTCTTCTTGCGTCTTCTCTCTTACTTCCTTTCTTCATGCGTCTTTCTTTACTATTATTGAGTCGTTATGATACGGCAAATGAGTATATAACAAAAGTAGAAAAATAGAATAATTAAGAACGCAAAATGCACGTTTATATACTTTTCGTAATATACATTTTCTTTGCTCCTATTATCTCGACAAGCATCCATCGTTGTGTGAACAATTCTCCTGATATCAAAGTCCTGATGAAGGTTATTAAAACCGAAAAGTTTAACGTTGACTTTACATCAAAATAAATTCATCTAATTTGGATTAGTCGGTTTTTCTACTTTCTTCATGCTGTCGGATTCAGATCCATATTTGCTTCCATATATATATATATATATATATATATATATATATATATTTGCTTCCATATATACATATATATATAAAGTTGTGAATACGGTGTGGTTGTATTATGATCAAATATACCACAGGGTAAACCAACAGATTCTGATGGAATTGTAAGATACAGTTGGGATGCTCTTGATTAATGGCAATGTTGCTTTGGCTCCGAAACAATACTTGACTCTGGATTCTTTATCTGATACTAGCCGCACCGCTGTTTTTATCTTTAATTTCTTGCGGTAATTGTACATACTTATATAGATATGTGTGTGTGTGCGTGTGTGTGTGTGGGAGAGAGAGAGAGAGAGATTACATGTGTGTGTGTGTGTGTGTGTAAATTAGGTAGTATAATCTGACGTACTCGGGAGGAGGATGAAAAAGGAGACAGAAATAAATCTATTTTTTTAATAATCTTAATATCTGAATAGGTCTAGTCATAAATATACACCGTATATAGTCACATATCTTGCGATTTTCTGAGACTTAAATTTTAGCCTAATATCAAGGGTTACACCATAAGCGAGATACAAAATTTGTGTGCATAAATAGTTGTTCAAGGCTAGGCCTAGGCCAACTGGTACGCCTATATTTTCCAGCCGCAAAATTCAGGTCTCAGAAAGTCGTCTGATTTTCGAGTATAAACAGTATATAAAGATTTATCTAGCTGTACTTAGCTGAGCGTAAGAACATGTATTCAAGGCACTCAGTTAGTATCAAATCACCTATGATAAATACGGACGGTTGTAGTTTGTTATATTCTTGTAAAGCTATCTAAGCTTCCCTTGTAAGGTCGAGCCGTTCAGGGCATGTTTTGGCGCGCATGTGCGTGTCAACTGGCGCCCCTGCACTCTTGTCATCACTTGAGCCTACTATCGTTTTTGATTGCTTGATCCGGCTGAGCGAAACGCGATCGGCCAATCAATCAACGATTCTGACGGCAGACTGGGAATTGAAAAATTGATCTGTAGCGAAAGAACATCTGGGCGTGTCCCTGGATCACGATGAGGTGGTTGCTAGATAGAGGTGGGTGGTGTTGTTGACCAAGAGATGACTGTTGAAGAAAATAAGAAGAGAAGGATCCAAGTTAATCTTTGGCTATTTTTATTTCATTTTATTTGACTTATTCTATTTATTTTAATTTTCTTTTGCTGGTAAAGTGAGGTCAACGAAGATGGAAATTAGAGCGGGTGAAGCTAGGTCAACATACGGAACTGATGCATATTGTCATCATTTCCATTGCATAAGAAACACACACACTCACACACACTCTCTCTCTCTTTCTCTCTCTCTGTCTCGTTTTCTTTTCTGTCTCTATCGCGATCTCTCTCTCTTACACTCAAGCACATGCATGCACATGCACGTGCGCGCACGCAGACACACCTTCTTCTTCTTCTTCTTCTTCTTCTTCTTCTTCTTCTTCTTCTTCTTCTTCTTCTATCGCTATCTCAGTCTTATACTCACGCGCACATGTGCGCACGCAAACACAAATTCTCTCTTTCTGTCTTTCTCTCTATCGCTATATCTGTCTGTCTGTCTGTCTCTCTCATGCACAGACTCTCTGCCTCTCTCTGTCTCTCTCTCTCTCAGTCTCTTTCTCTCTTTATCGCTATCTCTTACACTCACACACGGATGCGCATATACACACATACATACAGGCGCGCACACACTCACCATCTCTTTCTCTCTTTTCACTTCTATTTCTCTCTCGCTACCCCCCCTCTCTCTCTCACACTCCCTCTCTCTCTCTTTTTTCTCATGCTCTCTCTAACGCTTTCTCTTGCACACACAAGCAAGCGCTAGCACGCTCATACGCATGTGCATATACCTAAAGGTCCACACACACACACACACACACGTGCACACGTGCACATGTACATCCACACACTTACACGCGTATACGCACGCACACACACGCAACACGCACACATGTACGCCCATACACGTACATGCGTATATGCACACATACTCACTTAAACACAGACACATGTATATGCATTCACACACACACACACACACACACACATACACACACACAGAGACTGTTAAATCCTGTTAAAAATTGACCTATTATCACATCATGCTCGTGCACAAGATGTTGATAAATACATACAAGTACTCACACAAGCTCCTTTATATTCTTACATACAACTACATACGAGGATCATTAAATACGTTTCCAGACTTTTTTCGTATGGGCACTTTTATTGATAGTGCACACATGAAACTCTGATCCCCTTCGAAGTAATCTCCTCCGGCTACAATGCACTTGTTGTACCGTTCCAACAACTTCTGGAAGGCTCCGTGGAAGTCCTCTTGTGTGAGCGTGTCAATGACCTTCGTCACAGCCTCTTGCATTCCCTCAATTGTCTCATAACGACACCCTCTAAGCTTAGGGAATAACCAAAAGTCACTGGGAGCAAGGTCTGGACTATAGGGAGGCTGAGGAACTGTCTTGATACCCATCTTGGTCAAATAGTCTATGACAAGGATGGAGTTGTGGACTGGTGCATTGTCCTGGTGGAATGCCACTGACCCGATTTGAAGAGTACTGGCCTCTTCCGACGGAATCTCTTCCTGAACTCCATTAAAACCTCAACATAGTAACCCTTACCCTAACTCTTTGGCCAATCAACTCTGGTATATTGACTTCCTTACTCCTCCCACAGCTCTCATCATCCCTCACAGACTCCCTGCCTTTCTTGAATCTCTTATGCCACTCAAAAACTGATGCTCGATTCATGCAAGATGGTCGAAAAGCAGTCTGAAGCATTCCATACGTTTCTGTGGCATTTTTTCCAAGTTTAAAACAGAATTTTATTGCATATTATTCTTCTAAAGTGTCCTCACGTCCAGATTGCATTTTTGAAATTCACCAGCTGTGACAATCAGGCTTTAGCAGGGTGTATTGCAATTGCTGCTGTAGCTGTTCATTTGAACCTGAAATAATAAAAAGTGGCCTGCCATCTCATAAGATGTATAGCAATAACATACTGAATTTTCAAGAGTCTACAACAATTTTAAATGCCTGTACAAAAAAGTCTGGAAACCTATTGAATGCACCACATAAATACGTACAGATGCACTTACACACAGACGCACGTACGACACTAGCATATACATGTGTGCATTCGTATTCATACTTTATGTGCATTTACAAGCACACATACACAATGAAAGCACTCTCCTCACACCCCTACGCACATACATACAAGCACATGCATGCATTCACACTCATATATCATCATCAAGTCATGTTGATAGCACAGATTTCTCTGACTCTCTCTCTCCTCTCCCCCCTCTCTCTCCATTCGTCCTTATCAACCAATGTTCCCGCTAGGTCCTTCAGATTACATCCTGTGTCTGCACAGACCTATTGTAGGTAAGTTCTTGTTGGTCGGCTAACACTGGTACATCCATGTGCAGCGTTCCATTGGAGAACATCAATTATGAGTTCGTCCTTGCGTCTCCAGCAGTGTCCTGTATGTCTTGTTCTTATTATTTGGATTGTTTTAGAGATGGGAAGTAAATGACCGTACAGCTGTTGTTTCGTGGGGTGTTGTTTCCAAGATTTGTTCAAGATAGCTCGTAGCATTCTTGTGCAGTTACCATTCAGCATTTTCTCAATAGGTTTTGTCTGCCTCCATGTGGTGCATTCGTACTGTAGTATTGACGAATCTGCAGCTTGGAAGAGGTCCCACACATTCTGTATTCCCTGATAATCGATTATTGCCGGAATTTCTGGAGTTTAGAACTTACTTCAACATATTTACTCTGTGATATTTGGTTTGCTTGGGTTTTATGACATATCAACCCATGGAGGTTATTTAATACCAAATCCGGTTTATATATATATATATATATATATATATATATATATATATGATTAATTTCAGCATGAATAATTCTATTTGACATTTGTTTCCAGCCATTCCTTTGCACACAGTTAAATGGTTCCAAGTAGTGTTATTTATGACTAACAATTCAATTTATCATAAGTCATTTGTTTACACAGTTAAATGGTCAAAGGGTTCTATTTCTGATAATTCAATTTAACATAAGTCATTCGTTTACAAACAATTTCATGGTCTAAGGGTTCTATTATTAACAATTCAATTTAATATAAGTAATTTGTTTACACACAATTAAATGGTCAAAGGGTTCAGTTTCTAACAATTCAATTCAACATAAGTCATTGGTTTACACACAGTTTAAATATGAAACAGTTAAATTTGACCCATAGATAGAACCCTATCAGATACTACCACTTCTGGTCAGAGTGGTCCTCGGATTAATGTTAATAAATAGGTACTCGGCATTCCCCTAAGCTCCAGGATTGGAGCCTCACCCTCAGATTGTTTAATGCCATATCCAGGACAGAGATGCAGCCGGTGTATTCTACTGCCTCAGCTGACAGGGCTGGTTTGATATTTGTGAAAAGTTACTTGATAAACAATGTAAATATATACCCAATCTTCCTGTACCCAAGATATGAATGAAATAGTCGGGCAAACTCGAACTTGGTTCAGCAACCAGGTTAGGTAAAGGAAAAAAAACTCTGAATTCAAACCAGACAAAAATCTTTGTACTCATAAAAGGTAAATGGACTCAATGACTCGAGTTCAAATCCTTGATGAGGCTGTTTGCATTTTACTTCGCGGTAATGCTCTTGGGAAAAGCATGAATCTATCCGTGATCCTGCTATCGATAAATTGTAAAGCAGAGTCGGTTCTTAAGCCTTACTACGGTAACCAATCCAAGAAAAGGAAAACTCTGAATTCAAACTGGCTGTAAAAAATTAAAAATTGGCCTTGTGTTAGATCCTATCCATAACAGAGGGCTTGGTAAATGCATATCTAATCTTTTACAAAAAGCATCCAAAAATATTTGACATATGCACGATCTTTACATAAAACCAGAGCCTGTGTTAAATTTTAATTTCCTTATTACCGTAATTATTTGTATATAAGACACACCAATTTTTCTAATTTTTCAACCAAGTGTTTGAGGCGCGTATTATACACAAGAAGTATAGTATTAACTTTTAATTCGGCCACAATCCTCACCATATTCGGGACGAATATTAGTTCGAAATTGATCGTAATAGAGAAAGTTGAGTTCGAACTTGCCTATTTCGTGGCCTCAGTCTGTAACATTACACACCAAATGGACAATTATAACATTATACGGCACAAATAGAAGTTTGCAACGCAACAGTGTTTAGATGGAAGTTTTTTTCTGATACAGTCTCAATAGACGTTTGTACTACTTCTAAGTCTTAAGTGTCAGTCAGACCTCGTGATAACCTCGCCGTGAGAAAAAGTGACGAACACACAAAAACCCCGTCTTGGTTCGTTAATACCAAAGTTTATTTGCAACTACACTTCTTAAGTAGTCGTTGGGAAGAGTGAAACAGCGTATGAAAACTGAGACGACGGCGTTAGCTAGACAAAAAGAACAACACATCATGAGGAGAGAGAATGCAGTCATAGACATTGAATTATTTTCCACGGTTTCTCTTTTAGTTTTTACACATGTTTCTTCGCAGGGTCTGTCCTTACCCCTGCTTGTCAGGGATCCAACTGATGTCTTTATATCGTGTCCTGCGGCCAACTGAACTCTTTTCCTGTTTCTTATCTCGCATCCACTGCCTTATGGCAGAAATCGTTGTCGATTCACCGCTGATACGTTTCTATTTTTAACCTGGGTGTCCCTAATTATTTGACAAGTCCAGCTATTACGCCAGACTGCAGCTCAAAAACTGGCTTATCTAGAGATCGGGTAGATGTCTAGACTTCGTATAAAGTTCTAGACTTCGTCTTGATTTTTTTCGATTGATTTTAACGGTAGGTCAACCCGCCTAGAGTTATTTTATGTCAAGAGGTTAAAGAATCGCGTTTATTGTGCGTTCATATTTACATTTTTTGTTGTTATTTATCATCGTATATGAATAATTTTCAAACAGATCTATTAGACCGCAAACAGCTACCACAAATTCGGATCAGAGTGAAGCTGTGAGTTATATCAATGAAAGAGTACTCCACATTTCCTCGATATTCAAACCTGGAATCACACCAAATATGTTTTCTGTGTAAATGTTTTCTGTGTAAATGTCTTTATTCAGATTTCATATTTTCAACTTTAAAATATTTTAGGATTTAGTCTCTGTGCATTTTAGTTATTCCTCGTATAAAATATTTCATGTTTTGTCAAAATTATTGGGGTGGTGGTGTTCTCGTTGTGTAATGGTTAAAGCGATGGACTGCAGAATTGTAGTGCGCAAGTTCGAACTCCAGTTGCCCTATTATGTTCACTTTCGGACAAATACCCTTGGGAAAGGTATGAACCCCCTTATCATCCCAGCTAGGGGTCAAATAGTAGCACTACTGTTCTTCGAAAAGGATGGCTTTGGCATCAAATAACCTACAAAGGTTGAAATGCCATTAACACAAAGAAACCAAACCAATCAAACTTATTCACTATTCTCTGGGTAGGGGCCGCGAAGTAGGGGGTGATTGAAGAGCTATCGTTCTTGTTCCAATAATTTCGTCGATTATAGTGAACTTTTTCTTTTTACAAAATAATAAAGAGAACGTTGAACGCTTCCCACGCGGTATGCTCTAAATGGGATCAAGAACAAAAAGGTAAAAAAAAAAAATCGAATACAAACAAGCAAACTAAATACCCCCCCCCACAACCACCAAAAAACAAACAAACAAACAAACAAATACAAACGATAAAACAAACAAAACAAAACAAAAAACAAAAAGAAAACCATAGAAACCAACATCGATTCCATTATTAGGAATAATGCAATTCAGTTAATGCTCGACTTATGTCATGGTGTTCGAAGAGTCAGATCCGGACAAACCTAAGATTAATGAAAATAATAATTGATCCTCATCAATATTAACCAGATTGCGATTAATATTCATTTTTAAATAAACGCATTGAATGAAAATTCAAACTGGAAGCAAGACGTATCTGAAATCTTTAGGGGTTATCCTCTTAAATGAATCGTTTAATTATTTTGGGTTCTTCAGAAAATATTTTCTCTTGAGTTTACTACTGAATCACCACGAAGAAAGATGTACATTCGAATCTTTAAGCTCTGTCGCTAGGGCTTCGAAGATGCTGAGTATACTCTGCCGAGGGGTAAGAACCCCCTCTTCCCCCAAAAAGGTGTCCTTGGTATGACGCTAAACTGCATTAGGTGGTGACTAAATCTTTAAATCTTTTAAGTTTAAAAATTCTAAATTTAAGTAAAGATATTTCCACAGTTGAGCAACGTATATAATAAAGTCTTGAATCGAGACTAACTGCTCTGTCAGCGAGGGTTAGAATAGGCTTACTGTAGCCCCTGCAGAGGGGTGAGGCCGCTTACCCCAAAACGGGGGTCCGCAGTATGACATCAAACTTGGTATTGAGGAGTACATCTTTATTGCCGTTACTCCCAGGTCCACTCAGTCCTGGATTGCTAATAGCCAAGGTACCCTCTATGAATCAAATAGATTTGCTAAAAATTATTCGTATTCGATAGGACTTTGTGCAAATAAAAAACCCAAACAAAAACCTCTTAAACAACTACACAAAAAAAGAAACATGAACGTGAATCCCTAACCCCTGAGCATAAAATAAGTACTTGTATAGCGTATTTTGGGTAGGAATAGCCTAGTGGAAGCAATCCCTCTCTAGGGTTACAATTGGTTTTTCTTCTCCTAGACCAGTTACCATACCAGTTAGAGACCACAGTCTGCCCTACTATTTATCCATTGCTGGAGGAAGAATAGTTGGATTCATACCTTTTTCAAGGATATTAGCGCTATGTGAAGCGTAAACAGTCTTGTCCAGGGTGTGATTTTTTCCATTATATATCAAAAGTTGAGTGAAGGTACAATGAAAACTGATAAATAGAAATGGTTTTGATTATATGGAAGCGCTTTTTAACGCTAGTCTGGAAATGCTGCTGATAAAATTGAATCAGCTTAACGGGGCCATGGAATCTTATTTGTTAATCCGATTGAGATGTTTTTATGTAGCTAATCTCTTTTTGCCATTTGTGGTATACAACTGAACGATTCAATATTTAGAATTTGTAATTAAATCCATAATCTCCCCCCGTTTTAAGTGGGAACCCCTGGCTGCGGCACAATGCATGTGAATGAATTAGGCTGTTAGGAAAAAATGTCCGATTTTAGAAAAAAACTTTCATTCCAGAATTAATAAATTTAAACAATGTTTTAGTCAGTCAAAATATGATCATTGAATATCTATGTATTCCTGCCATCAATTAACAAGGTTATTTACACCTGTCCCATAAAACTCTAAATGTTTGGATGCACAGAAATATTTAAATGCAGTTTCTGCGTTTCTTTTGGAATAGATGTAAAAAGTGTTACAAATGTTTGAAAAAATGGTAGTCGGTGAGTGAGATTTCAGAAAAATATGGTGGGTGTGGCAAAGCCTCGTATCCCATGTTAATGAGATCTATGTCATCAGGAAAATATGTTGGGTGTTTGCAAAGTCTTATACATCAATTCATTGAGCTTCTGCAATGTCATCGGGAGAATATGGTGGATATGGTAAAGTCTGATATCTCAAGTCAGTGAGCTTCCGCAGGGTCATCAGGAAAATATGGTGGGTGTGGCAATGTCTTGTATCCCATGTCAGTGAGCTTCTGCAATGTCATCAATAGGAGAGGATGGGAGTGGCAAAGTCTCCTATCCGAAGTCAATGAGTTTTTGAAGTGTCATCAGGAGAATATGGTGGATATGGCAAAGTCTCATATCCCAAACCAGTGAGCTTCTGCATTGTCATCAGGAAAATATGGTGGATTTGGCAAAGTCTCATATCCCAAGTCAGTGGACTTCTGTGGTGTCATCATGAGGATATGGTGGAGGTGGCAATGTCTCATTTCCCAAGTCAGTGAGTTTCTGCAGTGTCATCAGTAGAATATGGTGGGTGTTGGCAAAGTCTCATATTTCAAGTCAATGAGCTTCTGCCATGTCATCAAAAATATGATGAGTCTTGGCAAAGTCTCACGTCCCAAGTCAATGAACTTCTTTGGTATCATCAGAAGTATATGGTAAATGTGGAAAGGACACATATCCCAAATTAGTGAGTTTCAGTAGTGTCATCAGGAGAATATAGATCTAGAAAAGTCTTGTATCCCAAATCTTTGAGTTTCTGCACTGTCACCTGGCAACACGTGTTCGAGCCGAAAAAATAAAATATATTAAAATTATGACCACGCTTGAACTCATGCAAAAAAAGTGAATGCATCATGTCTGCAATCATATTCATGTTTAGTGTAGTATAACCCTCAAAATCAAATTTAAAGGAAGTGATAGAAAATTAACAAAGAAAACTCGTTAATCATTTGGAAAAAGGATTTTTTTAAACAAACTTTTTAAGAATAAAATGTAAGGATAGAACTTTAACAATTGGACAGTATTTTCATCATCATCATCATCATCATCATCATGTCGTGCTGGTAGCACGGATATACCTGACCCTCTCTCGCCACTTTTCCCTATCGTTCATCGCCTCTGGCAGGTCTTCTGGACTACATCCCGTATCCTCACATAGTTGCTGAATGTATGTTCGTGCTGGTCGTCCTGCTTTTGCTCGGCCTTGTGTGGGGGTCCACAAGAGTACATCACTTATGAGTTCGTCCCTGCTTCTCCAGCAGTGTCCTGCATGTCTGGTTCGTCTAACTTGAATAGTTTTCGCGATAGGAGGCAGGTGGCCGTACAGTTGGTGTCTTGTGGGGTGTTGCCGCCAGGACTTGTTCAAAATTGCTCGCAGCATTCTTGTGTAATTGCCGTCTAGCTTCTTCTCCAGCCGTTTTGTTAGAGTCCATGTAGTGCATCCATATAGCAGTATCGACACGACCGCTGCCTGGAAGAAACTGCGTTTCATTTTATCAGTTAGGTCTGATTTCCATATAGTCGATAGCCTATTGATAGCTGTCCATGCCTTCGTTAACCTCGTGTCGATGTCCTTTTCGGTTGATGAGACGCTGCTTCCTAGGTAAGTAAATTTGTCTACTAGTTTAAGAGGGGTTCCGTCTAGAGTGGAGATGTCACCCGTTTGATTATAGCACATATATTCCGTTTTGTGTGCATTGACATAGAGGCCTATGCCTGCGGCTGCTCGTTCCAAACTATGCAGTAGTGTTTCGGCTTGGTTGGGTGTATTTGCTAGTATCGCTATGTCATCGGCGTAGTACAACCAAATATTAGGGTTTATCAAAAGTTTTGCAAAATCAGGTGACCAGAGCAGTTCATGCCGTGGGAAGGCACCCACTGTGGCTGTTAGTTTCATGTGCTCACACGTTGTTCATTGCTTTAGTTCATGTGTGGTTTTAAAGCTGAACAGATGAACGTACAAAATTATGCTTTACGGGTTCAAATTGAGCCAAAACACCGCGGAAGCAACCAAAAGCATCTGTTGTACGAAAAATAAAAGGTCGGTTGATCATACTACAGTAATCAGATAGTTCAAGAAATTTCAGTCAGGTTGCATGAACCTCGAAGATCTGACGAGGTTAAGTTGGTCTAAAAGCGCGGATTCTGAAGCCGTGCTCCAAGTCAGAGGAAAAACCGGAGAGTTGTACTCGGAGAGTATCAGGCAAGCTTGTCATCTGACAGTCTGTTGTTGGTCACCTCCTTCATGACTTCGATAAAAGCATCCGAAACTAGCGAATTTAGCCTCACATTACTAAAGTATTGAGAAACTTTTGACTTTTCCTAGTAAGTTTGAATTAGCACTTTTTAAATTTATTTCCAGTCTCAGACTTGAGTGGGCAAAATGGCGTACATTCGTCATCACATTTACAAACTAAGCTATGAGAACGTGGATGGTATTACAGAAGTTCAAATAACACCGATAAATTTACTAAATATCCCTGTCGTTGATTGGCCGGCGCCATATTTGTTGTTGACAAAATATCCAAACGACTAGTTAAGATGGCGGCTAAGACATTATCTAACGTTCAGGCCCGTCTATTGTCGCATAGCTTGCTTTATGAGGAGGGTTGTTTGACATATCTTATTCTGGTAAACCTCTATCTAATAACTGCAAAGTAGAAAGATCTGTTTAAAGGCAAATATTATGTAGGTACCATTTTAGTGTGTAAAAGTAAGTAAAGTTGTCTCTCTTTAGTCGAGGGCGACCCGAGAGCTCTTTTTTAATAGCTACTACACCGAGGTGTAGGGAAGGGCGCAACTCCTTTCCTTAGATTGTTCCATTTTACCTTCGATACATAACTTATAATGTTTAGTATTAAGCAAGGAGATATCAAGTACCATTTTTTGAGTGTTTGCTGACTCGACTTGCGATTGAACTTCGGTCTCCCGGGCCATTGGCGAACACTCTACCCAATAGACTAAACACCAGGCCATTGGCCTAATGAGTAGAGTGTTTGACAATTGTCCAGGAGACCAGGGTTCAATCCCAGGTCGAGTCATGCCAAAGACTTAAAAAATGGTACTTGATGCCTCCTTGCATTATAAGATAAGGATCAAGGGTAAAGCTCTATAAGATAAGGATCAAGGGTAAAGCGGAGCAATCCAGGGAAAGGTAGTAGCTATCGAAAAGGGAGCCTTCGGGGCACCCTCGACTATGGTCGCTAACTTTACTTTTACTTTTTACCATTTAAGTAAAAAAAAAAGAAGAGAAGGTAATAATGATGAAGAAATGATGTTTATGATGGATATGTAGGGGGACATGTTATTTGGTGGATATGTTTAGTCCCCCAAAATTTAATGTTGTGGTTTTGTATAAGTTTTATTATAGTTTCCCATTTTCTAGTTTAGTGGTATGTTATGTTTGGAAAAAGGCACGTGAGAAAAGGTAAAATAGGCACATGGAGACAAATGTAGTAAATGAAGTAAATGAGTAAAGATATGAAACGGCGCCGACAAAAGGAACATTCAAAACGAGGCGACAAACAATACAAATTTATACTCATAACAAAACATGCAATGATACATTTAAAATATTGCTACAGTTCTATATTGTTAATAAAATAGTCCTGTGTGTATGTGTATGTGTGTGCGTGTCTAACACAATTAAAACTACAGAAAGGGTTAAATAATCAAAGCGTCCTATTAAGGTTGATTACATATTTTTAAATGTCCATTTCTTCCTGTGGTTTGAAACAGTCGGTGTTTCCGAGACTGGAAAAAGTCTCATAGTCAAAGTATTTTGAAGAAATGAATGTTTACGAGGCTTATCCATTTTGTGGTTTTTAACGTCTGTTGGTGAATAAGAGAGTCACATTGGAGAGAATGTGTTAGCGCTGCCATAGAAATTGGGAAAAAGAGATAGAGTCTTTTAAAACGACGTATTTATAGAAAATACGTGTCTTGGAATCGGCTCCAAAAAACGCGGGACGAAATTCAAACGTGGACGTAGTTTTAAGCAGGTCACGTGGTTCTCCTGGCCAATGGTTTCACAAGACTGAATATTTGTGTGCGTCCACCATCTTTGTTGTGGGAACAAGTGGCATACCACCCAATTTAAATTATAGGAGTGCAAGTCCTATAGATATTTCTATCACTGTTGAAATGTGCTGGACTGCGAAGAGTAACAAGCGAGTTCGAATTCGCTTATAAGTTTACTTCCAGACTAATACCCTTGGGAAAGGCAGCCTAGTCGGATGGAGCTGTAGAATACACCGACCGCATCTTTGTAGAGGGGTAAGCCCCACCCCCATCAACGAGCATTCAGGGTATTACACTGAACCATCAAATAGTGAGGCTCCAGTTCTAGTACTTAAGGGATGGTTGAGCACTCCTTCATTGACATTACTCCCACGTCCACTCTGACCCAGAGTAGTAGTATCTATTAAGGTCCCATTTATGGGTCAAATAGAGCTGTTTAATTACTTACTATAATTGAAACCATCTAATCGTGTGCAAACAAATGATTAATGTTAAATTGAATTATTAGTATTTGATAGCAACGCTTGAATCCATTTAACTGTATCTAAACAAATGAGCTCTGGCTCGTTTAAAAAATGATGTCTACAAATTATTCACATAAAAAATCATATGTATAAACAGGATTTGTCGTCAAAGGTTGATGTGCCATTAAACAATGACCTAATTTAACTTTGGGAAAGGTATGAATTTCTTTATCTTCCCCAGCTATAAGTTAAATAGTACCACTACTTTTATTCTACAAGGATGACTTTGGCATTAAATAAACCATGAAGGTTGATATGCCATTAAAATCAATCAAACTACCGCTGCGCCACAAAAAATCGTCTTGAATTTTGAATTTGAATTTTGAATTTGAATTTTGTTGAACTCGAATTACGAACAGTTATTCTAAAAATTTGATTTTACTTTAAAGGGAAGAACTCCTTTCTCCAGCGGTGACGTTCTTCTATGGACCCCTCAACATGGACGTGCCAGTGTTGTCTGACCAGTAGGAACTTATTTATAACAGCTCTGCGCGGATATAATTTGGAGGACCTCCCGGGAGAGATGGATGATGGGGACGGTTGTAGTGTGTGTGTGTGTGTGTGTGTGAGAGAGAGAGAGAGAGAGAGAGAGAGAGAGAGAGAGCCAGGAAAATCCGCACTATCAGCGTGACTTGATGATAATAATAATGGTGATTCTTTTATCTATAAAATCGAATATTTCCAACAATTATATAAATTTAAGTATTTCGATCTTATATTAATAGTTTGACATATGTTACTTTTAACGAGTTCCTTCTGTCTTCTGTGATCTAAGTTCTTCTGCTCTGTTCTGTTTCGTTCTCTTCTCTTCTGTAATCTTGCCCAGTCGGCTGGGGCTGTAGAATACACCGACTGCACCTCTGCAGAGGGGTAAGACCCCTCCGAAGAGTGTCCTGGATATGACACTTAACAATCTGATGGTGAGGTTCCAGTGATGCTGGAGCTTTGGGGAATGCGGGGTACCCCTTTATTGCTATCGCTCCCAGGTCCACTGTGGCCCTGAGTGGTAGCACCTGATAATGGTCATATCTATGGGTTTAATTGAACTAAACCGTGCTTCTTTCACTATACTGATTTTTGCATTTAAACTGCGTTTTTATACTAAACTGAATTGTTTAAAACAGAACTGTTTCGACATTTAAACTGCGTACTAATGATAAACTGAATTGCTCGAAATTGAACTGTTTTGACGTTTAAACTGTGTACTTATGCTGAACTGAATTATCAGAAATAAAACTGTTTAAAATTTAACCCTGTGTATTGCCTAGTCGGCTGGGGCTGTAGAATACACTGACTGTACCTCTGCAGAGGGGTAAGACCCCCGCCCAATGAGTGTCCTGATATGACACTGATGGTGGGGCCTTGGGGAATACGGAGCACCCCTTCATTGCCATTGCTCCCAAGTCCACTCTGGTCCGGCGTGGTAGCACCTGATAGGGCTTAAACTGAATAGCTTGAAATAGAAATGTTTTGACAATTAAACCGTTCTTACGTTTAAAGTGCGTGCTCATGCTAAACTGAATTATTTCAAATAGAACTGTTTTTTGACATTGAAACTGTATTTACACAAAACTGAATTGTTTAACATAGAACTGTTTTGACTTTTAACTGTGTGTAAACAAAATCTGTACGTATACTAAACTGAATTAGCTGAATTAGAACTGCTTGACTAAACTAAATAGCTCGAAATAGAAATGTTTTTCACAATTAAACTGTACTTACATTTAAACTGCGTGCTTATGCTAAACTGATTTATTTGAAATTGAACTATTTATGACATTGAAACTGTACTTACACTAAACTGAAGTATTATATATAACTGTTTGAATAGTTTGAAATAGAAATGTTTTTGACAATTAAACTGTGTACTCATGCCAACTGAATTGTTTTAAATGGAAAGGATCATTTACATAAAAATGGATTTGGCGTTAAATAACCTACAAAGGTTGATATGCCATAAAACCCCAAAACCAAACCATCTTCTATAATCTGTTATCATCTTCCTTCTCTTCTCTTCTCTTTTACACTCTTTTGCTACTCCGTCTTCTCTTCTCTTCTGTCATCTGTTATCTGCTTTCTTCTCTTCTCTTCTTTTTTCTTCTCTTCTGTCATCTGTTATCTGCTTTCTTCTCTTCTCTTCTTTTTTCTTCTCTTCTGTCATCTGTTATCTGCTTTCTTCTCTTCTCTTCTTTTTTTCTTCTCTTCTGTCATCTGTTATCTGCTTTCTTCTCTTCTCTTCTTTTTTCTTCTCTTCTGTCATCTGTTATCTGCTTTCTTCTCTTCTCTTCTTTTTTCTTCTCTTCTGTCATCTGTTATCTGCTTTCTTCTCTTCTCTTCTTTTTTTTTCTCTTTTGTTATCTGTTATCTGCTTTCTTCTCTTCTCTTCTTTTTTCTTCTCTTCTGTTATCTGTTATCTGCTTTCTTCTCTTCTCTTCTTTTTTCTTCTCTTCTGTCATCTGTTATCTGCTTTCTTCTCTTCTCTTCTTTTTTCTTTCTTCTGTCATCTGTTATCTGCTTTCTTCTCTTCTCTTCTTTTTTCTTCTCTTCTGTTATCTGTTATCTGCTTTCTTCTCTTCTCTTCTTTTTTCTTCTCTTCTGTCATCTGTTATCTGCTTTCTTCTCTTCTCTTCTTTTTTCTTCTCTTCTGTCATCTGCTATCTGCTTTCTTCTCTTCTCTTCTTTTTTCTTCTTTTCTGTCATCTCTTATCGGCTTCCTTCTCTTCTCTTTTCTCTTCTGTCATCTGTTATCTGCTTTCTTCTCTTCTCTTCTTTTTTCTTCTCTTCTGTCATCTGCTATCTGCTTTCTTCTCTTCTCTTCTTTTTTCTTCTTTTCTGTCATCTCTTATCGGCTTCCTTCTCTTCTCTTTTCTCTTCTGTCACCTGTTATCTTCTTTCTTGTCTTCTGTCATCTGTTATCTACTTTTTTCTTTTCTCTTTCTTCTCTTTTGTCATTTGTTTTCTACTTCCTTCTCTTCTCCTCTCTTCTCTTCTCTCTTCTGTTATCTACTCTTTTCTCTGCTTCTATCAACCCTTTTCTCTTCTCTTCTTATTTCTTCTTCTATCTACCCTTTTCTCCCCGCTTCTTCTGTCTTCTATTATCTACCCTTTTCTTTTCTCTTCTCTTCTCTCTTCTGTTATCTACTCTTTTCTCTGCATCTATCAACCCTTTTCTCTTCTCTTCTTATTTCTTCTTCTATCTACCCTTTTCTCCTCCCTTCTTCTGTCTTCTATTATCTACCCTTTTCTTTTCTCTTCTCTTCCGTCTTCTGTTATCTACTCTTTTCTCTTCTCTTTTCCTCTCTTCTGTTATCCATTCTCGTGTATTCTTCCCTTTTCCATTGGAAGAGTCATAAGTTGAGAAATCATTTAGTCATACTGATAGCACAGATTCTCTTAAATCCATCTCCCACGTCATCCCTTCGCTATTGGTAAGTCCTCTATACGGCGTTCACTCCTGCACAGAGGTGGTGAATGTAATTTTTTACTTTAGACCAACACTGGTGTGTCTACATGTAGGAGTCTATTAGAAAACGTCACCTATGAGTTCCTCCTCGTGTCTCTATCAGAGCACAGCATATCTTGCTCGACTTATTTGGATGATTTGTGAGATGGAAGATAAGTAACTGTACAGTTGCTGTTTTGTAGGGTGCTGCTTCCGGGATTTGTTAAAAAACAGTATGCAGAATTCTTGTGTTGTCCTCATCTAGCTTTTTCTCCAATCATTTCATTTGAGTCCAGGTTGTAGAGCCATACAATAGTATTGACGCAGTTACAGCTTGAAATAATCCCTGTTTTATTTTATCAGAGAGATCGGATTTCCATATGGTTGATAACCTGTCAAGAGAAGTCCATCTCTTTCAATAGACGAGATATTATTACAAAAGTATGGCCTAGTGGGTAGAGTGTTCCCCAGTGGTCCGCGAGACCTGGGTTCAATCCCAGGTCGTGTCATACCAAAGACTTTAAAATGGTACTTGATACCTCCTTGTTTAACACTCAGCAATATAAGGAACGTATCAAGGGTAAAGTGGGGCAATCCAGGGAAAGGAGTAGCGCCCTCCTTTACATCTCGGTGTAGTAGCTATTGAAAAGATAGCCTTCTGGTCGTCTTCGACTAAAGGGAGACAACTTTATATTAAATGGTCTACTAATTTAAGAAGTTTGCCATTTCAGGAGAAGGTGCCACCATCTTGATAAAAACACATGAACTCTTGTTTCATCTAACGTCATAATGCCTCTAGTTCTCTGTTCGGGTTATGCAGTTGAGATTCCATTTATGCAGCTCTTTTTTCTAGAAGTGCTAGATCGTCTGCAAAGTCAGTAATAATTTCTGAGGGAATTCTTCAAATTCCCAAAATAAAGCAACTTTTTAAAAACTGATCTTTCGTCTTGTTAAGTAATACAGGGCGTCCCATAAAAAAAACTGACATATTTTAAAGTCATAACTTCCTCGTTTTCTATTTGATTTTTTATATTATTTGTCACATATTATAGGTAATCTAAGGAAATAGAAAAAGTCAAGTTACAGTGCGAAATAAGTCGTTGTAAGTTGCCCCACCAAAGTCAATAACTACTACACCGAGGTGTAGGAGAGGGCGCTACTACTTTTCCTGAATTGCTCCACTTAATCTTGATCTGTACCTTATAATGCTGAGTGTTCGGCAAGGAAGCATTAAATACCATTTATTGAGTCTTTTGCATGACTCGATCTGGGTGTGAACCGTAGTCTCTCGGACCACTGGCTAATACTCTAACCCTTATACCAAAGGGCCGGTTAAATACAGTGTGAAATTATAAACTAAAATAATAGAATTTTACAATTCAACTGATAGATCTACAATTTCAACAGAAAGAAAATACAGTGTCATCCATTTTAATGTGAAGAATCCCCCAAGTACAAACATGATAAAAAGCTTAGTGCTCACATTTAAAACTCGTGGTACAGTGACAGGCCACCCAGAAAGCTATCATTACAAAAGTGTTTCCATAGAAGCAGTAGTGAAAGCTGTTTTTTAACGAGTCAGTCTTTTATGAGTCATCCGAGTAAAAACCAACCCAATAGTATTTGAGTAGTGAATCACTTGATTTTCGAATCAGTTGGTTGGTTGGGTGTGTTTTACGACATACCAACCCTTGTAGATATTTAATGCCAGCTCCGATATATATATATATATATATATATATATATATATATATATATATATATATATATAAGCTATAAACTAATTGCTTCTTGGTAACAATTTCTAAACGACCAAGAGCTTATTTGTTGCCACACAGTTAAATGGTTTCAAATATTTCTATTTAACACTAATAGATTTATCAAATGGTTTCAAGTGGTATTTATCCGTGCCTCCCACCCGGCAGGACTTTACACAAGGTCTTTTTTTATAGTAGGGTTTAGAGAAGGGGATGTCTCGTACGATTCGAGACTCGTGTGCTACTGGTCAATGCTGGTCATAGATTCACTAGGCACGAAGGCTAGGTGCAATGTGAACTATACTAGTCATTGTTAAGTAACCCGCTACGTATGCCAGGTGATATTGCTGGTCATAGATTCAATCATATTTACCCAACCCCTCTGCTCGGGCAGGATACGACACAGGGTCAATTTTTAAGCGGAGTTTAACAGGTTTGAATTCAGAGTTTTCCTTCTCCTAGACTAGTTGCCTCACCAAGGCTGAAGAACCTAGTCTGCCCTACTATTTACCAATAGCTGGAGGGAGAATAATTGGATTCATACCTTTCCCAAAGGTATTAGTGCTATGTGAAATGCAATCAGTCTCGTCCAGGATTTGAAATCGTGTCGCCGTGTCCATTTCCTGCGACGATAACCATTACACCACGGGCACCTCCTCAAAGTCATAGATTCAATACACCCGAAGGACCAGTGCAATGTGAATCTATGCTTGTCATTGTTGCCAACCAGCACGAGTGCCAGGCGGCTGGTGAGCCCTTCTAGGCCAAGAGGCCGAGAAACACAGTTAAATGGTTTCAACTATTACTATTTAATACTAGTTATTCTATTCAACATTATTTATTCGTCTTCACTGAGTTGTTCTAAGTATTGCTATGTAATACTAATAATTCAATTTAACATCCGACATTTGTTTGCGCGCATTTAAATGATTTCAATCATAGAAAATGATCAAGTATTTCTATTTGACCCATAGATTGCACCCGAACAATTACTGAGTAGAGGGGGTGTCCTCGTGGTGTAATGGTTAAAGCGATGGACTGCGGAATCGTAGTACGCGAGTTCGTACCCCAGTCGCGCTATTACGTTCCCTTTCGGGAAAATACCCTTGGTAAAGGTATGAACCCCCTTATCCTCCCAGCTATGGGTTAAATAGTACCACTACTGTTCTTCTAGGAGAATGGCTTTGGCATTAAATAACCTATAAAGGTTGATATGCCATTAAACAAGGAAACCAAACCAAACCTACTGAGTAGACCTGGGAGTAATGGCAGTGAAGACGTACTCTACATTCCCCAAAGCTCTTGGACTGGAGCCTCGCCATCAAATGTTTTAGTGTGATATCCAGGACACTTGTAGGGTGGGGATATTCTTTTGTTGAGATGCGGTCAACCTATTCTACAGCCGCAGCTATTTTCATGTCTAAAGTTCAGATTCTTGTATTAGCTATCTGATGGTAAGCTCCTGTAATGCTGGAGCTTTGGGGAATACAGAATACCCCTTTATTGCCATCGCTCCACGGTCAACTTTGGCCCGGTATGGTAGCACCTGATAGGGTCCTATCTATGGAGCAAATAGAACTAAAACTTTACTCATGCTAAACTGAATTGTTTAGAATTTACTGTTTTTACATTTAGCTGTGTTTAAACTGCGTATTTTTTTGACAGCAGTCGTGTCCATACTACTATATGGAGGCACCACATGGACGCTGACAAAGCGCACAGAGTAAAAGCTTGAGGTAATTGCTCAAGAATGCTGCGAGCATGAACAAATCCAGGAAACAACATCCAACAAAACAGCAGTTATACGTCCACCTGCCTTCCATCACTAAAACCATCCAAATTAGACGAACAAGATATGCTGGACACTGCTGGAGAAGAAAAGATGAACTCATTAGTGACGTTCTCATCTGGACCCCTTAACACGGACGAGCAAGTGTTGGACAAGCTAAAACTCATCTACAGCAGCTCTGCGTGGACACAGGATGTAGTCTTGAAGACCTGCTGGAAGCGATGGATGATAAAGACGAGTGGCGAGGGAGAGTCAAGGAAATTCGTGCTTGAGGCACGACATGATGATGATGACTGATGCTAAACTGAATTGTTTGGAACAGAACTGTTTTGACATTTAACTGTGTGTAAACAAAAACCTATACTTGTTCTAAACTGAATTGTTTGAAACTTTTATCAAATTGACTTAATTCGACGTTAAACAGAACGACCAACCAATCAATCAACCAACAGTATTAACTGACGATAATATTGTCTAGTTGCTTAAAACTCCGAGAAGTCAGAGATTATGTCAGGGATTGTGTGTTAGGCGTTTTCCTAGTGTAGAGCGTACAGGTGAGAAATATTTAAATCGATGAAACTCATGAAGAGACACAATCGAAATGATTTTCAGTGCTTCGGTTCATATGAAGAATTCTGTAACTGGGTAATTTTTTTGGAAAATGTGTTGATGATTAGAAGTTAAAAGATGAGTGGGATAAAAACATGATTGATTGATTTTAAGGGCATGTCAACCCATTTTGGGTTATTTTATGTCGGGAGGTTAGGGAATCACGTTTATATTGATATTTTTGTGTAGTTTCTTAAAAGTTTATATTTTTTACACAAGGTCCTATCAGATATGAATAATTTTTAAAGAGATCTCAAGGATTCGAGCCTCGCTATCAGATGCAGTTTTGTGTCATATTCAGGACACCACTTTTTTTTAAAGAGGAGGGACCCTTGAGCAGGGGATAAAATTCGAGTTATACAGGCTCTGTCGACAGAGCAGATTGAAAATAAGGAAAAATAAACATGATGGATATATTTACTTAGCGTTACCTAGTTATAGCATAAGGTGGGAAATATGAGGCACCCAGTGAGGTTCTCTTTCATGAATGCAGAATAGAACGTTTTTAGAGGAAAACGAGAGATAGATAGATAGATAAAGAGGTATATATATATATATATATATAAACAGAGAGAGAGAGAGAGAGAGAGAGAGAGAGAGAGAGAGAGAGACGGAGGGGGTGAGTGCTTAGCGTAACTTTTATTGTCGTAGGAAATGGAATCGGTAACCCGAGTTCAAATCCTGGACGAAGAAGAATGCATTTCGTTTCGGCATCTGTTCTCTCCTATATATGTGTAAATAACAGGACAGGCTGGGTTCTTTAACGTTGAAAGGGCAACCAGACTTGGAGAAGGAAAACCAGTGAAAGAGAAAAACAGTTATTTCCTTCAATTTTTATTTTCTTGTCAATCTATTTTTTTACTTCTTTGATTTGTTCTATTCTCCTTCATAGAATATTACTATTTCTTTTAATTCTTATTCTTCAAACTTTTTCCTTTTCTTCTTCCGTTTCTCTTTTATAGAATTCCACTATTTCCTTCTATTTTTATCCTTCACTCTACCATTTCTTTCTACAAGATTTTCCTTCTTTATCCTTCTTCCTTTTAATTTTCTTTCTATTTTCTTTAATTTTTTTCCGTTTTTAATTTTTTTCTTTCATTTTCTTATAATTCTTTTTCCTTATTCGTTCCTTATATGTTTCTTTTTCTTTTTCTTTTCTCTCTTTTTTCATTTCCTTTCGTCTTTCTCCCTTTCATACTTAAAAAAAGAAAAATTCATTGATTTGTTTTTTTTTAAATCTTCTTATTCTCTTTTTTAAATTTTTGTTTCATTTTCTTTTTAGTTATTGCCGTCTTTCTTTTCTTCTTTTTTGCGATTCTTCTTCTTGGCTTGTTCTTCCATCTTTTTTTCCTTTTGTATTTATCCCCGCGCGGCATTTTGGGACATTTCGCATGTCTACATCTTCCCCCTGCAACCATGTCAATTTATTTACCTCCTTTAAATTCATTATTCCACATTTTTCAATTTCATAAACGCGTGTTTACGTTCATGAATTTGGGCATGCGTGCGCGTGCCGACATGTATGTATCCTACTATACACAAATTGTCACCAGCAATTTTCAACAAACCCTGCTCATTTCCCAACTCACGTTGAAAAGCTCAGCCACGTTAATCCGGGTTGCCGAATTCTCACACTTGAAAGCAGCCATATTAGCGACATTAACGGCGCATGCGTTCAATTACCAACGCCGCCATTGTGAGACGGGCATTTGATAATGTGACAAAGCCAACTATTTAAACACGTTTCAGATAATACTTGACAAGACACAAAGTGTCATTATACAGGACCCCCACCTCCTGTTACCACAATCCACACGTTCTAATGACATAGAGACTTCTTTCTTTTTTTCCTTTTGACGCTTATTCTCTTTTTTCTTTCAACTCATTTTTCTAAATCATCTTTGGATGACAGTTTTTGTTTCCGTTTTTCTTTTCTGACCTTCACAAACGTTTTCTTTTTTCTCTTCTTTAATCATTCTTGTTCTTTCTCTCTGATTTCCTTTATTATACTCCTGTTTTTCAATTCTTTATCATTCCTTCGAATCTTTAATTAAAAAAATTCTTTTTCCTTAACTATTTTACTTCTTTCGTCCATCTTTCTTTCTTTCTTTCTTTCTTTCTTTGTCCTTTTTTCTTTGTATACTCTTTTTCTGTTCTGTTCTGTTCTTTCTTTCTTTCTTTCTTTCAACCGGTCCTCTTTGTTTTTATCCGTCTTTCTTTTCTTTTTCATCTTTCTTTCTTTCAACTGGTCTTCTTTCTTTCTTTCTTTCTTTCTTTCTTTCTTTCTTTCTTTCTTTCTTTCTTTCTTGTCCATCTTTTTTTCTTCTTTAACTCGTCTTTCTTTTCTTCTTACTTTGGTCTTTATTTCTTCATTTCATCCATCTCTATTTTCTTCGTTCATTTATTCTTCTTTCATCCATCTCTCTTCTTTTTTCATCCATTTTTTTCTCTTACACCTGTCTTTCTTTCGGTTTTCATTCCTTCCCTTTTTCTCTCTCCTTTTTTTAAAAAATTACATTTCTATCATCCGCAATTTTTTCTCCCTTTTCTTTTTTGTTCTCTAATCTTTTTTCGTTTCTTTCTTCCTTCATTCAATCTTATTTTTTCATCCTCTTATACTTTCTTTTTCTCGTCTTCTACCTTGTTATATTCTACTGAATTTAAAATGTCCCACAGCCTTGCTGACAATAATGCATTAAAAACTTGCCTAATACGACAGTCAAAGGTCTCAATTAGGTTAGAATTGCAACAACTTTCCTTTAATGAAACGGTTAGGAAAAACATTTTTTGTCATTGCGAGTTTCTGTTTAGGAGATTAAAAAAAAGATGCAAAATGTGACAATGAAAATAAGACAAAGAAAAGACAAAAAAAAAAGTTGGGCAAAAACAGAAATTTAGGCAATTGCTAAGACTTGCCACATATCTCAATTAAATAAAACATACACATAAGTGTACCAGAGGTTTTATATGAAAACGAGATACTTCAATGACATTTAAAAGCCATTAGAATTATGAATGTCTTGCTACTTTTATTTGAAGCAACTATGTAGAGGTAAATAAAATTGTTAATTAAGATTAAACATTAACTTCATTTTCTGGTTGAAATACATTGATAATAACTGGGGTGGGCAAACTGCGGTCCTCGGGTCGCATGCGGCCCGCTGAACTGTTCTGTGGGGACTGCAGGAGCCTCTAAAAAATAAATAAATAAACACTTGCACTTGAATTAAGACTAAATTTTTTTGATTTTAAAAGATGCGGCCCTTTGATAATTCATAACTCAGTGATGCTGCCCTCCCACTAAAACGTTTTCCCACCCTTGTTTTATAAGAAACTTATCTTTGAATTAGTAAGAGTATTTGCTGTACAGCCAAAAAACAAAACAAAACAAAACAAAAAACAAAAACAAAGAACAAAACAAAACAACAACCAAAAAAACAAAACAAAACAACAACCAAAAAACAAAACAAAACAAAAATTCAACAAAACACCCTTCCCCCCCCAAAAAAATAATAAAAAAGCAAAATATTTCAAAGAGTAGTAGAGGCTTAGGAATACTTGGTATTAAAAAAAGACGGATATATGTATATTGACAGACTGTTTAGTTGTATCACAACTCTTCAGAGTGGCTAGACACATAGGACGGTTATATATATATATATATATATATATATATATATATATATATGTGTGTGTGTCTCCTGCTAGATGAGCGGTAATATACTTGCGTAATACGACAGTCTTTATATATATATATATATATAGTAGCTCTATCACAGATATTATATCGCATTTGGTCCGTCATAAACCCACAACCAACACTGTCGCAATATTAAGCTCCCAAACCGGTTGAACACTCTTGCTGTAAAAAATGGATCGCATGGAACACATCAGCCTTGCATATTCTCTAAAGAATATACCGTTACCAACCCAGTCGGCATATAAGCTCCTACTCACCGAGAAAATAGAGAGTTTGATAAAGAGAATGAGGTGGAAGGCATATTTCTTCCTCAAAGGTGTTAATAGCTTCGACACCATTGATAATTTCAACCTGAAATCAAAAAAATTGTT
The DNA here is from genome assembly GCA_963585895.1 of Sepioteuthis lessoniana. Taxonomy (NCBI): domain Eukaryota; kingdom Metazoa; phylum Mollusca; class Cephalopoda; order Myopsida; family Loliginidae; genus Sepioteuthis; species Sepioteuthis lessoniana. Next base: position 26,778,096 of record OY757943.1, read on the forward strand.
CTCCAATATGTAAGGATATGCAAGCTTTCGAAAATGATCTAACGGATATGGTCAAAAGCATTAAGTTCACGAAACACCGAGACAATATCCAGAAAAAAATCATAATTGACACTAAAAGAATACACAATTCAAAAAATATTTATATTCGCGGACAAAACAACCAATTTATTTTATACAAGTTTCACAATAAACTGACAACAAACAACGTAACAAAAAAGCACCTGAGATCACAATGAACAGCATAAATAAGAAAACCATAGAAATAGCCATAAAATTAAACATAAACCATAAAATAAACTGTTAAAATTGTAAAAATCAAAGATCACAAACCGAATTTCCAAAACAATCCATCATATCGATTAATTAACCCCACAAAATCTGAAATCGGAAGAATTAGTAAGCAAATACTGGATTATATAAACACTCAGTTCAAGGATAAACTACAGCTCAACCAGTGGAAGAACACCAAGGCCGTCACCAACTGGTTCACCGCTATAACTAACAAAAACAATACAGCCTTCATCCAATTCGACATCATAGACTACTACCCCTCTACCATCGAATACACACTTGACAGAGCTCAAGAATTAGCAGCCCTGCACATACCCATCTCACAAAACGATTCGAGATTTATCAAGCACTCCTTTTCCATGACAACAAACTATGGATAAAAAAAAATTTAATAACCAACTGTTCGACGTAACCATGGTTAGCTTTGATGTACAAGCTGGTCGGTGCCCTGGTTCTTTCCCAACTATTAAACATAATCAGAGGCAACGATATGGGACTAGACATATGGTCTAGACATCATTAGGAACCCAAACGGACTAGATCGCTACGTGAAAGGATATCTAACGCACTAAAATTGCTGGGATTTAGAATTACCATATACACAAATCTAAAAATAGTAAATTTCTTTGATGTAACACTAAACTTAAGTAAAGGCACATTCGAACCTTATAAAAAAGAGAACAATACACCTATTTACATTCACATTTCTTCAAACCACCCTCCCTCAGTTATCAAACAAATACTAAAATCAATTAGCCGCAGACTATCCGATAATTCTTCCAAAATCAGCATTTTCAACAAATACAAACATTAATATGACAACGCACTAAAACACAGTGGTTACAGACACACTGGAATGCCCACCCCCCAAAAGCAAATCTAAACACAGGAATAGAAATATAACTTGGTACAACCTGCCTTACAACAAATGCGTAGCATAAAACATAGGTAGGGGCTTCCTAAATCTGATAAGCAAGCACTTTTCCAATCATAGCCCCCTAGCTAAAATCTTCAACAGAAACAATATAAAGGTCAGCTACAGTTGCACAAGTAACATGTCTCAAATCATAAAAAAACACAACAAAAAGATCGAATCTATCCACAGTACAACAAACAATGCAACTGTTGGGATAAAGAAACATGCCCCCAACTAGGAAACTGCCTACAGAAAAACGTAGTGTACAGAGCCACTGTAAAAACCAACAGCTCAGTCAAGCAATACATAGGTGCAATGGCGGGTTCCATAAAACATTATATAACCACAAACGTTCCTTCACTAAAAGAAATTACTCAACTAACACTTCTTTATCCACACATATATGGCGCCAAAAAGACGTGAAGATCTCACCCATTATCACCGGGGAATTACTAAAACTAGTACCCGCAAGAAAATGCCTTCTTTGCCTCTACGAAAAACTAGCTATTCTCACCTACCCATCACAAAACACTCTTCTAAGCAAAAAATTAGAAATTCTATTCAAATGCCGACATGAGAATAAATATCTACTCTCAAATTTCGACCCATACACATAACCCATCGATCTTACCTATACTACCTCCACTTCTATATATCCTCCCACAAATGACCCCGCAACACACCCGACGCACCGTAAGTACCACTTTCCTCCATCAATCAACACACCCGACGCACTGTTAGTACCACCTTCCTCCATTAAATCTTTATATCCATCTTCATGCACTTCCAAAAACTGTTGACATTATATTAGCCACGTTTTCATGAGTGTTAGTAATAGGTCTCCACGCAGTATATTTAACATATCCCCCCATACACCATCATATATTGTAATAACGTATACGTAACATAACTAATACCCTTAGGAAAGGTATGAATCCAATTATTCTCCCTCCAGCTATGGGTAAATAGTAGGGCAGACTAGGTTCTTCAGCCTTGGTGAGGCAACTAGTCTAGGAGAAGGAAAACTCTGAATTCAAACCTGTTAAACTCCGCTTAAAAATTGACCTTGTGTCATATCCTGCCCAAGCGGAGGGATTGGTAAATATGATCTTTCGTTATCTGCCAGATGATTGTTGTTTATAAAAAGTCATGAACCTAAGGTCGCAAAAAGCTTCCATGCTATTAAACATATATGAAAACTAATATATATTCACTTATTATATATATATATATATACTAAACTGAATTGTTTGAAATAGAACTGTTTTGATATTTAACTGTGTGTAAACAAAAACTATACTTTTTCTAAACTGAATTGTTTGAATTCAAAATGTTGGGCTAAATTGAATAGCTTGAAATAGAAATGTTTTTGTCTATTAAACTGGGTACTTATGCTAAACTGAATTATTTGAAATAGAACTGTTTATTTGTAAATATTGGATTTGACATTAAATTGCCTACAAAAGTTCATATGCCATAAAACCCAAACAAACAAACTATTTTGTTTCTTCAACTATATACTTGTATATGTGAGTGTGTGTGAGTGTAATCATTTCGTTTTTAATTCTGCTCTTATTTAAACATCAAGAAAAAACGCACAAAACAAACATAGATATAAATTAATAAACATAAAATGTAGCCGTGTAGATGATAAACTTTAAACGCGACAGGTTGATGAAAAGGTGCCTCTATCTTATGCAATTGATCATATCAAAGTAACAAATGGAAAGAATTTGTCTAAATTTCTGAGTTGAAGCTGGATAATTTCTATCACTTAGAATATCCAGACTATTGTCTTTATCTTCATCCTTATTGTTATACTCACAACCTTCAGTTCGATATGTCCTTCGGCCTTCTTCTGGCTTTTCATATCGAATTCGGGAACCTATTCATGCTACCGTGAATAAAGGCGTTTGGTTGAAAAGTGCTTCAAAGTGAAATCATCTGGAAGTTGCAGGTTCAATCCTGACGACCGCTAGATAACAAGGAATACTTACAATATCTTAACACTTGTACCTGGTCATGGCTAACAGAAATGGAACAGTCTACCCCCATGGATTTAATAAAGGCTTCAGTTAAAGGATCTGTGTATATTCTTAGTGATAAAAATAACAAATGGAAAATTCAGGTTTGGTTTGGTTTGGTTGGGTTTTATGGTATATGAATAATTTTGATAATCTAATGCCAAATTCTATTTACATATATATATCAAATATATATGATTTGTAAACACATTTAGTTGATAACGTTTTTAAACGAGCCTAAGCTCATTATTTTGCAAATAGTTGATTAGTACCAAGAATTTGCTATGTATCAAACAATTCAATTAAACATCGGTTATTTGTTTACACACAGTTAAAAGATCAAACTGCACTATTTCTAACAATTCAATTTATCATAAGCCATTTGCTTATACTCAGTTTAAATGTCAAACAGTTCTATTTGACCCTTAGATAGAACCCTTTCAGATGCTACCACTCCGGGCCAGAGTGGACTTGGGAGCGATGACAATGAAGGGATACACTGTGCTCCCCAAATCTCCAACATTACTGAAGCCTCACATCATATTGTTTAATGTTATATCCAGGACACTCGTTGAGGGGAGAGGTCTTACAACAGGGTATGGATGTCACTATCTCACTTAGTGTTTTTTTGGCAGACCAAATGCGGTATAATTTGGAGAGTGTTCAATATTTGTGATGGAGCTATTATGTCATATAATAATAAATAAATATATATTAGATTTTATTATATCTAATAGTATGGTAACTTATCTGCAACCCCTAGTTTCATGCTGTCTATATACGACAGGTTGTTCATAGACGGCATGAAACCAGTGGTCGGAGATAAACATCCATGCTATTAAATATAAATAAAAACTAATATACATTGATTTATTATTATATTACACAATAGCTCCATCACAGATATTGAGCACTCTCCAAATTATAACGCGTTTGGTCTGCCGCAAACCCACCAAATGAGATAGTGACAACCATACACTGTTGTAATATATATATATATATATATATATGTGTGTGTGTGTGTGTGTGTGTGTGTGTGTGTTCTGGGATCTAGCATATCTATTTGTCGAATGAAAAACATTTTTCATTCGACTAATAGATTTGCAATGCAATCAGTATATTTTACATAGCTTTTCGTATATCAGAAACCTTTACGTTTTTAAAAATTTTCTAAAAACCTTTTTCCACAAACATTCTTCTCCATACGATGACCTTAGGTTGAAACAAACTGAAAACAATAAAAAAAATAAACAACGTAAAAGCAATATTCTTTTTTTTATCCCTTTTATGTCTGTCTGTCAGTCTGTCTGTCTCCCGTCTGTCTGTCTGTCTCTATATCTATCTATCTGTCCACACTTGTTGGTTTATGTATATATGCAACTACATCTATGCATACAGATGTATGCCAGTCTGTAGAATACACGGACTGAATTTCTCCAGAGAGGTAAGAATCCCACCCTAACGAGTGTTCTAGACATGACATTAAACAACCAGATGGTTAGGCTCCAGCAATGTTGGAGTTTTGACGAATGGAGAGTATCCCTTCATTACCATCCTTCCCTAGTCCACTCTGGCCCGGAGTGGTAGCACCTGGTAGGGTCCTATTTATGGGTCAAATAGAACTGTTTGACTTTTAAACTGTGTGCAAACAATTAGGTTATGCTAAATTGAATTGTTAGAAATAGAACTGTTTGATCTTTTAACTGTGTGAACGAACGACTGATGTTTAAATGAATTGATTGTGAGACAGCAATACTTGGAACCATTTAACTTTGTTGATGTATGTTTATAAATCATATATATCTAATATATAAACCGGATTTGGCATTAAATAACCGACACAGGTTGATGTGCTGTAAAACCGAACCAAACATACGTTTGGAAATATTTACATTGTTTGTCCATGAAAATATAAATTTACACCTCACCACGGTCAGGATGTGACACAAGGTCAATTTTTAAACAGTCTTTTCTTGTCTTAGACCGGTTAGAGCACTAAACCATAAGGAGTTGTTATTTACTCATAGTTATATGAGGAAGGAGAGGGCATTAGCCACTAAATAAAACGCAATCTTTGCTAGTATTGGAACCCGGTTCGCCAAATTCGTTTTTATCGACGTTAACCAATACACCAGACGCACCTTCAAAATGTGTAGGCTAATTGAATCAAATATAATGTATATATATATATATATATAGATATATATACTCCCTAACATGGGTTGAGCATTCAAGTGGGGAAATTTTCTGGCTACCACATAAGCTGAAATGCAATAGCTCTTCTCAATAAATGAGCACTCCTGATAGCAGATAACGTATATATACAGAGTTAAATGTAAAAAAATTCCTTCACTAATGCAGAGAATGATGATGGCTCTTGGGTGAGATATCCGACTAACGTTAAATCAGCCGGGTTTCGATCCCAGCTTGAAGCATCTCGCGTGTCTAGTCACGCCGAAGAGTTACAATATAACGATACAATCAGTCTATGGATGACAATATATATATATATATAATTCAACTATCCCGAAAAAAAATTTGAATGAGTTAAAGATTGTGCACTATTTTGACGTGGTATGGTTCGGCTGTCCAGGATGCTTTTGCCGATGTTGAGACGATAACAACGACACTGGAGTGTGAGATACCGAGCTCGTCTGATACTCTCCGAGTGCAACGCATCGGATTTGCTTGGATCACGGCCTCGGAATCCACGCAATAAGGCCAATCTAAGCTTGCCTAATTGTCGAGGTACTTGCAACCCGAGCGAAAATTCTTTAACCATCTACTTACTGTACTGTATTCTACTCTACTGTACTGTGCCTTCACCTTAAGCATAGCATATGTTTTTGGTTCAACGAGGTGTATTGGCTTACGTGCTAGACTGCAATATTGTAGTAAGCGAGTTCGAACTCCAGTCACGCTATTACATTTACTTTCGACACTTTTGGGAAAGGAATAAATCCACTTCTTCCCTTAGATATTGGTTAAATAGTTCCACTATTTTTCATCTACAAGAAAAATGCTTTGGCATTAAATAACCCACGAAAATTGATATGCAAAGGAAGAGTCCAAGAAACCAATTAGTTTAAAAACATAAAGCATAAGTTACCGAATTAGACTATAGAATGAAGCAATGCACGACGTGTCAGTGCACCCACAACCACGTCACTAGCAATCACAGTGAGTACCTACTAAGACGTGAACAGTTTGGTCACGTGATGTGCACGCCATGTATTAAAAAATTACAAAATTTCTGTCACACCCCAGCTCACACATACACACACATATACAAACGTGCATGTGTGTGTGTGCATGTGTGCATATACAAGAGTATTTTGATTGATGTATTGCTGAAGAATTCATCAAAAGAAAAAAGTTCATCTTTGATGGAAACTGGCGAAATTTTATTGAAATATTTGTAAAATTTGACAAATGAAATGTGTGAATTTCTTTCTCACATATCTATCTATCTATTTATCTATTTGAAGCGCGTTCATATACCCCACCCACCACACACATTATATATGCCTTATGCATGCATAATATTATGCATGATAGGAGGTGATTAATTTTGCCTGTGTGTGTTGATACATTCTCTCTCTGTCTCTGTCTCTCTCTCTCTCTCACACACACACACACATATATATATATATATATATATATATATACACACTAAATGGCACTATTCACGTTTATGTACAAATGTGTATTTCAGCAAGTATTCCAATATATATATATATATATATATATATATATATATGATGTGCTCTTAGTGTAACGGTTATCATCGTTGGAAATGGAATCGGAGACCCATGCTCAATTCCTGGACGACACTGTTTGCGTTTCACTACGCACTAATACCCTTGGGGAAAGTTTTAATCCATAGGTTCTCCCACAGCTATATATATGTACGAAAAAAAAGCAAACAAAATGAAACAAAACAAAAACAAAAAATTCATGAATTTTTTTCATATATGAGATCATACTAACCATATTTACCAACCCCTCCGCTCGAGCAGGATATGACACAAGGTCAATTTTTAAGCGGGGTTTAACAGGTTTGAATTCAGAGTTTTCCTTCTCCTAGATTAGTTGCCTACCAAGGCTGAAGAGCCCAGCCTGTCTTACTATTTACCCATAGCTGGAGGGAGAATAATTGGATTCATACCTTTCCCAAGGGTATTAGTGCTGTGTAAAATACAATCAGCCTCGTCCAGGATTTGAACTCGTTTCGCCATGTCCATTTCCTACGACGATAGCCATTACACCATGGGCACCTCCACAATATGAGTTCATACAAACGGTTTTTTATTAAATCATCTTCGGGGGATGTCCTCGTGGTATAATGGCTAAATCGATGGACTGCGTAATCGTAGTAAGAGAATTCGAACTCCAGTCGCGCAATTACGTTCACTATCTGACAAATAGGCTTGCGAAAGGTATGAACTCCCTTAACCTCCCAGCAATGGGTTAAATAGTACCACTGCTGTTCTTCTCGAAGGATGGCTTTGGCATTAATAACATTCGAAGGTTGATATGCCATTAAACAAGGAAACCAAACCAAGCTATCTTCAGGGTGATTTATTGCTGGTGTTAAAATACTCTACCCGATAAATATTTTCAAAGGAAAAAAATGAAACTAAAATATGAAAAAATTCTTAGACTTCTATCATCGTTAACAGCGTTCCATTTCAAAATATAGCTATGTCACTCGTGTTTAATTTGGTTTTTAAGGATAAGGTTTTTATTATAGATTCTAAAATATCTTGGACATTCATAAGATTTATGAATAAAAAAAATAACCTTCATGTATGCAGTTTAGAAAAAAAAAATGAAATGTTTCATATCAGATAAAATAACGCGTTTGTTGTGGTTTGCAATCTAAAATTTAGAAATCATATTGAAACTATTAAATGTAAGTATAATTCATCAAAAATCAATGTTGACTAAAAGTACTTTGTAATTTACTTGAAGCATTGCATAAATTATTTTATTGCATTGTATTAAGCTAGAAGTAAAAAACTTAATCGCCTGAGACTTTTTTTAATTAAAAAAAAGTCTCTGACGATAAAGATTTTACTTTGAAATTAATTAGACTCAAATAATCATTATTTCGCATTGCATAACCTTCTAAATTTATTCAAAACAATGAAATATAATGTTGACTTGTTTAAGCAAGGGATATTGTAATTATTTTGAACTAAATTAGATAAACAGATGAGTCGAAAAACTATTTTTGATTGTATTATAAATAGAAATAATGCTAGAATCAATAGTCTTTCTGTGTTGTTTATTATGTATATTAGATAAAATTTAAAATTTTTTAAACGTTAAACGATGTTTGCTTTGTAAATAATGCTTCACTAACTCATTCCTATCGTCACCAAATTTGAAATGATGGATATATTAATAAATACGAATTTTGATCGACCTTGAAGTCTCTCTAAAGTAGTTTTTGTGTCAATCTTTACATACACCAGATCCAGATTTGACCTGATTCTCGTTTTGATTTATTTTGAAACAAGATACAGAAGTTTATATTTTAATGTCGATGATTTGTGTATTTGAATTAGTAAAATGGTTTATCTATGTAATAGATTACTATTGGGAACATTGTTATTAGAAAAGTTTGTGTAACTTTTTCGCGTGTAAATTTTAAAAGCTTTTCTTTTAGCGCGTTGTATAAAAGATTTGGGATATTGAAATTGTGCCAAGTGAATTTTCTATATAACCAGATTCATTACATAAAGATTTGTGTCTTCGAATTTAAAGAGTTCTAAGGTATTAACCAATGATTATTCCATTTGTAAAAAATTTCGCATTATGATTTGAGTAAAAATGAATATGGTCATTTTCATGAGGGTATTTATGATAATCTTTAAATTCTAGTTTCTAGTTTGTTGGTCAAATCTGTGGTAGGTTCTATTTTGCTTAATGTATCCATATGCTTTTATTTTTGTTTGGTTTGGTTTTATGACATATCAACCATTGTAGGTTATTTAATGCCGATTCTATTTTTATACATATGAACAGTTCTATTTCTAACAATTCAGTCTAGTCAACAAAGTTAAATGTTTCCAAGTATTCCTGTGTATCACGAACAATTCAATTAAACATCAGTCGTTTATTTACACAGTAAAATATAAAAACAGTTTATTGGAATCATTTTGAGATGAGGCTTCTTAATCTGAGAATTAATTTTTTAATGGAAGGCAGTAATTACTGGGGATACGGTTACAAGACTCAGCATTCTTATCTGAGGTCGTGGTAAATCACCTGAAGAAGGCCAGAGGTGATATTTGGCCGAAACGTCGTGAAAGAAGAAGAAACAACGTAAAAACTACCAAGATGAGGACAAAAAGTCCGCAATAAATAAATAAAAAAAAAAAAATCTCATAAACAGTTCAGTTTAGCATTAGTACGCAGTTTAAATTTCGAAAAAGTTCTAATTCTAACAATTCAGTTTAGCATAAGCGCACAGTTTAGTTCTATTTGACCTACAGATAGGACCCTATCAGGTGCTACCACTCCGGGTGAAGGTGGACCTGGAAGCGATGGCAAAAAAGGGGTACTCCACAATCCCCAAAGCTCCAGCATTATTGGAATCTCACCATCATATTGTTTAGTGTCATATATCAGGACACTCGTTGAGGGGAGCCTTACTCCTCTGCAGAGATGCCGTCGGTGTATTCTAAATCTCCGGCCGACTGGGCCATCATAATTTTTGTTTGGTCATTATTTCGTGTAGATATAAATAATATATCATCCACGTTTTAGAAATATCGAGAACCTTTGAGTATTAGGAATTCTTATGGATCTGATCCAAGATATTCAAGAAACAGATAAGTATCGATAAAGAGAAATTTTATTTATACATAAACATCATTATGATGGGGGAAAACATTATTACTGCATAGTGTACAAATATTATCTTTTAACTGGAAAAATAATGTGATGTTATTTTTTTTAGATGATTTTCTAAAGCGTTTACCTACAGGAATATTAGGATCTAATGATTTTATAACTAGGGTGGCTAAAGATATTTTTTTCATTTTTGAATTATTTATTTTGTTGAGTTAATCACCAGAATTTTAATGTGTGAACCACTAATCGTACGTAAAAGAGAGGTTAATATTTTGGTTAAAGACTTGGTGATCTTATGAGGCCAATACCAGGAAAAATTGGTTGTAAAGGATTTCAGGTTTATGTGTTTTTGGAAGCCCATAAATTTTAGGAATTATTGGGTGGTAATCAATTAATGAATTCCACAATTGTTTTCCTTTTATCATGAATTCTTTATGTGAATTATTGGAAATATCTATATTTCTAGTTAAGGTTTGTTGTTTGATTTGTTCATATGTATTTTTGTCATATAAAATACGGGGTGTGATAAACTATATTGATGAGACTTCAAGATCGATCAAAACACGTATTTATGAATACATCAGGGATTTTAGAAATGGTGAGGACAGAAATGTGTTAGTAAAACACAAATTAAAAACCAAGCATCGTTTTAATCTTAAAGATGTTAGCTAATATACATAATAAACAACACAGAAAGATTGTTGAATCAAGCATTATTTCTAATTATAATACCATCAAAGAAAGTCCATGCTTTTTCAAGTTATCTCCGCATTTAGTCAAATTAATTCTAAATGGTTACAATATCCCTTATTTACAAACATAACATCACACACAAACATCACTTTGAAGATGGTTTGCAAAAAATCAAAACGCAAAAAAAAAAAAAAAAAAAAAAGACAAAAACACAAAACCCCGAAACGTCCGACTTTGCATATTATTCATATATAAATAAATATATTTTCTGACTATCTTGTTTTTCATATTTTATGCAAACATACATACATACATACATACATTGCTTTATCTATAGATAAAGAGTGCTCAATATCGGTGATAGAGCATATGTATCTAAATTAGGATAAGGTAGACACAGAGTCACCGGATTAATGGTCTGACGATCACATAGGTGAGAAACTGACAGTCACCGAGCGCCATTGACTCTATGTCTACTCTATCCTAACTTACATATACATATATGAGAGTGTGTGTGTGCAAACACATGCACCATCACACACACTCACACACACACACATATATAATACGTGGTGCATTCAATTAGTTTCCAGACTTTTTTGTATAGGAATATAAAATTGTCGTAGACTCTTGATAATTCAGTATGTTATTGCTGTACATCTTATGAGATAACCGACCAACTTTTATGATTTCAGGTTTAAATGAACAGCTACAGTAGCAATTGGAATACACCCTACTAAAGCCTGATTGTTTCAGCTGGTGAACTTCAAAAATCCAATCTGGACGTGAGGAAGAACAATATGCAATAGAATTGTTTTAAACTTGGAAAAAAATGCCACAGAAACGTATGGAATGCTTCAGACTGTTTTTCGACCATCTTGCATGAATCGATCATCAGTTTTTGAGTGGCATAAGAGATTCAAGGAAGGCAGGGAGTATGTGAGGGATGATGAGAGGTGTGGGAGGAGTAAGGAAGTCAATATACCAGAGTTGATTAGCCAAAGGGTTAGGGTAAGGATTACTATGTTGAGGTTTTAAGGGAGTTCAGGAAGAGATTCTCAGGGTAGAGGCTAGCACTCTTCAAATCGGGTCAGTGGTATTTCCTCCAGGACAATGCACTAGTCAACAACTCCATCCTTGTCACAGACTATTTGACCAAGATGGGCATCAAGACAGTTCCTCACCGTCCCTACAGTACAGACCTTGCTCCCTGTGAGTTTTGGTTATTCCCTAAGCTCACAGGCTGTTGTTATGAGACAATTTAGGAGATGAAAGAGGCTCTGACGAAGGTCATTGATACGCTCACACAAGAGGACTTCCATGGGGCCTTCCAGAAGTTGTTGGAACGGTATAAGTGCATTGCAGCCGGAGGAGATTACTTCGAAGTGGACTAGAGTTTCATGTGTGTACTATCAATAAAAGTGCCCATACGAAAAAGTCTGGAAACTTATTTCAAGATCATCGTATATGATTAAATAGAACAGACCCTTTACTTCTGTCTATCTTATAATTTTTGTAAGATCTTTCGGCATCTGGATGGAAATATATAAAAAAGCAACATTTTCTCCTAAGTACTTTCAGCCCCAGCTAAAACTATCTCCGGGCAACAAACATTGAAATGTTTATATAAAGAGTTTGAAGAAGAGCAAGAATTTGCGGAAGAAAAGAACTTTACTGGATGTAAGACGTAGAATTTTCGAGAAAAGTGTTAAAGGCATTTCAGAACGCCGCTGCTAAAATCGAAGTTGATCTTGTTCAAGAAAGTTTGTTAAAACTTATATAGAGACCTTCAAGAATGTGGAGCTTTTGTTTGTTTTTTCTTTGTGTAATATGGCGGTGTTTTCATTTAGATGTTTTCTGTATTTGGAGGAGGGGCGCCAATGTGTTTTAATGTGTTGAGAGATGGAACTAGTGTCGAATAGGTGAAAAGTTAAACGTCTTGGTAGAGTTGTTAAAGTCAGGTCAATGTAGGTACTTATTTTGTTGAAGAAGCATTTTTCTAGAGAACATTTAAACTGTTAGACTACATTGATCGAATTAGGATAATTAGTCGAAGGAGAGAAGTTATTAGAGATGACGTGGTTAGTCGTATTGAATTAGTGATAATATATTAGTTTTATTTTATTGTTATAGTCAGTCAGGGAGACGTTATTGCGTATTAGATTTTTAGTACTATTTCATCAAGTTTATAACGTTTGTATTCTCGTTAGGAAAAAGTAGTTTAATGCGTTTTGGGTTGGTTGATGTAGTATTATTTCCATTGCAATTAGAGTTGATATTTTTAATGGTGCGTTTAATTTGTTCGTCAAAAATGTGGTTTGGGAAGTTATTGTTAATGAGGGTTTGTTTAACGTTTTTAATTTCGGAGAAGATTTTTTGGGGGAGGGGGGAGGATTTGAGTTGGGCGAGATTTATTAGATTTTTAATTGTTGCTATTTTATATTCAATATCAACCATTTGTTTGCTTATATTTAAAAGGTTTCAAGTATAGAATATAATTAGATATTTGTATTTGACTCATAAATGGGACTCTAACATGAATTATCAATCCGGATCAGAGTGGCCCAGGGAGTAATGTCAGTGAAGGACTACTCCATATTCCCCGAAGCTTCAGGACTGGAACCTCGCCATTAAATGGTTTAGCGTCATATCTAGGACATTCATTGTTAGGAGTGGGGCCTTATTCCTCTGCAGAAATGCAGCCGGTGTATTCTACAGCACCGACTGGGCTATTTTATGTGGTTTGGAGTATTCGCTTTTATAATTGAGAGTGTGGGTATTAGCGCGAGTGATTTTTTTTTGTATGAGAAGGTGAAGAAGGTGTTGCTTGTGTTGACCAAGACATCAAAATTTGGGGGCTTATTATTAGTGTTGATTGGTTTGGTTTGGTTGGGTTTTATGGCACATCAACCATTGTAGGTTATTTAATGTCAAATCCTCTTAATACATATATATTAAGTGTATATGATTTAGTTTGGTTGGGTTTTATGGCATATCAACCATTGTAGGTTATTTGATGTCAAATCCGGTTCATATATTAGATATATATGATTTGTAAACATAAGTCAATAAAGTTAAGTTGTTCCAAGTCTTGTTATGTATCACAAACAATTTAATTAAACATCAGTCATTTGTTTACACACATTTAAAAGATCAAACAGTTCTACTTCAAGCAATTTAATTGGCATAAGTCATTCGTTTGCTCTCAGTTTAAATGTCAAATAGTTCTATTTTACCCCTAGATAGAACCCCTTCAGGTGTTACCAACCCGGGCCAGAGTGAACCTCGGAGCGACGGCAATGAAGAATCACTCTGCATTCTTCAAAGCTCCAGCATTACTGGAGCATCACCATATTTGTTTAGTATCATATCCAGGACATTCGTAGGGTGGTGGATTTACCCCTCCGCACAGAAGCAGTCGGTGTATTCTACAGCACCATCGGTGTTATGCTCATAAGCGAAAATGAGTACAGAATTGTTCTGGAAGGCTAGTTAAAGATTATATTGTTTATTTGTGCAATTAACAAAAAGGAAAGTATCATCGATATAAAGTTAGCGAACTTAGTCGAGGGTGACCTGAATTCTTGCTCTTCTTCCAACTCTTTATATAAACATTTCAATTTTTTGTTGCCCGGAGATAGTTTTAGCTGGGGCTGAAAGTACTTAGGGGAAAATGTTGCTTTTTTTAATTATTTCCATCCAGATGTCGAACGATCTTACAAAAACTAGAACGGATCAATTATAAGATAGACAGAAGTAAAGGGTCTGTTCTATTTAATCATATACGAGGATCAGACTTTTTCGTATGGACACTTTTATAAATAGTACACACATGAAACTCTAATCCACTTCGAAGTAATCTCCTCCGGCTGCAATGCACTTATACCGTTCCAACAACTTCTGGAAGGCCCCATGGAAGTCCTCTTGTGTGAACGTGTCAATGACCTTCGTCAGAGCCTCTTTCATCTCCTAAATTGTCTCATAACAACAGCCTGTGAGCTTAGGGAATAACCAAAACTCACAGGGAGCAAGGTCTGTACTATAGGGACGGTGAGGAACTGTCTTGATGCCCATCTTGGTCAAATAGTCTGTGACAAGGATGGAGTTGTTGACTAGTGCATTGTCCTGGTGTAAATACCACTGACTCGATTTGAAGAGTGCTGGCCTCTTCCCTAGGAATCTCTTCCTGAACTCCCTTAAAACCTCAACATAATAACCCTAACCCTAACCCTTTGGCCAATCAACTCTGGTATATTGACTTCCTTACTCCTCCCACACCTCTCATCATCCCTCACATACTCCCTGCCTTCCTTGAATCTCTTATGCCACTCAAAAACTGATGATCGATTCATGCAATATGGTCGAAAAGCAGTCTGAAGCATTCTTTACGTTTCTGTGGCATTTTTTTCCAAGTTTAAAACAATTTTATTGCAAATTGTTCTTCTAAAGTGTCAGATTGGATTTTTGAAATTCACCAGCTGAGACAATCAGGCTTTAGTAGGGTGTATTCCAATTGCTGCTGTAACTGTTCATTTGAAGCTGAAATCATAAAAATTGGTCAGTCATCTCATAAGATGTACAGCAATAACATACTGAATTTTCAAGAGTCTACGACAATTTTAAATTCCTGTACAAAAAAATCTGGAAACCTATTGAATGCACCACGTATATATATATATATATATATATATATATATATATTCGAACAAACTATCTGTTTAAATAACTTTTTATTTTATTTTGAAAAGACACAAACAATTTAATCATGATTGTGGTTGTGAAAGATATGTTGTTTTAAAGGAATGAAATGAAAATACGAGTTATTTTATTTTGTTCAAAGGATCAAAGAGAGTGAAAAGGCGAAATCACATTAATATTTGTGAAAAGAGTTACCAAGTAAGAATGCATTGACCCAACTCCCTGCCACGAGCGGGATGAGACAAAGGGTCAATTTTAAGCAGAGTATAGCTGGTTTTCCTTCTCCTTGATTGTTTGCCTTACCAAGGCTAAAGAACCATGTATTCTTTACATATCCCGCTTTGAATAAGTAGGCTGGGGCCGCATAATACACCGACTGCATCTCTGCTGAGGGGTAAGAATCCGCCAACAAGTATCCTAGATATAACACTAAACAATCTGATGGTGAGATTCCAGTAATGCTGGAGCTTTGGGGAATGCGGAGCACCACTTAATTGCCACTGCTTCGACCTTCACTCTGGCCCGGAGTGGTAGCACCTGATAGGGTCCTATCTATGGGTTAAAAAGAACTAAACTGTGTACTTATGCTGAAGTGAATTATTTGAAATAGAACTGTTTTGGTAATTAAACTGTGTATAAAAAAGTGTTTTTTTGCCTAACAGAATTGCTTGAAATAGAACTGTTTTTAACATTAACCTGTGTACTTATGCTAAATTGAATTATTTGAAATAGAAATGATTTGACATTTAACAGTGTATAAACAAAATACTGTACCTATACTAAACTGAATCATTTGAAATAGAACTGTTTTGACAATTAAACTGTGTACTTATGCTAAACTGAATTATTTGAAATAGAACTGTTAATAGGTATAAGAATGGATTTGGCATTAAATAACCTACAATAGTTGATATGCCATAAAACCAAACTAAACCAAAACTGACCACCTATACCTGATGGGAGAAGAGATGGATATAGGAAATTAGAGAAAATGACATATAAACATGTTGTATAGCCATGAACAACTAGACATCCACATATGCAGATGCATGCAGAATCATAACAACGACACAATAAAGACGAGCGAAGACAGTTCTTTAAAAAAATACACCTCTCACTTTATTGAAAGGGTTGTGTATGAGAAGGAGTTGGAGGCTGAACAGAACTGCAACATACTGACCCCCACTCTTATGGCGATAACAGCGTTTCTTTCCCGTTCTCCTGGGCTACTCAATCTGGGGCCTGGGGTTCCAGCCTCTCTGGGACATGGTCCTCATTCCAGCTTCTTTCCAACTGATCTGAACTTCAACTGCTCAATCGGGGTTCCTGAGGGCCCCCTCTGCTGGGTGCTGGTTTTCTCTACCGCATCTTATCTCCAACACACTGATTTCCTGTCTTCGCCTGGGTTATATAATTGTTCAACATCCACTTTCTTCTTGTGGGCGTCACAAATCGCACTCATTCAACTCGTCCACGGTCAAGGTTATATCCTGATATTCCTCGACCGGATGCACTTGTTATTTACACAGGTGCATTTCCTATTTTGACTGCTTGGCCAGGGTCAATATGTTACAAACAGCCTACCAAGGAATTGAACTGGAATTGCTGATTCCCTTTTCTACGATGATAACCGTTACTGCTGTATTGCCATAATCATAATATAGATAGAGATACGAAAACAGGCGGACTCTGTTGTTCAAGTACGAACGGTTTATTAATTTCTTGCTTCGGTTCTTCGATACGAGGAGAAAGACATAATTCTTACTATGCTAACCATTCCCAACGCGCGGCGCATCTTGTTATGTTTATGTTCTCTGTCGGTAGAAATCCGAAAAACCCAACTACATCTTCAACGGCCCAAATCTAACTTTCAACTCTCTGCCTCAATGGTAGAAACTCAACTGTCTAGTTCTATGGTCCAATCTCAACTTCAACTGACTCTTTTTCAAAATCCTTAAATTCTCAGGACTATCTCTTCCGGGCATGAGGTCATCCACACTACAACCCCATTTCCTGTCTGGGGTTTATTATGACAATAGTGATTGTCATATCTTTTGCGCACGAGCGTAAAACTGCACCCAATGAATATGCCCTGAACTTTAGAGACTCGAATAGTTCGAAGCCTCATCAAACTGAATGATAAAATATGATTAACGAAAAATGATTAATATAAAAAATCATTCCTCAATTATATAACATTTCGTTAAGTACGTCTCTCTATTAGTTCTGATGTATATCAACATCTTAATTATGAATCAGATACACTCACTTGTAACTTGAATGATATTGGTGTAAGTTTGTGTGTAAAGTTGGCGACGGTGGTCGAAGGCGACCTGAAAGCTCCTTATTCAATAGCTACTACACCTACGTGTAGGGGAGGGCGCTACTCCTTCCCCTGGATTGTCCCACTTTACACTTGATACGTACCTTACATTGCTGAGTCTTAAGCAAGGAGGTATCAAGTACTATTTTTATAGTCTTTGGTATGACGCGATTTGGGATTAAACATTGGCACTCTACCCACTAGAATATTGTGTTTAGATTTTGACTTTTGTTTGAGTTGATCAGTTGATTGATTGATTTTAATGGCATATCAACTCAACTTGGGTTATATTATGCAAGGAGATTAGGGAATCGCATTCATTATACTTTCTTATTTACATTTTTTTGTGCGGTTGTTTCTTTTGGGCATTTCTTGCGCACGGTCCCATCAAATGCAAATAATTTTTAAACAGATCTATTTGATCCATAGATAAAACGCTAACACCCTGGATCAGAGTGGACCTGGGAGTAATGGCAATGAACGGGTACTACACACTCTCCAGATCTCCGTACCAGGAGCCTTACCATCATATGCGGTTTATCAATGATAACCATTTGTTTCAGACCAAAATTCTATCTTATTTTATCATTTTATGCCGGGAGGTTTGGGAATTATGTTCCTATGTACATTTGTTGCAGTTTCTAAGGTTTTATTTTTGCATACGGTCCTATCGAATGCGAATAATTTTTAAACTAATCCATTTGACCCGTAGAAGGGACCCTAACATGTAGTATCCCGCCTCGTGTTTGTTTGGGTTTTATGGCATATCAACCTTTGTTGGTTATCTAATGCCAAATCCATTTTTCTACAAACAAACAGTTCTATTTCAAACAATCCAGTTTAGCATAAGTACACAGTTTAATTTTCAAAAACATTTCTATTTCAAGCTATTCAGTTTAGTCAAACAGTTCCAATTCAAACAATTCAGTTTAGTGTAAGTATATTTATTTGTTTACACAGTTAAACGTCGAACAGTTTTATTTCTAACAATTCAATTTAGCATACAAAACAGTTCTATTTCAAACAATTCAATTTAGCATGAGTACGCAGTTTAATTCTATTTGACACATAGATAGGATCCTATCAGGTGCTACCACTTCGGGCCAGAGTGGACCTGTGAATGATGGCAATGAAGGGGTACTCCACATTCCTCAAAGGTTCAGCATTACTGGAACCTCACCATCAGATTGTTTAATGTCATATCTAGGACACTCGTTGGGGGGGGGATCTTACTCCTCTGCTGAGAAGTAGTCGGTGTATTCTACAGCCCCAGCCGATTGAGCAAGTAGACCTGTGAGTAATAGCAATAAAAAAGTACTCCATACCACATTACCAGAACAGGACCCAGAACATTACATATAGTTTAGTGACATATCCAAGACTCTCCCTTTTTTATGAGGGGTCTTACTACTACATAGAGGATATAGTCAACGTAGCACAGTTGCCGTGATGATTAATTATTTTATTACCTGGTTTGGTTAGGCCACGAACTTTTCAGTTAGCTATTAAGTTAGCTAAAATCTTTGAACGGAAATGTAAGTCAAATTGGAAAGTTTAAGCGAGTACATAACGTTCAATACAGGAAGGCCAAAATGCAAACAAAATGGATTCATAGCTTTTCTGTGACAGGTTTGATTGAAGAAATAAAAACAGTGAATTTTGGACACTTGAGAGATGACGCAATAATTTAGCAAGATGATATCAGCCCCACCGATATCTTGAATTTAGATATATAAAAATTTGCAAATTTTGAAAAAGTAGTCAGTTAGCCAGCCGGTCAGTTGTCAAAAGTTTGTATTCAGAGAGTTCTGTCGGGCTACGGGCGGCGCGTGTTTCTTTGAGTCTGTTCTTAGACCCTTACAGATTTTCTCTCTCTCTCTCTCTCTCTCTCGTGCTACCGTATGCAGCCTGAACATGGAATAATAAATGATTGTTAATTGTTGACGGAAAGTTCTTGTTTTTTGAGTTGCCAACACCCAGGGAACTTTGTTCCAACGGATCCCCCCCACCGTCAGAAAAAGTTCCGGGTGGATTGTGTCATTCCTTATCAGTGGATCTTTCAAACACAGCGTGGGCACCGACAGGATTGATAAACGAACTATTCGAAAATGTGATACTATAGCTATTCTAAGCCTTGTCAACAGGGATCGAAACCCAGTTGACTCAAACGCCAATCCAAGACTCTACCCCTCAGCCACGAGGAAACCATCAGCAGCGAAGTAAATTTTAAACGGTTATGAATCACAATTACTATTGTTTACATGCATCCGCTTAACAGCTACCGAGAGCTCAATTCATATATGAAGAGCTTTGCATATACGCTAATGGCAACGCGAGTACTTCATTCGCTAGAGAGCTCAACCCTACGGGGGTAGGGGGGCATATATATATATATATATATATATATATATATATATATATATTTCATCCACAGACATTGTTTCGTTGTATCCCAACTCTCCAGTGTGTCTAGACACGTAGGACGCTTGAAGCTGGGATCGAAACCCGCCTAACTTTACGTTAGACTTAGTATCATACCGCTCAGCCAACAAGCGAACCACGTCAGCTCGAGTATTATAAGGCATTATGTTGTAGCTTTCGTTTATTTAAATTTTTGCCTTACCGGATACCAGAGTGCTCAATTCAAAGAAGAGCTTTGCATGATTCTTTCAAGTAGTAGTCATAGATTACTACTGTATGGCTGTACTATTTCGACTTTAACGAAACGTTAGAACAAATCCTCGAAGGAGAACCCCACAAAAATCAGTTGTAAGGACACTTATCCTCCATCAGAAACCATTCAAATAAGACGAAAAAGACATGCTGGATACTGCTGGTAAAAAAAGGACAAATTCATATGCATCGTTCTCCAATAGAATCCTACACTTGGACAAACCAGAGTTAGCCGACTAACAAAAACTCTAGTTTATCAGCTCTGTGTGCACACTGGACACTGTCTAGAGGACTTACCATATGGTGAGAGAGAGAGGAAAGAGAATCCGTCCTATCCAAACTGCTTGATCATGTATTGTATGGATGCACAACCTGGATGCAAACGAAACGATTTGAGAAAAAAACTAGATGGGAACTACACAAGAATTTTACGTTCTATTTTGAACTAACCCTGGAAGCAGCACCCCACGAAGCAACAGCTGTACGGCCACTTACATCTCATCTCACGAATCCTCCAAGACGTACAAGACTGCTGGAGAAGTAAGGACCAGCTGATAACCAGCATTTTCTTATGGACTCTTACACTTGGACGCAGCAGTATTGGCCGATCAGCATGGAGTTACATACATCATCCCTGTGCGGACACTGGATGCAGTCTAGAAGATTAATCAGGTGCGATGGATGATAGAGACGGATGGCGAGAGAGAGAGAGAGAGAGAGAGAGAGAGAGAGATTGAGAGAGAGAGTCAGGAAACTCTATGCTAACTTCTACTTGATATAATTAATAGGTGGTGGTTAAATTTTGTCTTATCCATATTTACCAACCCCTCCACTCGGGCAGAATATGACACAAGGTCAATTTTTAAGCGGAGTTTAACAGGTTTCAACTCAGAGTTTTCCTTCTCCTAGACTAGTTGCCTTACCAAAGCTGAAGAACCCAGTCTTTTTTTTTTGTCTTATCTGTATTGAAGAAAAGCCGCATCTTGCAACGTATATCAATTCTTAAAAAATGTTAAATCAAAGATCTGAGATATTGAACAGATATAAACGGCCGCTCATTCGTTAACTGTTTATGTGTTTAGTTTCCCTTCCTGTGCAAATTTCTACTTTGCGCTTGTATATATGAATTCTATTGTCCTAATCAACTCTCTTGCTCTGTCGGCTGAGGCTGTAGAATACACCGCTTGCATCTCTGCAGAGGGTTAAGACCCCACCAACGGGTGTCCTTGATAGGACATTAAGAGGGATCTAGAGCACCCCTTCATTGTCATTGCTCCTAGGTCCGCTCTGGCCCGGAATAGTACCACCTGAAAGGGTCCTATCTATGGGTCAAATAGTATTGGTTGACATTTAAACTGAGTCCAAACAAATGACTTGAGCTAAATAAAATTGTTAGAAATAGAACTGTTTGATCATTTAACTGTGTGTAAAGAAATGACTGATGTTTATATTGAATTGTTAGTGGTATATAGCAATAGTTGGTACAATTGAATTGTGTGCAAACAAATGATTAATAGTAAATAGAATTATTCGTGTTTTATAGAAATACTTGAAACCATTTTAAAAATGAGCTCAGGCTTATTTAAAAATGTGTTTACAAATCCTATTTACAACATATGTGATCTCAGGAATGCTGTAGTTTATATGGTCTCGATTCTTCCACTGATTTCCAATTCTTCCAGTCTTCAAGCAATTGGGAACCGTTCATGAAGCTGCAATTAAAATTGGTAATAACTCCGCCCTTATGTTCCACAGCTTTTTTGTTCTCTAGCAAGGTCCAAATATTTGTCTATATTTTCATTTTTTTTTCATTTTCACTCTGGAGTCCGCTGGAATGATAAAACCCATTGGACAGCAAGTTCTCTTTTTTTTGTTAATTAACCCGATCTCTTGTCTCCTGCTTCAGGATTAGGCGACCCATTTGTATCTCAAGATCCTAGAGAATTCTCTGGCACTGATTCTATGCATATACCATTTCATATTATGGTCAACTTCAATCTCTTGCTCAATTCCCAGTTGATCACTTTTCCCACCCAATCGTGCCAATAATTGTATTCCTTTTATGCAAGCTTACTCCATTCACTCACTATGTGATTAATGGTTTCTCCGCCTAATATATACATACTTAATACGTAACAGAAGTTGCGTATTAACTATTTTCACTTTTACATAATTGGTCCTTATGGCAATGTGTTATGCTGCTATTAGACGAGATTCAGTTTCTTTCTTGAGGTTTCCCTTTCGTAGCCATGTCCAAATTTTCTCATGCGCAATCTCGCCACTTCGTCGCATGAAATATCCATGCAGTTGTTTTTGTTCCATTTCTTTTTCCTAGTTTTCCATTTGTCCGAGTTCTTCCCACGTCTATTTTAAGAATGACCCAAGTATCTTACAAGGGGACAATCTAGGTCTTCATCCATTTGATGAGCTTCCTGTTTCAGAGCTTGGTTTCGAGAAGCTTTCTTGTTCTTGTGAGGTATTCTTTTCTCATTTTTCTTTTATCTCTGCTTGCTTGATAGTGTCTGCTTGCAATATTCTTAAGTACTTGTCACTTTCCTTCTCTCCAAGAGTCTTAATGCATTCTTGATTCGGTAGTCCAATCCCTTCCGTTGATTCTCTTTTCCCACTGTTCATTATCAGTATGGCATATTTATCAATACCAAATTCCATCCCTATATCCAGCCTGTATATTCTTATTGTTTGTACCGGGGTCTCCAGTTTTAAAAATGTTTTTGCAAATACCTTTATAGTATCCATATACATAAGATGATTAATATTTTCCTGTGATTTTGAAAATTTGTAGCTTCCAGAATATTTCCTAAGAAGATGGTTGAATGGCATCATCGCAATAATGAATTGTAATTGCGAGAGAAAAGTTCCCTGGAAGATGCCTCTGCTTGAGCTTGAACTCCTGCTATCAATTTCACCCTCCATGGAATTCACGAGGAAGTTTTTAATTTTGTTGGATATTTTCTATGTTTTTTAAGTTCTCTATTATCTACGTTTGCAGAAACATATCATAGGTCTACATTCTTCCGCCTCATGAAGACTTCTTTGAGGATGTGCTGGTCTATAAATAGTTGGTTATTTTTTTACTCTTGTTCCTATGTGGTATTCTTTTTGTTCTTCTGGAAACAGTCTGTGGCATTCAAACGAGTAAAAGATTTCTTCTCTCATCTGAGCAGTTAGGACTTTCCACATCAGAGGTAAACACATTATTGGCCTATAATTGCTGGGACGGTAACTTTTTGAGTCGTTCAGGGTCAGGGCAGTTTTCCCTTTCATCACCCTTTCTGGTATGCTTGTTTCTTGTAGGCATTTACTCAGTCGTAGGGCCAATCTGTCGTAGATGGACCGGGATTGTTAAACCAGAAACTATGCATGCCGTCATGGCCAGGCGTTTTCTAATTTCGTATTTTCTTGAGAGCTATAAGAATATATTTCACGGGGAAATTGTTTATTTAGAAAAACATTTTGATAGTGTAATGACGATCATATTCAAAGCTATCAGTTGAGAAACACGTACGTATAAACATGACATCAATTAAATAAATTATATAAATAAATAAATATACATATATGTGTGTGTGTGTATATATGTATATAATAACTACCATCTTAAAAGCTATCGGTATATAGACCGCAACGTATAACCATGACTTAAATCGGCTATAATCTATCTATCTATCTATATGGTAGATATTACAAACACATACATACGCCTATATATTTATGGCTATGCATATTGGAGTATATGATAGTTAAATAAGATATATATTCATATTTATATATATCGTATAGATTTATATTTGGCGCATATATGAATATATATACACATACAAAATATATATAGCTATATATGGAAGTTGTATATATATATATATAAATATATATATATATATATATATATTAGTTCATATGTATATAAGCATAGTTATATATGGTAGTCAAATGATATATAATATGGTATAGATATATATTTGGTGTATAAAAATATATATGTATATATGTGTGTGTGTGTCTGTGTGTAAGTTAATGCAAAACACGCACA
>OY757943.1:26813626-26951126 GCA_963585895.1 Sepioteuthis lessoniana
GTTAAAAGTTCTGTAATCAACAATCGTAATAATATTTAGTCTGCTATCTATGCAAGAGAAATTTTAACTATAATCGAAAAAGATATTTGACATGAATATTAGCGCGGCTGGATTTATCAACAGGCATGGTAGGCAATTTGCTGAGGGCCCTGGGGATCTAGAGGCCCACTGAAACTAATCTGTCACGCAGCTTGCCAAATTATAAAGCTTATTTCATGTATTTATCATATAAAAGTTGGCAGCAAAACCGTAATGTAATGTCACTGTTTGTGGTGTCCATGTAACCTTATAGAATCTGAATAAATTTTTTTTACAAGAATCACAGGATCTTAGGCAACTGAAATCTTTTCCATAAATCAACCCCCTCTTATTTTAAGAAAAAAATCTATTTATTTATAAAGGAAAACGCAGCGATAAATTTCTATTACTAATATCAAAACTCATCTTAAGTTAAAATTTTGGGAGAGGGTTTTAATTTAACATTGAAATTTAGTCTTTATATAATGTCTTTGTATTTTTACATATTTTTAAAATTTTGAATATAGTCATTCTAATTACCATAAAAATCATTAATATCATTATAACAATTAATCATTAATAATCATATCCCAAAAAATTAACTATTTTTTACAATTATTGCTATTTGATCATTTACTCATTAAGAGTTTTTGACATCAGTTTTAGCTGATGGTTTTTCACTTGAGTTTGATTGACAGCAAGTCTCCTCGAGTCTTCAAGACTATTCTCAGTATTCTGGCCGATCTCAATAATGCAGTAGTTTGGATGGACTCCACTCGTCCTCTTACATCCAAGTCCTCCAGTTCTTTTAATAATCCTTCGATGATTCTACCAAGAGCACCAATTACAATTGGTTTAAAACATCACTTTCACGTTCCACAGTCTTTTTCGATTCCCCAGCAAGGTCAAAGAATTTATCCTTCTTTTTTGCTTTCCTTTCAATTTTACTCACTTGTCAGTCCACGAAATTTTGCAAGTTCTCTTTTTTGTTGATTATTATAAGGTCTGGTCGTCTGGCCGAGATTAGGTGATTCGTTTGTATTTCAAAATCCCATTGGAGTTTATGTGTCTCATTCTCCAGGACAGATTCTGGGTTGTGCATATACCACTTGTATCGTATGGTCAAATTCCCATTCCTTGCACAATTCCCAGTAAATCACCTTGCCCCACCCAGTCGTGTCCTAGTCTTAAACATTTTCTGCGCAAATTTGCTGCATTTATTATTATTATTATTTATTATTATTATTATTATTATTATTATATTATTATTACCAATAATATCAATAGTAATACTGATACCATTATTTTTTCCTACTATTGTTATCACTATCAATTTCCTATTTTTAACCTTTTTCATATGAGTTTAAATTTTAAATCTTTTAAATTTATCTTTATGACGGCATTTAAAAAATAGTTCATTACATTTATTTAATAGTTGGCAAATAAACTTATATGGAATTCTGTTTATTTTTTTTCCTCTAGGCAAAGGCTACATCTACTGTTGACGCTTCTAGGAGTAGAAGATTTAATTTGTGGAGTTAGACCCCTATCACTCCGACTCCAAAACCATCACGATAGGGCTGTTTGATATATATATAATATATATATATATATATATATATATATATATATATTGTAATGAGGTATAAATGAAAAAATATGATCATTAAATTTGATTGTTTTATAATGAAGGATAGAAATGCTCAACATAAAAATAGAGTTGTTTAAAAGCTTCTTTTTTTTAAGTGTAGCATGAAAAAAAAAATTGATATTTACAGCAACTATAGTTTCACACGAAACGCGATCTTTAGACAATGACAATAGACGTGATTTTTCACGTGATCTTCGCTCAAGACAATATATTCTTCTTGAGCTGAGATGTTTATTTGTAATATCAGCTCAGTTCAATAAAAAGAATTATTTTGCCTACTTAGCAAATATATTTGAATAAGATCTAGTGTAATCTAAAAATGACATAAGTTTAGCTGAATGATCTATAATTTTAAGATAATACCCCTAAAATTCTCTCCCCCATCTCTTTCAGCCTTTTCCTCTCATAAACATTGTTTTTTTTTTATAATCTAATCGAATATTGATCTAATTATTACAGTTAATTTGCATATGTTCCATTTCCTATACTCTGCCCAGTCGCTACATCTCTGCATAGAGATAAGACCCATTCTCTAGCAAGTATCCTGGATATGATACAAAAATATCTGATGGTCAGGCTCCAGTCCTGGAGATTTGCGAAATGTGAAGTACCCTTTCACTGCCATTTCTCCCCAGGTCCACTTTAACTCGGAATAGTAGCATCTGATAAGGTTCTATCTATGGGCCAAATATAATGACATTTAAACTGTACGCAAACAAATTGATGTTAAATTGAATTGTTAGTGATACATAGCAATACTTGAAATCATTTAACTGAATGAAAATGAATGAGTAATGTTGAATAGAATTATTAGCGTTGAATAGCAATACTTAGATCTCTTTAACTGTTTGCCGAAAATGGATAATTGGTATTACATAGGAATACTTGGAAGCTTTAACTGTGTGCAAATAAAACGATAAGTGTGGAATATTTGAAGCCGTTTAACTGTATGAAAAATAGAATTATTGGTATTACATAGCGATACTTTGAACCATTCGACGGTGTGCAAATTAATGAACGGTGTTGAATAGAATAACGAGTGTTAAATAGCAATATTTGTAACCATTTCAATGTGTACATTGCCCAGTTAGCTGGGGCTGTAGAATACACTGACTGCACCTCTGCAGAGGGGTAAGACCCCCCACGAGTATCCTGGATATGACACTAAACAACCTGATGGTAAGGTTCCAGCAGTGCTGGAGCTTTGGGGAATTCGGAGTACCCCTTCATTGCCATCGCTCCCCGGTCCACTCTGGCCCGGAGTGGTAGCACCTGATAGGGCCCTATCTATCGGTTAAATAGAACTAATAGCATACTTATGCTTTGAAATGTTTGAGTAAACTGAATAGCTTGAAATAGAAATGTTTTTGACAATTAAACCGTACTTACATTTAAACTGCGTGCTTATGCTTAACTGAATTATTTGAAATAGAACTGTTTTTCGACATTAAAACTGTATTTACACTTAACTGTTTTTCGACATTAAATCTGTATTTATACTTAACTGAATTGTTACATGTAACTGCTTGAATAGTTTGAAATGGAAATGTTTTTGACAATTAAACTGTGTACTTATGCTAAACTGAATTGTTTTAAATAGAACAGATTATTTACATAAAAATGGACTTGGCGTTAAATAACCTACAAAAGTTGATATGCCATAAAACCCAACAAACCAAACTAAACTGTGTGCAAACAAATGATTAATATTCAATAGAATTTTAGTCTTAGATTGCAATCATTGAAACCATTTAACTTTGTCGAAACAATAACAATACCTACTTGTGTGTAAACAAATTACTTCTTACTCATTTTATTTGTGTGTTTTACGGCATATCAACCTCTTTGGTCATTTAATGCCGAATCAGGTAAAAAAAGGAAACGGAAAGGTCTGTAATGTTGTAATTTATGAACAGAGAAACGCTTTGTATAAAGAATCTGGTTTCGTTGAAAGTTTATTTGTAGGGAATCGTCTAGTTGAAAAAAGTTTCTTTTTTTTTTACTCCTTGAAGAGAAACAGCTCTACAAGAAATATTTCCACAAAAATCTGATCCTTTTTTAAAAATTCAATTAAGAATAAAATTACATACCAATCATCAACTTACAAAAACATATGTATAAACATTTAAATGTGTGCAAAACAAATGACTGATGTTAAAGGAAATTGGTTTGTGTTACATAGCAATACCTGAATCCATTTAACGCTGCAAAAACATATAAATAGAATTATTCGTGTCAGAAAGAAATACTTGAAACCGTTTAACTGTGTTCAGAAAAGAAATGAACTCAGGTTCGTTTAAAAATGTTATCCACAAAATGTGTTTACAAATAATATATATATATATATATCAAGGTAATGGTACTCATATATATATATGAAGTTTTTCGTTGTCGGTCCAAAGAGAGAAAGAAATATTTTAAAATGAGGAGGTCCATGAAGAGATTTTGTATTTTTTAAATAATTTATTTATTTTGTTCTTACGTGTATGTTTCCTGCTTGATGCTTTCGTCAAAGAATATGTATGGCACAAGACCTTGTTAATGGGGTAAACACAAGTGAGTTCAAGTCTCATTGAATATTCCATTTAAAGGCCTTGTGCCATACATGTTCTCTGACGAAAGCATCAAGCTGGAAACATACACGAATGTAAGAACAGCATAAACGAATAAAACATTAAAAAAATACAATTCTCTTCCTGGACCTACTCATTTTAAAATATATATGTATATATATATCAAGGCAATGGTATTGATCCAGAATATCCCGCTAGATGAAATTTCTGCAATAATGTACTTAAAATGATATAGGAATATGATACTACCATTCACCATCTAAATGAAAGCAAAATCTTAGTAATTCCTTTCATTCGTGTTATTTTTAACCGTTACGTTTTAGTTCTAAAAATTATATATTGATTATAAGTTGCCATTTTCTTAGTGGCTGAGTAGAGAAAAACAAAAGAAATATAGTGGATGGGTGAATTTATTTTTTGCTGTAATTGTGTCCTTAGCTAGATGATAACAATAAGTATTACATTCATATGTACTTTCTTATACATTAGCGCAGACATTTTCTAAGCAGAAAAAAAACCCAACAAAAAAAAAACAAAAAAAAACAAAATTAAAAACAAAAAAAAAACAAAAAAACAAACAAACAAAAAAATCAACCAAAAACAAAAACAAAAAAGCTAACATTTTTTTTTATTATTATCGTCTATGTTAACTGGAAGCTAAAATAAAAAATATGAAAAATAAAAATAAAATATTTCGTCAAAATGTATATTTTATCAGAAAAATTCTTTTCAACTGCGTTGGCTGCTTTTTTTTTTAGAATTAAAACCCCCCCAACTTTTTTGTACGTTATATGTATGTATGTATGTGTGTGTGTGTGTGTGTGTGTGTGTGTGTGTGCGTACGTGTGTGTAAATGTCTGTATGTGTGTGTGTGAGATAGAATGCTATACTTACCTTGGTTGCTATACTCACAACGTTTGTGTCGCTGTACTCTTCGGCCTTAATTCGATGCCTTTTGTCATATTCTGTAACCTTTCAGAAAATTTGAACGTTACATTTATTTGAATCAAGAAGTAGATTGTTCTCACGCATGATTGGTCATCATGCAGCTGCTACTTTTTGGCTTTTTTAGTACAAAATAAAAAGGGTTGATTAAAAAAATTTCCGGAGGTGCCCGTGGTGCAATGGTTATCGTCGTAGGAAATGGACACGGCGACACGAGGCTGATTGCATTTCACATAGCACTAATACCCTTGGGAAAGGTGTGAATCCAATTATTCTCCCCTCCAGCTATGGGTAAATAGTAGGACAGACTAGGTTCTTCAGCCTTGGTGAGGCAACTAGTCTAGGAGAAGGAAAACTCTGAATTCAAACCTGTTAAACTCCGCTTAAAAATCGACCTTGTGTCATATCCTGCCCGAGCGGAGGGGTTTGTAAATAGGATTAAAAAATTTCCGGAAAGTTATCGAAAACGATAAAAGGCACCCGAAGAAGACCGGAAAATACATTGGTTAAATTGTTGTGAGTTGAGCAGTCACAATCTGTAGAGAATATATATATTTATATATATATAAATAGAGAGATAGAGAGTACATCAAGCCCGAAGACTAATTAAGAAGAACACATTTATTTTAAACTAAAGATTTCTATTTTTCGACATCATCATCTTCTTTGTCAATACAATTAAGCTGTGAATATCAACAACACAGATCGAATTCAGGTGCTCCATACTTCTGTCCTCGTGGCACACAAGCTAAGCATACTATATGATGACTTTGATCGAAGTCATCTTATTAGCATCAGCCTGCACACCTATATATATATATATGTGTGTGTGTGTGTGTGTGTGTATATATATACATTTATATATCTAAGTAAGGACTTCGTAGACACAGAGACAATGGCGCTTGCTGACCGCCAATTTTTGGTCTATGTGATCAGCGGGGCAATATTCAGGCTCCTCTACATTCAAACCAGCTGCACTCCGCAAAAAATTGACATTCTTTTGTATGGTGGAGGGGTTGGTTAAATGCATACAATTCTTTTACATGAGACACGCTTGTGGTGTAACGGTTATAATCGTGGTCAGTGGATTTGGATATCCACGTTCAAATCCTGTTTCGAGTTGTTTGCATTTCACATTGCACTAATGTACTTGGGGAAAGGATGAATCTAAGCTATGGGTAAATTGTAGGGCAGAATGGGCTCTTTAACCTTGGTACGGCAACTACTCAAGGACAATGAAAACTCGGGTAGCCTTGTCCAACTCTCACGATGACAACTGTTACTCCACGAGCGCCTCCACAGTTAGTAAGTTTGATTCTCAGTGAGTGCTTCATACTTTTGGCCTTGTGCCAAATTAAGTTAAGCTTTATTAAAATCATCAAATTGTGTTGATAGCACCAAGTTCTCTGACAAACAGTCGGTGGCTGTTTTTTTTTCTCATCAATAGACGCTACTCTTATCGATAATGTTGGGCAATTATCGTCTGTATTCCCATCACAGATGTGACCTGGTATTCTTCCAAGGGAGAAGATACTCCAGTAGGTCATAATGGTTAGCATGCTAGACTAGCAAACCTTCATGAGTGAGTTCTAGTCTTATTGGGTGGCCAATTCGTGTCACAGATGTGACCTGGTATTCTTCCAAGGGAGAAGATACTCCAGTAGGTCATAATGGTTAGCATACTAGACTAGCAAACCTTAATGAGTGAGTTCTAGTCTTAGTGGGTGGCCAATTCGTGTCACAGATGTGACCTGATATTCTTCCAAGGGAGAAGATACTCCAGTAGGTCATAATGGTTAGCATACTAGACTAGCAAACCTTCATGAGTGAGTTCTAGTCTTAGTGGGTGGCCAATTCGTGTCACAGATGTGACCTGGTATTCTTCCAAGGAAGAAGATACTCCAGTAGGTTATAATGGTTAGCATACTAGACTAGCAAACCTTCATAAGTGAGTTCTAGTCTTATTGGGTGTGCCAATTCTGAGCGAAAGGTTTAGTAAATTACAACTTCAGAAAAAATAAATAAAGGAAAAGAAAAAAAGGTTTATACTTAGGCTTTTTAATTTGAAATTTTAATTTAGTATAAGTTTACCTGTACTTTTTCATCTGAATCTTGGTTCCAATTTTAATCTTATGTACTTATTTGTGCTACCATTTTTAAAAAAATAATTTTTATATATATTTTAAAAATTTCTATCTAATTTGACGCTTTTTTGTGTGTCTTTTTAATACTCTCTCTTTAAAACGAGACTACAGAAGATGGAATAAATAGTAAGTTGAAGTGAACACTTTGACGACGAAAAACATTAAAACGGTAAATACGATAATCAGCGACCATGTAAAATAGTGTTTTCTTCTCTTCGTCCAGCTTTTGGTTCTTTCATCTTGGTATGGCAACTGGTCTAGGAGAAGGAAAGCTCTGAATTTAAACCAGTTGTAGTCTTCTTAGAATTTCACCTTGCGTCGCATCCTGCTAGTGGCAGAAGGGGTTGCATAAATACATTCGTGATCAAATCACTTCATTACCATGGTGTAATGGCTAAAGGGCAGGACTTTGGACTCGAAGTAAACGAGTTCGAACTCCAGTCAGGCTATAACGTTCATTTTTTTTTATCTATTACCCTTGGAAAAAGTATGAACCACTTTATCCCCACCGGATATGGGTTAAATAGAAGCAATGCTGTACTTCTACAAGGATGGATTTGGCATTAAGTAATCCACGAAGGTTGATATGCCATTAAACAAAGTTTTATAATGTTCGAAACTATTTCTCGTCGCCAATTTTGTAATGTTCTGTGGGGGAGGTGGTAATTTTGGGCGATCCTTAAAAATCTCTTCAGTCGCGTACGATATCGAATACTGAGTACTATTTGTCGCTGCCTCCTACCAGACACGACTTGACACAAGGTCAAAAGCCCGAAGGCCGATTAAAGTGGGGATAAGGGGGAGGGAAGGTCGGGAACGAGTCGAGACTCGAAACCTGCTGGTCTGTGCTGCTCATCGGCTCACTTGGTGCGAGCCTGATGAGGCAAGCAGTTTCACGAACCCAAATGTGGGTCCGGGCACGTATGCCGGGTTATGGCTTGAACTAGACAACAAGGTCTAGTGCCATACATAGGTTCCTGAGAACGTCCGAGGATCTCTCCCGGGACCATCCGAAGATCTCGAATACTGAGTATGGAATACGAAACAGTACTTACTCGCTATCTTACATTTCACATCTATTTTGAATGTGTGTGTGTGTGTGTGTGTGTGAGAGAGAGAGAGAGAGAGAGAGAGAGAGGAAGTCTGTTTGTTTGTCTCTCTTTTTCGTCAGACCTCTGTATGACTCATTTACATATCCACCATTTCTAGTCACGTGAACTCCAGTAACACAATAGATTTCAACACTTGTGTTTATTGGTTAGAGATCCGTGTTCCAATCACACAGTTCGCTACCGGCACATTCTTCTACATAAAACAAAGAAACCGAACCAAATTTGCACCGTTCCTGCCCAATCTTATATATTAAAAAAATACTCATGATTAAATTTACTGCATTGACGATTTCTCCTCAGCAACTACAAAAACATTTAGTATTCTCTTCAGTCTTCTTTCGTTGCTTTAATATAGTTTGTTCGTTCAAGATGATTTTAATCGGTATCCTATTTCTCTCTTTAATTGTCCTCTGGTCAACCATTTTCATGTCTTTTAGTCTCTCGTTACTTTCGTCTGTTTGAATAAAGAAGTTTGTTTTTTAAGGCCTTTTTCTTTGTGGTGGAGGGGCGAGAGAGAGAGAGAGAGAGAGAGAGAGAGAGAGAGAGAGAGGGAGCGGATTTCATCCAACATTCGCTTCTTTGTCACTTTTGGTGCACCAATATTTCTTTGTCGGATTTTAAATTCCGAGCTCGCCGAAAATGATGTTTATAAGTGGCGCTTTGATTTTCTACAATTTTTTTCTCTGTCTATTTGTAGCGTCCAGATAATTTTAAAGTTTTTCACCTCGGATTCTGCTTCAAGAAAAACTAACCATTTTCATCAGACCACGTTTCATTAGTTTAACTGGTAAGATTCTGGTCACTTACCGAATTCCCTATTTTCACACAGTGAGAGTCTATGTTTGTTTGGTATTACTTAATGGCATATCAACCATTTCGGGTTATTTAATGCCAAATCCATCCTTTTTTTGAAGGACAGTAGTGGTACTATTGAACCCATAGATGGGAGGATTAGGGGTTTCATACTTTTCCCAAGGGTATTTGTCCGAAAGTGAACGTAACAGACTGGAGTTCGAACTCGCGTACTACGATTCCGCAATTCAGCGCTTTAACCATTGCACCACGGGAACACCCTGTCTATTTTTGTTTATCCTATTGAATAACACGTTCTATTTACTAACTATATAACTCTTAAGAAAATTATATCATTTTACAAGAGGGTTTCATCTTTTCTTCTGTAAAGGTAACATTTTGGTTTGGTTTGGTTGGTTGGTTTTTATGGCATATCAACCCTCGTAAGTTATTTAATGCCAAATCATCTACATACATATTTGATTTGTAAACACATTTTGTTGATAACATTTTAAAATGAGCCAGAGCTCATTTTTTTTTTATACGCAGTTAAATGGTTTCAAGTATTGCTCTGTAATATCCAATATATGCCATTAAACAAAGAAACCAAACCAAACCAGTTTCACAAGGATGATTAAAAAATTTGTTTATATTTTGATACGTGCCGGTTTGCAATGTGTGTATCACGAAGCCGAACCAGTTCAAGCAGTGGTAGGTACCTGCTTTTGTTGCTAGTATCATGGTAGTTGGTGCGCTGACTCATTGTGCACAGCTTTACTCCGTGTATAATTTGAAAGCCACATAGCAGAACGTGCAGCGTTGTCTAATTCTGGAGCTTATGCTTTACAAATTCGAACTGGGCAATAACTCAACCAAAAACACTTGTGCGAAAGTGAAGGGGCAATTGATCATACTACTGTTAACTAGATGGTTCAATAACTTTCACTTCAGTTGCAAGAACTTTAGTGATCAGGTGAGGTCAGGCAGATCTAAAAGTATCAACTCTAAGGCTGTGCTCAAAGTCATAGATGCAAATCTGGTGCGTAACACACGGAGAGTATCAGGCGAAGTCAGCATTTCACAGTCCAGGGTGTGTCATCATTGTATCCTACGTTACCAAAACATTGCAAAACTTTTGACTCATCCTAGCAAATTCTGAGCTCGCTGATAATGATGAGTATAACTGGCACTTGGATTTTTTACAATGTTTTTTCTTTTTTTTCTTTTTTTTTTTAGTTCACTTTGAGAGTGCCAATAGTTTTTTTCAGTTTTTCATTCTTTTTTTAACTTCATTTTGCAGTTTTCTTCGACAGAAACCAACAATTTTCTTCTGGCGATTGGCCTAATGAGTAGAGTGTTCACCAATAGTCCGGGAGACAGTGGTTCAATCCCAGGTCAAGTCATACCAAAGACTCAAAAAATGGTACCTGATGCCGCCTTGCTTAACACTCAGCATTATAAGGTAAGGATTAAGGGTAAAGTGGAGCAATCCAGGGAATGAAGTTGTGCCCTCCCCTACACATCGGTGTAGTAGCTATTGAAAAAGGGAGCCTTCGGATCGCCCTCGACTAAGGTTGCTAAATTTACTACCGAATTCCCTGCGGCCCCCTTTCCTCACCCAGTCAAAGTTTATATTTGTACATCCTCTTGGCTAACTCGTTGCATTTACTTATTACGTAATTTTTGGTTTCATCTTTACTTTGCCAAGATCAATATTTACTATTTTGTTGTGATCTGTTTATCTTGGTCTTAATAAAATTGTTTTTCATGCCTAATGAGTAGAGTGTTCGCCAATGGTCCGGCAGACCGGGGTTCAACTCCAGGTCGAGTTATACCAAAGAAGCAAAAAATGGTACTTGATTCTGCTTTGCTTAACACTCAGTATTATAAGGTAAGGATTAAGGGTAAAGTGGAGCAATTCAGGAAAAGGAGTAGCGCTCTCCCAACACCTCGGTGTAGTAGCTATTGAAAAGGGAGCTTTCGGGTCATCCTCGACTATGGTCGCCAACTTTACTTGCTATTTTTATTTTCTCTCTAAGTGGGTTTTTCCCATTAGTTTAAATTGGAGGTTTTTCACTGAAGTTTGAGAGACA
Organism: Sepioteuthis lessoniana; assembly: GCA_963585895.1. Taxonomy (NCBI): domain Eukaryota; kingdom Metazoa; phylum Mollusca; class Cephalopoda; order Myopsida; family Loliginidae; genus Sepioteuthis; species Sepioteuthis lessoniana. Next base: position 26,824,955 of record OY757943.1, read on the forward strand.
GCCAGTCCACTCCGGTTTTCAGGAAACCTCTAAGCATCCAGTTGATCTTAACAGTGCTGTGGCTTGGATTTTTTCCATTTATTATTTTCACTCCATGCAAGATTTTCCTACCAATTTTAACTGGAAATACTCATGGAATAATGGTTATCGGCGTTGGAAAAGCACATAACGAACCGAGTTCAAATCCTGGACGAAGCTGTTTGCATTTACACTTCGGTGTAGTTGCTATTGAAAAAAACCTTTCGGGTCGCCCTCGACTAGGGTCGCCAACTTTAATAAAAATACTCTTGGGAAAAGTATGAATCCAACTATACTCCTTCCATTCTACTCTACAATTTTCCCAGGGAAAATTGTAGGGTACACTGGGCTCTTTAGCTTTGGTATGGCAACCAGTCTTAGGGAAGGAAAGCTCTGAATTCAAACCTATTAAACTCCGCTAAAAATGACCTTATATCGCATCTTACTTGTGCGGAGGGGTTGGGTAAATATAAACTGGTAGTTTTTCACTGAAGTCTGAGTGACAGCAAGATTTCTCAGGTCTCCAACACCATAACTTTTCGAGCCGATCTTAACAATGCTGAAGATCTTGAAGATCCCAATTCTTCCTCGGATTTTCAAATTCCCCAGCCCCTTTTCTAGATTCTTTTCGAAGGTTCGATCTATGATTGATATCAACATCACCTTCATATTCTATCGCTTTTTCAGCTCTCTGGCAAGATCTAGGTACTTATAAAGTGTTTTGTTTTCTTTCATGGTTTGGTTTGGTTTAGTTTCGTGGCATATTAACCATGGTAGGTTATTTAATGTCAAACCCGGTTTATACATATATATATATTAGATATTATTTGTAAACATAAGTCAACAAAGTTAGATGGTTCCACGTATTGCAATATATCACTAACAATTCAATTAAATATCAATCATTTGTTTATACACAGTTAAATGATTAAACAATTCTATTTCTGACAATTCAATTTAGCATGTCAATCGTTTGTACTCAGTTTAAAATGACAAACAGTTCTATCTAACCCATCGATAGGATCCTATCAGGTGCTACCACTCCGGATCAGAGTGGACCTGAGAGTTATGGCAATAAAGGGTAACTCTGCATTCCCCAAAGCTCTAGGACTGGAACCTCACTATCAGATTGTTTAATGTCATATCACAAGACTCGTTGTAGGGAAGATCTTAACTCTTGGCAGAGATGCAGTCGGCGTATTCTACAGCCTCAGCCGATTGGGTTGCTTTCTTTAATTTTCACTTTATGAGCTTCTGAACCGGCAAAACCCATTAGTTGACAAGTTATTTTCTTGTTAATTAACACGGGTCTGGTCGTCTGGCCGAGATTGGGTGATCCGTTTGTATGTCAAAGTCGCTGAAAATTTTATGTGTTTCATTCTCAGACAGATTCTGGTTTGTGCATATACCATCAGTCTGCATAGTCAAATTTCAATCTCTTGCACAATTCCCAGTGGATCACCTTTCCAATCCAAACGTGCCTACTCTTTTTCTTTTTGTACTAGTTTGCTGCATCCTCTTATTAAGTGATTATCTCTTTCTCCACATAACATACACTTGCTATCTGCTGCATATTATTAATTTCCACTTCAGTACAATAGGGGAGGGGTGTCCTCGTGGTGTAATGGTTAAAGCAATGGACTGCGGAGTCGGAGTAAGAGAGTTCGAACTCCACTCGCGCTATTACGTTCACTTTCGGGCAAATAGCCTTGGGAAAGGTATTAACCCTCGTATCCTCCCAGCTATTGTTTAAATAGTTGCACTACTGTTCTTGTAGGTGAATAGCTTTGGCATTAAATAACCTACAAAGGTTGATATGTCATTAAACGAAGAAACCAAACCAAACCAGTACAATTGGTTCTAATGGTATTGTTTTGATTCAGTTTCTTCAGGTTTCTTCTTATATTTATCAAGTCATCTCATGTGCAATTTCCTTAGTTTGTCGCTTGAAATATCCGTACAGTTGTCTTTCTTACCATTTTTGTTTTCTAGATTTTGTTGTTTTTCTGTTTGTCATTTTGTTTTTTCTGTTGATATTGTTCTTACTGGCTATTGTAATTTTTGTTGATATTGTTCTTACTGGGTGTTGTAATTAGTTTTTCATACTAGCCGATGGTTTTACACTGGAGTTTGAGTGACAGCAAGTCTTCTCAAGTCTCCCGGACTCTTCTCAGTATTCTGGCCGATTTCAATAATGCTGTAGTTGGTTTGCACTCATCCTCTTATTCGCAAGTTCTCCAGTACTTGTATCAATTCTTTGGTGATAGTACCAAGAGCATCAATTACAATTGGTATCACCATCACTTTCATGTTCCACAGTTTTTTCAATTCCCGAACAAGGTTTTTATCTTTCTTTTCTTTCAATTTTACTTTATGACCAGCTGGGACAGCAAAGTCCACAATTCGGCAAGTTCTCTTTTTTTTGTTGTTGATTATTACTAGGTCTGGTCGTCTGGCTGAGAATAGGTGATTTGTTTGTACCACAAAATCATAGAGAAGTTTGTGCGTTTCATTCTCCAGGACAGATTTTGGGTTATGCATATACCATTTATTCGAATGGTCAAATTTCAGTTTCTTGCACAATTCCCTGTCGATCACCTTGCCCACCCAGTCGTGTCTACTCTTTTTGTGCTAGTTTGCTTCATTCACTTTTGTGATAGATCATTTTGTCTCTATCAATACGTAACCTACATCTGCTGTTTTGTTGTGTCTTATCCATTCTTGCTTTGATATGATTGGTCCTTAGAGTGTCGTTTTAAGCTGCTATTAGAAGAGATTCAGTTTGTAATGAGTAGAGTATTCTCCTATGGTCTGAGAGACCAGGGTTCAATCCCAGGTCGTTATACAAAAGACTCAAAAAACAAACCTGATTCCGCCTTGCTTAGCACTCAGCATTATAAGGTAAGGATTAAGGGTAAAGTGGAGCAATCCAGGGAATGGAGTTGCGCCCTCCCCTACACCTCGGTGTAGTAGCTATTGAAAAGGGAGTCTCCGATCTTAGTTATGCTGTAATTTGGATGGTCTCGACTCTTCCTCCGATTCACACCTCTTCCTGTCTCCTTACCAAGCGCACCAATTATAATTGGTATCCCGGTCACTTTCATGTTTCTTAGGTTATTTTTAGTTCTCTGGCAAGGTCAAAGTAGTGTCTCTCTTTTTCGTTTTCTTTAATTTTCACTCTGTAGCCCACCAGGAGAGAAAAGTCCACTCACTATTCGCCAGGTTTTTCATTTTTTTATCACTTGGTCTGGTCTTCTAGCCGGGAATAGTTGATCGGTTTGAATCTCAAAATTACCGAAAATTTTGTTTCTCATTCTCTAAGACGGATTCTAGTTGGTGCATATACCATTTGGTAGTATGGTCCAATTTCAATTTCTTTCACAATTTCCACTGAACTACTTTCCCCACCCAGTCATGTCTAGTGTTGTATTTCTTTTTGCGATAGTTTACGGCAATTATTATTATCATTATTATTTACTCATCAGAGTTTTTCACATCAGCGGTAGATGATGGTCTTTCATTGAAGTTTGAGTGACAGCAAGTCTCCTCAAGTCTCCAGTACTCTTCTCAGTATTCTGGCCATTCTCTATAATGCTGTAGTTTGGATGGTCTCCACTCGTCCTACAACTTACAAGTCCTTCAGACCTTTTAATAATCCTTTAGTTACTGTTCTAAAAGCACCAATCCCAATTGGTATAATTGTCACCTTCATCTTCCATAGTTTTTTCAATTCCCTAACAAAGTCGAAGTTCTTATTTTTCTTTTCACATTCTTTAAGTTTTATTCAGTGGTCAGCCGTGACAGCAAAGTCCACAATTTTGGAAATCATCTTTTTTTTTGTTGATTATTATTAGGTCTGGTCTTCTGGTCGAGATTAGATGATCCATTTGTATATCAAAGTCCAATAGGAGTTTATGTGTGTTATTTTCTAGGATAGTTTTCTTCGTGATTTTATACCAATCAGTTATCGATGACTAAATCTGGCTTTTTGTTTATCCGAAATAAGTAGATGATTATTATTATTATTATTATTTGTTCTTTGTGATTTTACACCAATCAGTTATTGATGACTAAATCCGGCTTTTTAGTTTTGCGAAATAAGTAGTTTAGTATTTAAGGTAAATATATCTATTTTATTTTTGTGAAAAAATGTGGGAAGTTTGAAAAAGCTGATGTTGCCGGTTCGCGAGGTCATATTTGATTGATTGATTGATTTTAACGGCGTATCGAACCGTTCACTGTACGTTCATATTTAAATTTTTTTGTGTTGTTGTTCTTCAGGACGTTTTTCTTTCTTTGTCCTTGTTTTTTTTTTTTTTTTTTTTTTTTTTTTTTTTTTACCCACAGTCCTATCAAATACGAATAATTTTTAGACGGGTTTATTTGATCCATAGATGGGGCACCGAACAGGTATTTCCCACTCCGGGTCAGAATGAATCTGGGAGTAATGGCAATGAAGGAGTATATCACACTCTCTAGATCTAGGTGTGGTTTGGTTTTATGACATATCAACCATTGTAGGTTATTTAATGCCAAATCCATCTTTATACATATAAACTGTTCTATTTCAAGTAATTCTGTTTCGCATAAGTACACAGTTTCAATGTCAAAAACAGTTCTATTTCAAACAATTCAGCTTAGCATAAGTACATAGTTTAGTTATAATTGACCCTGTCAGATGCTACCACACTGAGCCAGAGTGGACCAGGGAGTAATGGCTATGAAGGGGTACTCTGCATTCACTTAAGCTCCAGCCTCGCCATCAGATTGTTTAGTGTCATATCCAAGACGTTCGTTGGGGAAGTCTTATCTTTCTGCAGAAAAGCAGTCGGTGTATTCTACAGCCCTAGCCAGCTGGGCCAGAAATCTCCAAAACAGGAGCCTTACTATCAGATGTAGTTTAGTATTTACCCAGGACATACCATCTTGGGATGGGTGGGGTTCTTACCCCTCAACAGAGATATGCACTCAGTGTATTCTAATTACCATCGACAGGGCTGTGTTTAATTTGCTTCTTAAATGACTATGAAAAGGTTTATGACTTAACTTTGCTTTCTGCTCTTCGAGGAATAGAACAAAATTTATACTAAGCATCTAAATTAAGTTTTAATTATCTTTTAGCTCGTTACGTCTGTGAAATGTCAGTGACAACCGCAGTAAACTTTGAATCTAAATAAAGGTGTAAAGTTTCCGATGATTATTTTCTTGATTAGTATGAAAAATATTGTCAAGACACTGTCTTCTCTTTACCAAGAATTCTTTTTAAAGCAGAGTAATCAGATCATTTAAGCCAGTATTTCAAACGATGTTCTAAGGTGCCGAAGACTAAAATTATTTCACGGGGGCGTGGTGTGTTTAGAGGCTTTTACTGGCGTTGAGCAAATTTGTATTTTATCATCTGAGAATTATAGATAAAGGAAGAGCAACACATTATACTGTCAGATTTGATTTAGTTATGGTTAACAGAGTGCACATGTTTTGACTCCCTGCTCTATCTGGCGGTTTATGATCATTAGGGAAGTATAGATAAGGGAAGAACAAATTGGTGGAGGTGCCCGTGGTGTAATGCTTATCGTCGTAGGGAATGGACACGGTGACACGAGTTCAAATCCTGGACGAGACTGATTGCATTTCACATAGCACTAATACCCTTGGGAAAGGTATGAATCCAATTATTCTCCCTAATAAATAGTAAGGCAGACTACGTTCTTCAGCCTTGGTGGGGCAACTAGTCTATAAGAAGGAAAACTCTGAATTCAAACCTGTTAAACTCCGCTTAAAAATTGACCTTGTGTCATATCCTGCCCGAGCGGAGGGGTCGGGTAAATATGATAAGGGAAGAACAAAACACTATGCCATTAAATTTGATTAAGCTAAGGTTAACAGTGTGCTCATGAAGTGACTGCTTACGCTTTCTGTTCGAGGTGGGCAGCTTATAGGTCCTTGGTTAGATATTTTTCCAATGGTATTAGCAATTGTGCAATGCAAACACCATCGTCCAGAATTTGAAGTCGGGTTGCCGGGTCTATTTCCGGTGAGGATAACCGTTACATCACAAGCTCATCCGAGAAATTAATGTAAAAGGATTCATAATCTTTCAACCAAGAAAATTAAACCTGAACTATCAAGAAATAATGACGTTACAGCAGTGTTTATTTCTTTATCGGCAAATAAACTCCTTATGGGTTATTTAATACCGACATTTGATTTATCTATGAATAATTGATTAGAGGTTGTCAGGAAAATAATTTCGGATTTTAGAATAAACTTTTATTCCTGAATTTTTGAATTTAAACAATATTTCAATCAGTCAGAGTATGATCTCTGAACATTTATTTCTGGCATCAATTAACAAGGTTATGTATGCCTTTACGATCAAAGTCTAAAGGTTTTGATGCCAAGAAATCTTTAAATGCAGTTTCTAAGTCTCTTCTAGGATGGAAGGTTTTTTGCGGAAAAAGGTGGGATGATGATAGAAAAAATGGTTGTTAATTGGTAAGCGATCAGGAGAAAATGTTGGATGTGGCAAGTCAATGATCGTCTGCAGTGTTATAATTGTAATATGGTGTATGTGGCAAAGTCTCATATTCCAAGTCAGTGAGTGTCTGTAGTGTCAGAAAGAGAATATGGTGGATTGGTGTATGTGGCAAAGTCTCATATCCCAAGTCAGCGTCTGCGGTGTAAGAAGAATATAGTGGATGTGGCAAAGTCTCAAATCCCAAGTCGGTGAGCGTCTGCAGTGTCAAAAAAAGAATATGCTGGATGTGGCAAAGTCTCAAATCCCAAGTCAGTGAGCGTCTGCAATATCAGATGAAGAAAATAGTTGGTGGCAAAGTCTCATATCCCAAGCCAGTGAGCGTCTGCAATATCAGATGAAGAAAATGGTTGGTGGCAAAGTCTCATATTCCAAGTCAGTGAGCGTCTGCTGTGTCAGAAGAAGAATATGGTGGATGTGGCAAAGTCTCATATCCCAAGTCATTGAATATGGTGGATGTGGCAAAGTCTCATATCCCAAGTCAGTGAGTTTCTGCAGTGTCAAAAGAGGAATATGGTGGATGTGGTAAAGTCTCATATCCCAAGTCAGTGATCGTCTGCAATGTCATCCGAAGAATATGGTAGATGTGTCAAAGTCTCAGTGAGCGTCTACAGTGTCATTTTAGTGACATGTGGCCAAGCATGGTCATGAAGTAAAATTTTGACCATGTTTGAAAATCAAACACATCGTTTCTTTTTTCATATTCATGATTAGGTTATATAACTTTCGAAATCAAATTCTGAAAGAAGTAAGAGAAAATTAACCAAAAGGACACATTAATCATTAGCAAAGATTTGACTGTATTTTTCGAACAATCGTATATATCTTCAAAGTTCCGTGGCATTTTTATTGCATTTTTTATTATTTGTCTATAACAATGTTTATATAGAGTTATATGATATAAATTATTCTTATATAATACAAATAATCTGCAGAAAGTAGTATTATCTGATACTAATAATTTATAGACAATTATATAGTCTCAAGAATTTCTGGTACAAATAATTCATGGACAATTATATTGTTTCGAGTATTCCAATCAGATACTTATAAGCTACAGGTAATTATATGGTTTAAACTAACAACTCTTCAATGATAATCATTTTTACTCACAGTTATATAATTTCAAGTATTCATATCTAATGCCAATAATTTGCAATCAATTATGACTTCAAGCTTATAATAATAATAATAATAATAATAATAATAATAATAATAATAATAATAATAATTACAAATGAATAACTTTAATTGAAATAATTTGCAGTTATATGGTATCAAGTTTTTCTAATTTGAATAATTTTCAAACAGAGCTATTTGACCCTTAAATTCAATCCTAAAAAGTAGTACCACTGAAGGTCAATGCGGACCTTAGGGTAATGGCTAGAAAAGAGTTTCCCACATTTTCCTGAGCACCAGAATTTGAGCCTTACCACCGAATGCAATTTAATGAAATACCCGGGTTATCCCTTTTTGGGAGATTTACTCCTATCTGAGAATAGAGTCGGTATTCAGTACTCCGCTAAAAGGTGAAACGCAAGAGAGTACTAGTAGTTACGAAGGACGATGACTTACATAAGGGTATATTTTGGGCTAGTAGAAAGTATCGGAGTATTTTCGGGGGAAATTACGAAAAAGTTTGGGAAATACTGATCTAAGCCATATTCATAAAAATCAGTGGTATTGCGTTGGAATTGAATGTTATATTTGCGTTTCAGTCAGCAATATGCAGTCCACAAACTACTTTTCTATGACACACGTGAGAACAATTTTTGTGACTAATGTTTTGCGAAAACTTGGTAATTTTTCCCGCGCCCCTGACCATATTTTCCCCTAAATAAGGATAGAATATATTTTATTATTTCATTCGCTTTCGCAGCAAGATCAAAAGCTGGAAAGTATAATTTACCTAATTTTATATACATTAAAAAATTCCTAAGAGAAGCTAAGATTATTCTGTGATGGAGGGGTGGCTGAGATTCTATTGTGATGGAGGGGTGACTAAGCTCATATTATGATGGCGGGGTAGCTGAAATGATACTGTCGTGAAAGAGGTAACGGAGATTACATTGCGATGGCGGGATGGCTGAGATTATTTTGTGATGGAGGGATGGCTGAGATTATTTTGTCATGGAGGGATGGCTGAGATTATTTTGTGATGGAGGGATGGCTGAGATTATTTTGTGATGGAGGGATGGCTGAGATTATTTTGTGATGGAGGGATGGCTGAGATTATTTTGTGATGGAGGAATGGCTGAGATTATTTTGTGATGGAGGGATGGCCGAGATTATATTGTGATGAAGGGTTAACTGAGATATTGTGATGGGAAAATGGCTGAGATTATATTGTGATGAAGGGGTGGCTGAGATTATAGAAAGTTAACTCACATAACAGGACATGAGGAATTTCTTTTGTTTGATAACGTGAGAAGGGGTAGATTTGACAACTTATCTTGGTAAGTATGATCCGCAACTAATACGCTCAACAGAACAGGAGGGAATTTGCTTTGTTTCAAAACGTAAAAAGAAATAAACTTGTCAGCTCATATTGGTATAGAGGAAGTGTATGTGAGATGAATGATGACAAACACAAATAGAAAATCATAGAAAATGCTTAAGAGCGGATAAATATGCACTAATAATTCATATGGTTTCACGTATTTCTATCCGATATTAATAATTTATACGCAATTATACGGTTTTAAACTAACGACTATTCAATAATAATCACTTATTAGCACACAGTTATATTGTTTCAATTATTCTTATCTAACACCAATAATTTGCTATCAATAATATGACATCAAGTAACTACTACTACTACTACTACTACTACTACTACTACTACTAATATTAATAATAATAATAATAAGAAGAAGAATAGAGAATCTGCAAAATTTTCGACTTTGCTGCTCTGGCTGACCACAGAATAAAACTGAAAGAATGTGAAAAAAAGGATAAGTGCCTCGACCTTGCTCGGAAATTGAAAAAACTATGGAAGATGAAGGTGACAATTATACCAATTGTGATTGGTGCTTTTAGTACAGTAACTAAAGGATTATTAAAGGGACTGGAGGACTTGTAAGTTGGAGGACGAGTGGAGACACCCCAAACGACAGCATTATTAAGAACGGCCAGAATACTGAGAAAAGTCCTGGAGACTTGAGGAGACTTGCTGCCACTCAAGCTTCAGTGAAAGACCATCATCTAAAGCTGATGTGAAAAACTTTAAAGGAGTAAGTAAAGTAGTAAAGTTGGCGACCGTAGTTGAGGGCGACCAGAAGGCTCCCTTTTCAATAGCTACTACATCGAGATGTAGGGGAGGGCGTTACTCCTTTCCCTGGATTGATCCATTTTACCCTTGATACGTACCTTACATTGCTGAGTGTTAAGCGAGGAAGCATCAAGTACCATTTAAAAAGTCTTTGGTATGACTCGACCTGAGATTGAACCTATGTCTCCAGGACCTTTGGCGAACACCCTGCCCAGTAGGCCAATGAGCCGGTTAGTTCTAAAGGAGTAAATAATCATGATAATAATAGCTTCAAGTAAATATCTTTAAGACAAAATTTTTGAATAAACAGAAATTATATTTGCTATTTGAATGTTATAAAACTTTGAATTTCGCTTTTTTTTTGTTTTAATAAAATTTATAGTGCAATTTATTGCAATTTACTCATGAAATACAATAAAATAGAAAAAAAAAACGGAATTTACCATAAGTAAAAACGGAATTAATGAAATTTGAAATGGAAAATTTGTCCTTCAACATTTTTACTTATTCACATCTTCCACTTACTATCATGTATGTGTCCATTTTGAGAGAGAGAGAGAGAGAGAGAGAGAGAGAGAGAGAGAGAGAGAGAGAGAGAGAGAGATTTTCATGGTATGTCAACCTGTCTAGGATTATTCTATGCGTAGAGGTTAGGGAATTGCATTCGGTGTACATTTATATTTACATTTTTTGGGAAGTTCTTTCTTAAGATTGTTTGATTGATTTTAACGGCATGCCAATATGTCTTGGGTTATTTTATATCTAGATGTTAGGGAATTACGTTCATTGTATATTTATATTTACATTTTTTGTTTAGTTATATCTTGTGAGTTTTTATTATTTTTTTTTTTTTGAATACGGGTATATCAAATGCGAATAATTTTTAAACAGATCTATTTGACCCACAACTGGGATCTTAACAATTACTACTTCTAGTCAGAGTGGACCTTGGAGTAATGGCAATGAAGGGGTACAATGCACTCGCTAGATCTCCAGAACTGGAGCCTTACCATCAGATATATTTGAGTGTTATAGCCTGGACACGCGTCTTCATTTTGATGAAGAGAAAAAAAAAATGCAGCCTCTCAGTTGTACTGCTGATAAGCCTTGTAACTGGCGGACATTACGCTCGCACCTCCTCTTTCTTTGGGCTCGCTGTGATCCCCCCACCTCCTCCTCCTCCTCAGGATGTAATGGCTCTTTTGAGTCCTTGAGTTTGAGACCCCTGACAGAGTCAATTCTATTTCAAGCCAATAACCTTGTTTCTTTCTGCTTCACTGAGCATTTTGACTCGCAAAGATATCCGCTCCGCCCAAATCACTTCGCATTCAGTTACTTTTAACAAAAAACCACGCCCAATTAGAAAGGTTTTTGCTACGCCTACTGACTTTCCCAGTATATTGCGTTAAGTAAATGGTAGTCGGAAAATTATCAGAATTCATTTAAGGTATGTTACTGCTTGCATAGCTCAGTGATTCCAACATCGGATCAACGATATTAATCACTGGGACAAATTTGAGGAAAAAAGGAAACTTCGAAAATACGGTTATATAAATCTTTTGGAAATTTGTGATATATCTTTTATATATGTATCAATTTGTCTTTTGATTGATTGAGTGATTTTTCAACAAGTCAACCTGTCTAGGGTTATTTTATATCAAGAGGTTTGGGAATCGCAGTCATTGTATGTTCATATCTACATTTTTTGTATTATTGTTTCATCAGTTTTTAATTTTCATATTTATCGATTTGAGTCTGTTCATATCTATCTATCTATCTATCTATCTATCTGGTTCTGTTCATATTTATCTCGGTCTATTTACATCTACGTTCATATTTCTGTATCTATAGGATCTCGCATATGTGTATATATATATATATATATATATATATATATATATATATATATGAATCTGATCATATCTATCTATCTATCTATCTATCTATCTATGTGATGGTTGTTTTCTTGGTTTTACGGTGTGTTGGCTTTTTCAATGCTGAAGTTAGTCTTTTTTTCGCAAGTACATGGTTTCAAATAACTAATACTACTTATTGTTGGTTGGTTGTTTGGGTTTTATGGCATATCAACCTTTGTAGGTTATTTAACGCCAAATCCATTTTTATGCAAATAATCAGTTCTATTTCAAACAATTCAGTTTAGCATGAATACACAGTTTTATTGTCAAAAACATTTCTATTTCAAACTATTCAGTTTATTCAAATAGTTCTAATTCAGTTAATTCAGTTTAGTATACGTACATATTTTGTTTACATACAGTTAAAATTCAAAACAATTCAGTTTAGTGTAAGTAGAGTTTCAAAGTCAAAAACAGTTCTATTTCAAACAATTCAGTTTGGCATAAGCATGAAGTTTAAATATATGTACTGTTTAATTGTCAAAAAACATTTCTATTTTAATTCAAACAATTCAGTTTAGCATAAGTATGCAGTTTAGTTCTATTTAACCCATAGATAGAGCCCTAGTGGACCTGGAAGCAATGGCAATGATGGGGTGCTCCGCATTCCCCAAAGCTCCAGCATTACTGGAACCTCACCATCAGATTGTATAGTGTTTAGTGTCATATCCAGGATACTTATTGTGTGTGTGTGTGTGTGGGGGGGTTCTTATCCCTCTGCAGAGGTGCAGTCGGTGTATTCTACAGCCCCAGCCGACTGGGCAACTAATACTACTTAACAAGAATAATGTGTAAACAATGACTATAAGTAACTATTCTTTTAGAAATAATCTGCACACAGTTATATGGTTTCAAGTAATAATTGAATAACAATTATATACTGAATAATTTGTAAACAATGATGCGAATATATATATATATATATATATATTTTTTTTTTTTCATTTTTAGATTTTATCATACAATGTGTGAAAACACATGCGATACCTTGTCCTCATCAGCCATCAACCAAGCCACAGTTTCGCTAATTAAGGTGGCAAAAGCTGCCCCCTCTGGCCCTACCAGCAGCTTTTGCCACCGGAGGGGATATGAAGACAAACAGAGCAAAAGTTCCTCTTTGTAGCTTAAGTATATATATATATATATATATATATATATATTAGCACACACAAAGATGTACACACACATATACGCACGCACATACACATATATAGGAGAAGCGCGCTTAGCATTACGTTTCACTCATGGAAAATTGAATTGGTGACTCAATTTAAAATTTTGGACAAAGCTCTTTACGTTTCGATTGGCACTAATGACCTTGGGAAAAGCATGAACCCGTCCCTTCTCCCTACAATAGGCTGGGTTTTTAGCCTTTGTAAGGCAAGCTATCTTAGAGAATAAGTTGTACTCCATTTAAAAATTGACTTAGCGCTGCATATTGCCCGTAATATCTATCTATCTATCTATCTATCTATCTATCTATCTATTTGTTTCAATTGAAAGACAAGGATTTGGAGTTAATCTTTTCATTTCTAGCAAGAGACTTTCAACAGTTTGTAAACTAACTTCAACTATATTTACAACATCTTGTTGGACAGTTATGACATGTCGTTTGCCAACAATAAAAAACACTCTGAATAAAAAGTTAAACCATCTCTTTGTCTGTTATTTTCAACAAAATATGCCTACAGGAAAATTTGTCGTCGAAATACACATTATACATATGCATATATTTCTTATACAACATCATAGTAAAACAAGTTGTAAAATAGGGTTTTAATAATGATTAAAATTGATTAGGATAAATATCAAACTTTGTTGCCTTTCGACCGACAGTTCTTCAAAGTCAATTTACATTTAATTATTTAGAAGAGTTCTCTGTTCTGATCAGGGCTCGGATTAAGCATCCCTCAGCATCTTGGAAGCTGTTGTGATAAATACCCAGTGTCCAACTTTGAGTAGATAGAAAGAGATCAAACTCAAATAAGAAATATTCGAGGGAGGGCGCAAATACTTGATCTGGAGTCAAATTAATCTATTTTGTCTTTTCCCAATTTTAAGATCCTTTTCTTTTAAAACCTCATTCTTTTCACTTTACCGACGATCGACTATGATTGAAGTTTCAGTCAAAAAAGTTTTTGTTTAAATCGATTTTAATTGCTATTAAAAAATGTTCCCCACTTTCAAACTCTCTCTCTCTCTCTCACACGCACACACACACACACACACACATACACACACACACACACACACATATATATATATATAATTCCAAGCGGTATCAGCACAGGGCTTTAGACTAACTTTTTGCCCAGTCAGTTGGGGTTGTAGAATATACTGATTGCTTCTCTAAAGAGGGGTAAGACACCCCCACCCAACGAGTGTCCTGGATATGACACTAGACAATCTAATGGTGAGGTTCCAGTAATACTGGAGCTTTGGTGAATGTTGAGAACTCCTTCATTGCCATTGCTCCCAGGTCCACTTTCACCCGGAGTGGTAGCACCTGATAAGGTCCTGTCTATGGTTCAAATAGAACTAAATTGTGTACTTATGCAAAACTGATTTGTTTGAAATAGAACTGTTTTTGACATTGAAACTGTTCTTTGACTAAACTGAATTATTTGAATTAGAACTGTTTGACTAAACTGAATAGTTTGAAATATCAATGTTTTTGACAATTAAACTGTGTAATCATACTAAAGTGAATTGTTTGAAATAGAACTGATTATTCGTATTAAATAGATTTGGCGTTAAATAACCTACAAAGATTGATATGCCATAAAACCAAATCAACCAACCAATCATCAGACTAACTTAAAAAAAAAAAACTTAAGCAACCTTGCAATCAAAACGGTTACAAAATATTAGACAAACTATCAAGAATATTATCAATAAGAAGAATAAGAATACCCAAATTAAATCTATGCAGTGCGTCGTGTCCATACTACTATATGAATGCACTATATGATGCTGACAAAGTGCATTGAGAAAAAGCTTGTTAGCGATTGTGCAAGAATTCTAAGAGCAATATTGAACACATTCTAGACGAAATATCCCACAAAACAGAAGCTGTACGGTCACCTACCTCCCATCTCAAAAACCATCTAAATCAGGTGAACAAGACATAAAGGGCACTGCTGGAGGAGTAGGACGAACGTATAAGTGACGTTCTCCGGTGGACCCCATCACACGGATGAGTGGATGTTGGACAGCCACCAGAACCTATCTACCCAGCTCTGTATAGACACAGGATGCAGTCTAGCAGACCTGCTAAATCCGATGGACGATAGAGACGAATGGTGTGCGTGTGTGTGTATGTATGTGTGTGTGTGTGTGTGTGTGTGTGTGTGAGAGAGAGAGAGAGAGAGAGAGAGAGAGAGAGAGAGAGAGTCAGGAAAGTCCGTGCTAGCGGCTCGACATGATGATGATGATGATATATATATATATATATACATACATATTGAAGAGTATATACACTTAGGCAGCAAGTGTCGGGATCTAGATTCCTTTACCATCTAGGTCTCGACACTAGAAAAATAACAAGGAATCTTGAAAAAATGAAATTAAAAATAATAAACAGTGTTCCATCGTCTTTAACAAACTTGCTTGAATATATATATATATATATATGTGTGTGTGTGTGTGTGTGTATTAATGTTCTAATTATTTCGTTTTAATATTTTTTTAAACTTCTTCTTCGAAGCTGCATACTGTGCAAACCTCACCTATTCGTCACATGTAGTTACATATTCATTTGGCTATTATATATCGAACTATTCAAGTTTTTGTTAGGCCTTCTTCTCGTCCATTATGCGCCACCTACTGCCTTCTAAACCGTCCATCAAAATATACCCACCCATTCAGCATATTTTCAAGTGAGCATTAACTGTGAACAGATGTGAATGTAATAAGACACGTGCCCCTTCTGGACAACCGTGTTGAGGGGGTTTGCGGAAAGGTCGGTTCACCCGACGGGGGTTCCGGTCCCCATTCCCCTACACCCTTGATTTACAGCGATTTAGAATGTAATTTAATAGTGATCCTTCATTGACACCAATTCACTGGGACAATTGAATACGAGTTAAAATGACGGAGTATTCAGTCTTCAGGTCAGTTGCAAACTGAGGAATGAACATGAAAAGTAACACTGATTACAATATGCGACTTCTTCTTCTTGTGTGTGCGTGTGTGTGTGTGTGTGTGTGTGTGTGTTTGTGTGTGCTTGTGAGTATATGTGTGTATGTGTGTGAGCGTGTATGTGTGTGCGTGTGTATCCGTGCCTGTGCATACGCGTGTGTATGCATGTATGTATATGTATGAATGCATGTGTGCGTATATGTGTGCGTATATATGCATGTGTGTGTGCGCTTGGGAGTATGTGTTTGTGTGGGTGTGAGTGTGTGTGTACGCGCATGTGCGTACATGTGTGTATGTATGTATATATGAATGTGAACATGTATGTGTGGTGTATGTGTATATGTATGTGCAAGTGTGTGTATGTGTATGTATGTGGGTGTGCTAATGAGTATGTCTGTGTGTGAGCGTGTGTATATGCGCGTGTGTGTACGCGTGTATATGCACGCGTATGTGTGTACCTGTATGTGTACATGTATATGTATGTGCGAGTATGTGTACGTGTATGTATGCGTATGTATGCATATATGCTTGTATATCGTGTATGTGTGTGTGTGTGTGTTTGTGTGGTATGCTTGTGTGTATGTGTGTGTACGCGCACATGCGTACGCGTGTTTATGCATGTGTGTGTATCAATGTATATATGCATGTGCGTGTGTGTGCGTATGTGCATATTTGTGTGAGTGTATATGCTTGTAAGTATGTGTGCATATGTATGTGAGGGTGTGTGTGTGTGCGTGTACGTGCCTGTATGTACGCGTGGGTATGCGTGTGTATATATTTAAGTATGCATGTGCACGCGTATGTGCATATATGTTTGTATGTGTGTGTGCTTGTCAGTATGTGTGTGTATATGTGTGGGTGTCTGTGTGTACGCGCCTGTGCGTACGCGTAGGTATGGATGTGTGTGAATGTATGTATGCTTGTGTGCATATATGTGCATGTATGAATTCATGTGCATTTGTGTGTGTGTATGTGTGTGGGTATGACTGTGAGCATGTATGTGTATGTGTGTGAGTGTATGTGTATAAGCACCTGTGCACACGCGTATATTTGCATGCGTGTATGTATGCGCATGTGTGTACATGTGGGTATGCTTGGGAGTATGAGTATGTGTATGTGTACGCATATGTGTGTATAAATATGTGTTTATGTGTGTGCGTATGTATGTATGTATGCATGTAGATGCGTGTATGCGTGTGTATGTGTGTGTGTGCATTCGAGCGTTGGAATAATTGTCGAAATATACGATGAAAAAAATAATAAAAACCTCTAAAGAAACAACTTTACGAGAAAGGTAAATATGAACGTACAACGAACGCGATTCCCTAACCTCTGGGCTTAAAATTACCGGAGATGGGTTTACACACCGTTAATCAATCAATCAATCAATCGAATCATAAAATCTTTTGCATAAACAAATTTTATCTCTAACCTAAAGCAAATTTAGATCACAGTCTCCATTTTTATTCTATACGTGTGTTTCACACCATCTCTAACTTGCGGTTTTTCACTGAAGTTTGAGTGACAATAAGTTTCCTCATTTCTTTAGGACTTTCCTCAATATTCTGGCTGATTTTAACGGTGTTGTGGTCTGGATGGTCTCGATTCTTCCTCCAATCTCCAGTTTCCCCCAATCTCTTTCCAGATGTTTGGAGATCATTCCAAGGGCCTCTAACCTGGAACTGTAGAATACACCGATTGCATCTCTGCAGTAGGGTAAAACTCCCCCCACCCAACGAGTGTACTGGATATGACACTAAACAATCTGATAGTGAGGCTCTTGTAATGCCGGAGCTTTGGGGAATGCAGAGTTCCCCTTCACTGCCATTACCCCCAGTTCCACTCTGGCCTTGAGTGGTAGTACCTGATAGGGTATGGGTCAAATAGAACTTTGATGTTTAAACTGAGTGTTCTATTTCAAACAATTCAATTTAGCATAAACTGAATTGTTAGAAATAAAACTGGTCATTTGAGTGTAAAAAAAATGATTTTAATAGTTAGTGATATATAACAATACTTGGAACCATCTAACTTTGTTGACTTATGCTTAATTGAATTGTCAGAAATAGAACTGTTTGTCTACAAAATGTGTTTAAAAATTATATATTGAATATACATGTAAAAACAGGGTATGACACTAAATAGCAACAATGGTTGATATTCCATAAAACCAAATCAAATCAAACCAAACCAAGGACACCAACTACAAGTGATATCAACGCAGGGACCCGGAGTGATTTTTTTCATCACTGTCCCGAAACTCTCCCCCCACCCCCACAAAAAAATTAAAAAATGTCCCGAAATCAAAATGTTCCATTTTATTTCTTTATTTTGTTAGTTGTTAATAGCATAATCACTACAACATCAAAAGCTTTAGGAAATAAATAATATTTACGTTGGTCTATTTTCATTGGTATAATGGTTAGAGTGTTCGCCAATGGCTCGGGAGAGCTTGGTTCAATCCCAGGTCGAGTTCATACCAAAGAGTAAAAAAATGGTACTTGATGCTACCCTGCTTAACACTTAGCATTATTGGGTAAGGATCACGGGTAGTGGAGAATCCAGGGGAAAGGAGTAGTGCCCTCCCCTACACCTTGGTGTAGTAGCTATCGAAAAGGGAGCCTTTGGGTCGCCAACTTTACTTTTACTTATTTTTATTGACATAGTGGGTAGAGAGTTCGCCGATGGTCCGGGAGATATGAGTTCAATCCCAGGTCGCGTCATAATAAAGACTTTAAAAGTGGTACTTGATACCTGCTTGCTTAGCACTCAACAATATAAGGTACGTATCAAGGGTAAAGAGGAGCAAACCAAGGCAAGGAGTCTCACCCTCCTCTACACCTCGGTGTAGTAGCTATTGAAAAGGGAGCCTTCTGGTCGCTCTCGACTAAAGGGAGACAACTTTATTACTTTACTTATTTTGTCTTGAAATTCTGATGTCCGTGCCTTTTGTTTTGTTTAAGAAACAATCAAACATCAATTACACAAGGAAGGTTTTTATTTGCAGAAGAAGAAGATTTTTTTACTTTGTGCAGAATAAAGGCGAATTTTTAAGCAATTGAAGGAAGGTAATTTACGAAGTTCTTTGCTTCGATGTGGCACAAGGCCGAATGAATGGGGCACCCAATAAGACTCGGACTCACTTGTGTAGGTTTGCTAGCCAAGCTTGCTAACCGTTACACCACCAAAGGTGCCGCCCTTAAGCAATTGAAGGAAGTCCAAAACAATTATATTTCTAAATGATGATAAAAAAGTACTTAGCATAAGAAATGAAAGGAAATCTGATTATTATAATTGTCTTTAATTGGAATCATTTTGAGATGAGGCTTCTTAATCAGAGAATTAATTTTTTATTTATTGCGGACTTTTTGTCCTCATCTTGGTAGTTTTTTTTTTTTTTGTGTTGTTTCTTCTTTCACTGCGTTTCGGCCAAATTTCACCACTGGCCTTCTTCATGTGATTTACCGCGACCTCGGATAAGAATGATGAGTTTGTAACCGTATCCCCAGTAATTACTGCCTGACATAGTTGTTGTCTATCGCACCACGTTTTTGACCAAGTAAACCTCTGGCCGGCTTGGGTAGGATTTGAAACCGCTAGCTTCTGACAATGCTCACCTGGAACCGTAGAGACTCAACGCCACTATCCGCTGCGCCACGGGCCCCGAAGGGCGATCAAGGATGGATTTTTTGGTCTTATAAATCTTTATCTGGTCTTCCATAGTCTGGTCCGTACCGAATTTTTGTAATTGTCTTTAATTGGAATCATTTTGAGTCACAAGACTCATCATTCCTATCCGAGGTCGCGGTAAATCACCTGAAGATGGCCAGAGGGGAAACTTGGCCGAAACGTAGTGAAAGAAGAAACAACAAAAAAAAAACCCAAACAAACAAAAAACAAAAAACAAAAAAAAACTACCAAGATGAGGACAAAAAGTTCGCAATAAATAAAAAATTAATTCTCTGATTATTATAAGTTTATATCATTTCAAGTCAAAGCTAAGCAACAGTCCAAAACATTATAAAATAAAAGTACAAAAAAAGATTTATATATATATATATATATATATATAGAGAGAGAGAGAGAGAAAGAAAACAAACAAACAAAAAAAGATTCGGTTTATATTCTATAACGCGTGGTAAAAAAACCTTTTTTACAGATTTGGCCTAATTAAAAAAAGAAAAATTACCCTGAGTAGATGAAAAAAACCAGCGAAAAACTTACATCATGTAATAGTCGGTTATACTTATTCTAATTAAAAAACCAACATAAAAATAAAAAAAACAAAAATTTTACCATGATGTTTACTCTGATAGAGATACGGTGTCTCTAAACGAATATTTAGTGTCAACGGGACTATAAGACACCGTTTATTTTGAGCTTTGTATCAGCATCACCTTCCTGTTTCGCAGTTTTTTTTCTTTTTTTAGCTATCAGGCAACATCCAAGTATTTGTTTATCTTTTCCCATTCTTTTATTTTTACTTTATTGCCCGCTGGAACCGCAAAATCAACGAGATGACTAGTTACGGTCTTGTTCATATTTACCCAAACCCTCCGCTCGGGCAGGATATGAGTTTTCCTTCTCCTAGACTAGTTACCTCACTAAGGCTGAAGAATATAGTCTGCCCTACTATTAACCCGTAGCTGGAGGGAGAATAATTGGATTCATATCTTTCCTATGTGAAATGCAATTAGGCTGGTCCAGAATTTGAACTCGTGTCGCCGTGTCCATTTCCTACGACGATAAGCATTACACTACGGGCACCTCCTTGTTAACAATAGGTTTAAGTCCTTTGACTGAGATTGAGCAATCCATTTGCATCTCAAAGTCTCAGTGTATTTTATGTTTCGCTTTCAGGATAAATTCTGTTATGTAAGCATTTACCATTTGTAAGCACGGTCAAATTTTTAACTATACTTGAGACTCTGTTGGATATTATCGATTTTTCATTCAATATGATTAGAGATTATGGTATTTTTTGTGGTGCTAAAGAGATTCAGTTTCTCGCTTGAGGGTTCCCTTTCTAATCCACCTCCGGGTCATCTTGTTTGCAATTTCCTTAGTTTGTCGCTTGAAGTATCCATACAGTTGTTTTTTTTTGTAGCGATGGAATAATAAATAAAAAGACAATAACATAAGTAGTAAGTAAAGTTGGCGACCGTAGTCGAGAGCGACCAGAACAACGGACGTCCTACTGTGACACAAATCGTAGATAGCTTTAATCATAACCAAATAGGAAAAGGAATCATATTACATTTTTTATCTACTCTTATTCTGTGTACTGCTGTGGAACCGTAAACCAGCCAGAGCAGCTATTCTAACCAAAGTCAGTCATCAAAAGTGTCTTCAGTAGTGATGTAAGTAGTAAAGTTGGCGACCTTTAGTCGAGGGCGACCTGAAGGCTCCCTTTTCAATAGCTACTACACCGAGGTGTAGGGGAGGACGCTTCTCCTTTCGCTGGATTGCTCCACTTTACCCTTGATACGTACCTGATATTGCCGAGTGTTAAGCAAGGGGGTATCAGGTACTATTTCTAAAGTCTTTGGGATGACGCAACCTGGGATTGAAGTAACAGTTTCCCAGGAGGCCTCTCACAGGAAACGCCATCTGTGCAAAAAAGAAACTCTTTCTCGGAACCATTTATCACCTTGGATGAGACGGACCCACCTTTTTCTTTCTGCTGCCTGCAGGGAACGCACGTGTCTGCACGTGTCTGTGTTTCTTGCTTGTAGCAATCTCTGCTAAACATACCCATTGAACACAGAGACACATAACGGACCCTCAAACCTGCCATTGGCCAAAAATGATCCTGTGATATTTCGTCAAACGCCTTGTCTAGGGAAGCACGACTATTTCTACTGGTCTAGGAAAACATTAAACAGCACAGAATTGTCGTAACCCACAAAAATAAAATTTGAGTCTCAAGGTATTCTTGTCTTTTCCCTTCCGTCCTTAATTTCCTTGCAGCTTCGACTGTGGCACAACAATGTACATTCATGAGTGAGTTTATATATATATATATATATATGGGTGTGAGTCACTCTGTGTGTTTTGGGTGGCCGTCACAATGAGAAGGATTCTTATCCTGAACATCTTTTAAACAGCATCAGATTGTCTGGAAAAATCTTCCTTCGTCTATTTTGGTGTGAAGACCGCACAATGAGCGGGGCCCGCGTTAACCCGCGAGAGTGGATGTAGAGGGCGGCAAGGACCAAGTATAAGACACGAAGCAGAGGAGTTTAAGACTCGGAGCAGATAGGGGTTTCGAGCAGTCAGAAAACAGCATGGAGTCAGAATTGCCAGGTTGAGTTGTGAAGATGAAAACCAGAAATTACCCAGCATTTTTTATAGCTGTGTAGGATTTTCGCTAAGTTTTCACGATAGCCACACATAAACACACAGAGGGCGAAAAAAGTACTGTAGACCTCACCTTCTTATGTTTTGCTGTACTGAATCCGTATTTTGTCTTTTTGTTGTATCGTGTTAAGGAAAAGTTACACAGTGAAATAGAGTTAATAGTTTAACTCAAGTGGTACGGTCAGACTAGTATTATAAGTCTCGCGCTGTTGGTATTGCATCCGAAGTTGGACTTACTACTGACCGATGTCCTTTCTGAGCTATTTCTCTGTTTCTGCATCCAGCTGCTGCTTCTCCGTGCTTAAAAGACACGGCGTCTTTTATACTTCCGCGATACCGGAAGTCACGTGGTACGAACCACTATACAACACTTTTCTTCCTTCCTCCCTTTGTTTTTTTGTTTGTTTTTATTTTTTTGTTTGTTTTTATTTTTTTGTTCTACTTGTGAAGTGCCTACTCGGCCGAGTGTAGGAAGAAATAACGGGCTTCTCTCTAGATGATCGAATCCCAACTCCGCCGTGTGGTTATTGTCTCATGACAAACAAAAAGAAGATAACAAGTGAATGGGGTAAGAAAAAGAAGGAGTCAGTATTCAAACCTTAGAATCTTTCAACGGCACAATTTGCCACGACCTGAAAAACCTTTCTTATACCCCATATTTTCTTTCTTGTTTTTCTTGACATTTTTTAAAAAGTTGTTTCTTTTACTGCCTGCTCCAATTTGTCTTTCTTTACTCTGTTTTGTATATCTCTCGAGTTTCTGAATGGTATCTACGTGGTCCTCAATGGTGACAAGTACTCTTCCCGCGTCTATCTTGCGTCTGCCTATATCATTTCTCGAGTGAGCATCGTTTCATATCTTGTCAATCTGTCAGAGTTTTTCACGTGCATTTTATGGCCCAGTAGGCTGGGTCTGCAGAATATATTGACTGCTTCTGTGCAAAGGGTTTAGACTTCCCCAACAAGTGTCCTGGATATCACACTAAATAATCTGATGAGGAGGCTCCAGTAATGCTGGAGCTTTGGGGAATGCGGAGTACCCTTTCATTGCCATCGCTTCTAGGTCCACTCTGGCCCGGATTGGTAGTACCTGATAGGGTCCTATCAATGGGTCAAGCAGAACTAAACTGTTTACTTATGGTGAACTGAATTGTTTGAAATCGAACTGTTTTGAGATTTAACTGTGCGTAAACAAAAACTATACTGATACTAAACTGAATTGTTTGAAATTAACTGTTTTTGACATTTAAACTGCGTACTTATTCTAAAATGCATTGTTTGAAATAGAACTGTTTTGAAATTTTACTGTGTGTAAACAAAAACTGTACTTTTACTAAACTGAATTGTTTGAAATAGAACTGTTTATATGTATAAAAATGGATTTGGCATTGAATAACCTACAAAGGTTGATGTGTCATAAAACTAATCCAAACCAAACATACAAACCTTTATCACGATGACTTAATTCGGTGTTAAATGACCCGAAAGGGTTGATACGCCGTAAAACCAACCAACCAACTTGTTTGCATTTCACATAGTGCTAATACCTTTGGGAAAGGACGAATCCAACCCTCTCCGGCTATGGGTAAATAGTTGGTCAGACAAGGTTCTTTAACCTTTGTATGGCAACCGGTCTAGGAGAAGGAAATATCTGAATTATGTGTACGGATTTGGTAATACATATACCTGCTTAATTGACAATTAAATCACTTATCCCAGTGTTTTTTTAAAGGCTAGTTGTCATACTGAAAAATTCTATCGTCCTTCAAGGAAACGTTTTCTTCATGAAAAGGTAGACTTGGTTTTTCCGTTATGTTGATGTCGGTGATACGCAAAAAGATACTTTCTATATGAATGATAGGAATTAGTATTTCCAAGCAGAACGTTACCGAAAACAGCATCGGGTTCTACATGTTTGTCTTTTCTTTCAGTGCATCCTGATGTCATTGTCTCCCCAGATTAATAATGTAAACTTATCCTATCGCCAGCCGTATTCAGAATAAATCAATAGTTATCTTTCTTTGATAAAAGGTCCATTTCCGACGTTTTAAACCGGCTCATTTCCAAGTGGTCCGTGAGATCGGGGTTTAATCCCGGGTCGGGTCATACCAAAGACTTTAAAAATGGTACTTGATACCTCTTTGTTTAACACTCAGCATTATCAGGTACGTATCAAGGGTAAAGTGGAGCAATCCAGGGAAAGGAGTAGCGTCCTCCCCTACACCTAGGTGCAGTAGCTATCAAAAAGGGAGCCTTCAGGTCGCCCTCGACTAAAGGTCGCCAACTTTACAACTTACATCACCACTGAAGACACTTTTGATGACTGACTTTGGTTAGAATAGCCCTTCTGGCTGGTTTTCGGTTCCACAGCAGTACACAGAATAAGAGTAGATAAAACATGTTATATGATTCCTTTTCCTGTTTGGTTATGATTAAAGCTATCTACAATTTGTGTCACAGTAGGACGTCTGTAGTTCCTCTGTGTTAGGAAATCCTTTGTTCACTTCTTGTATCAATTATACTCTTTCGGCGTTAAATGATTTTCTCACTTAAAACTACAACTGATAGATACTCACCAAATCTGAAAGTGGGCACCTCACAAGCCTACAATTGGATAAATCGGCTGTTCCGTGGTTATTTGGACTGAACATTGCAAATTTGTTAAAAAAACATTATAAACCATACAATGGACACATGTTTATGGGCCAGAATTTCACCAAGAATCCATTTATGATCTCTAAACAGACTTACATTAAAAACAATATGATGTTTATCAAAATTCTGACACACATGTAAGTAAAAAAAGTAAATTTTCTAAGCCGTGTTTTTGGCCCAAAATTCAAGATTAAAAATATGCATATGTCCTTCAAAAGTAGCCAATACCTGGCCCTTATCCACTGTGTAGTTGTACTGTTTCAGAAGTTAATCAAATAATTATTCTTGATCCTAACTTCGGCATTTAAAACATATAAATAAAATACCCAATGCAGACTGCTTAACTGCTTATATATTTTGACTTTGACAAGAGCAGTGGCTGCAAAACAGTAGTTGTCATTTTTGTGTCACTGTTTATAATAATAATAATAATAATAATAACCCAGCACCTGTCCTAGAAAATGCCACGCATAAACTCCTATAGGACTTTAATATACAAACGGATCACCTAATCCCGGTCAGGAGACCAGACTTAAAAATAATCAACAAAAAAAAAAAAAAAGAGAACTTGCAAAATAGTCGACTTTGCTGTCCCGCCAGACCACAGAATAAAACTGAAAGAATGTGAAAAGAAGGATAAGTACCTCGACTTTGCTAGGGAACTGAAAAAACTGTGGAACATGCTGGTGACAATTATACCAATTGCAATTGGTGCCTTTGGAACCGTAACTAAAGAATTACTAAAGGGACTAGAGGACTTGGAGGTTGGCGGATGAGTGGAGACCATCCAAACGACAGCATTGTTGAGAACTGCCAGAATACTAAGAAGAGTCCTGGAGATTTGAGGAGACTTGCTGTCACTCAGACTTCAGTGAAAAACCATCGGCTATCGCTGATGTGAAAAAGGGCACCTCTGATGGTGTAACGGTTAGCAAGCTAGACTAGCAAACCTACACGAGTGATTTCGAGTCTCATTGGGTACCCCATTCATTCGGCCTTGTACCACATCGAAGCAAAGAGCTTTGTAAATTACTATCGCTGATGTGAAAAGCTCTAACGAGTGAATAATAATACAAACAGATCTCTTAATCGCAGCCAGACGACCAGACCTTATAATAATCAACAACAACAACAAAAAAAAAAAAAAGAAAAAAAAAGAGAACCTACAAAATTGTAAACTTTGCTGTCCCAGCTG
This sequence comes from Sepioteuthis lessoniana, assembly GCA_963585895.1. NCBI lineage: Eukaryota > Metazoa > Mollusca > Cephalopoda > Myopsida > Loliginidae > Sepioteuthis > Sepioteuthis lessoniana. The sequence goes on from OY757943.1 coordinate 26,851,047, forward strand.
AACATAGTGTAAAATTGAAAGAAAGAAAGTCAAAAGAAGGATAAATAGCTCGACTTTGCTAAAGAATTAAAAAAACAACAACTGTGGAACATGTAATTTATGTTGTTGGTCCAGTCACCGAAGAATTAATAAAGGGACTGAGGACGGACTTGAAAATAAGAGGATAAGTCGAGACCATCTAGCATTACTGCATTACTGAGATCGGTCAGAATATTAAGAAGAGTCCAGGAGACTTGAGGAAACTTATTGTCACTCAAAATCCAATGAGAAAACATCAGCTAACGCTGTTATGAAAAACCCTGCATTCAATCATATTATAAGCGAATGCAGAGCAAAAAGAATATTAGACTAGACACGACTCGGTGGGGAAGGTAATCCACTGGGAGTTGTGCAAAAAAAATTGATTTGACCATATGAACAAGTAATACATTCACAAGCCAGAATCTGTCCTGGTGAATGAGATGCACCAATTTCTCTGGAATTTTGAGATATAAACAGATCACCTATTCACGGCTAGACGATCAAACCGAGTGATAGTCAACAAAAAAAAAAAAAAAAAAAAAAAAAAAAAGAAAAGAAAAAGAAAAAATAAAACCTGTTGAATAGTAGACTTTGCCGTCCCGGCAGACATCAGAAAATAAAAGAAGGCGAAAAGAGAGATAAGTACCCAGACCTTCCTTGAGAACTAAAAAAATTATTGGACGTGAAGGTGATGGTGATAGCACTTGTGGTTGGTGCACTTGAGACAATCCCTAAAGGATCGATATTGGGACTGGAAGACTAGGAAATAAGAGGACAAGTAGAGGGCATCCAGACTACTGCATTATCAAAATCGGCCGGTGAGAAGCCATCAGCTAACGCTGGTGTGAAAAACTCTCAAAGAAGTAAATAATATCAAAGCAAAAATTGATAATATACAAGGGTAGGTTATGTCGTAATAGAAATGAAACATTTAATCACACTATAAGTAAATGCAATAAACGAACACAAAAGTGATACGTGAACAGGCATGATTGGGTGGAGAAAACGATCCCCTGGGAATTATGCAAGAAATTGCAGTATACCTGTAAATGGAATATTCATAAACCAGAAAACTGTCATTGAAAAAGAAACGCATTAAATTCTCTAGGACTTTGAAATACAAATGGATCACTTAATCCAGTCCAGAAGGCCAGACTTAGTTTTTATCAACAAGAAAAAAAGAACTCGTCATTTAGCGGATTTTGCTGCGAAAGCAGACCATAGAGTGAAAGAGAAAGAAAACGAAACGCTGGACAAATACTCGGAGCTTGCCAGAGAGCTAAAAAAAGCTGTGGAATATGAACGTGACAGCGATACCAATACTAGTTGGTAGACCGTGGAAAAGAGACGGGATGAACTGGGGATTGTAGAAAGAACTGAGATCTTTCAGACCAATGCACAATTAAAATCGGCTAGAATATTGAGAGGCCTAGAGATATGAGGAGACTTGCTGTTTGAGTTGGTGCGAAAAACTTGCAGAGTAAAAAAATAATAATGAGGTTGGATCAAAAATTTACAATTTCTTTTTTAAAAGAACTTTCAAAAAGTGGTTGATACTTCTAGAGTAGATCAGGTTTAAACCGTAACATTAATAATTAACATCGCTGTATACTTTTCATGTGTTGGCGCGATCGTAAGGTGGGTAATTAGCCTTAAGTGGTATTCATTTTTTAAATGACCACACACACACACACACCCGTTCGCTCTCAAACACAAACACTCAAACACACGCACATATGCACATATACATACACGTACGCACACACACATATACATATGAACACACACGTATGCGCGCACACACACGTACACACACGCACACTTACACGCATACACACGCACATGTATACACACGCACACATAGACACATACGCACGAGCGCACATACACACTCATACGTATACACACACACACACCCACACACACACGTTCGCGTACATGCACAAACACTCACACACAGACACACGCACACACACACGCGCACAAACACACATGTGCACATATGTGCACACACATACACTTACGCGCACGCACATATACATTTGCGCACGCACGCACGCACGTACGCATGTACATACACATACACACATGCGCACGCGTGCGCGCACACACACACGTACACACACACACACACACTCATAAAAACACTCACAACTCGTTCATCAATGAAAAAAAAATGTTATAGTTCTAGAATCTCCTTCAGCATCATCCACACAGCATCAATTATAGTTTGGTGCAATTCTCAGAACACCCATCGTTTTTGAGGAATTGGAACATCGCATTCTAAGTCTCACTGACAGGTCACTGAAGACGGTGAGGAATAAATTCAATATCTAATTTTATGTGATTATGGCGATATTATTTCTACAGCAAAATGTTCCTTAGAACATAGACATGACTGAAGGTATCTAGCAATCAAGCATACATCTTTGTCGAACATGTAAAAAAATAAATAAATAAAAATACAGTTAGGAGTCAATCCTCCTGTTTATCTTTGCTTTTCTATCGAACGGCCACAAACACGCCCTTAGAAGTGATTATACATCACCCCACCCAATGTCCATTCACAAGAATCACTTTATATTTTTTCTATTCACTTGCAATAATCATGGACATTAGAAGCGTTTAAATAGCTAGCCACAAAATCTGTTTGAATTATTACGACTCGTCTACTCTAAGCCGTTCCGGCAGGCAGATTGTTTGGCTCACTGCTTTCCGCTTCCTCATCGTCAATCCTGACACAAAATAGCCCACTAATCGCACCCGCCATCTTTGATCAGCCATTGTCACTAACGGTAGTGGTGGCCATTATTATCCTACTACCTCCCGTGTTGTGCATCGCTTGACTTTTCATGGGCAAATAATAAATTTATGTTTGTACAGCGAACAATGATCTTTTCTTTCAACACTTTCAGCTCATTTACTCTTTATTTTAGTCCAGTTTGTCTATCTCCTCCCCAATTCAATCATTCAAAAAATTTCCCGCCTATTCTTTTGTTTAGCAACCCGCCATCTTTTAAAATAAGAAAAATGTTTATTTTGATTCTTCCGTGTTGGTTCTTTTGAAAATTTTCTATTATGCTGTCTGTCTGTATGTCTGTCTCTGATTTTTCCGTGTTTGTTGTCTAGGATGTCTTTTTTGTCATATTTTCTCCCCACCTTTTCTCTCTCTCTCTCTCTCTCTCTCTCTCTCTCTTTCTCTCTTTTTCTCTCTTTCTCTTTATCAAATTATACCTAGAACCTTGGTGAAGAAAAACTCTGAATTCAAAGCAGATTCACTCCACTAAAAATTGACTTTGTGCCATACCCTGTTCGTAACGTCTTCCTAATTAGTAATTGTGCCTTCATAACAGAATTTATATTTTCTTTGGTTATTATTCTAAACACAACTATTATTTCTACTCTTCCAATAGACTTATGCTAAACTATCATATATAATACGATATACTGATATAATAGTTAATATTATACGATTTACTGATACAATATGTTATTTTAAACGATATACTAATATAATATGTAATATAATACGATATACTGATATGATATATAATATAATACGATATACTAATGAAATATGCAACACAATACGATATACTCATATAATAGGTAATATAATACGAGATACTGATAGAATATTTAATACAATACGATATACTCATAAAATAGGTAATATAATACGATCCACAAATATAATATGCTACATAATAGGATATACTAATATAATATACAACATAATATGATATACTGGTATGATATGTAATATAATACGATATAGTAATATGATATGTAATATAATATGATATACTGATATAATACGTAATATAATACGATATACTGATATGATATGTAATATTGTTTGGTTTGTTAGGGTTTTATGGCATATCAGCCTTTGTAGGTTATTTCATGCCAAATCCATTTTTATACAAATAAACAGTTCAATTTCAAACAATTCAGTTTAGCATAAGTACACAGTTCAGTTGTCAAAAACATTTCTATTTCAAGCTATTTAGTTTTGTCAAACAGTTTTAATTCAAATAATTCAGTTTAGTATAAGCATAGTTTTTATTTACACACAGTTAAATGTCTAAACAGTCCTATTTCAAGCTATCTAGTTTAACATAAGTACACAGTTTAGTTTTATTTGACCCATAGATAGGACTCTATCAGGTGCTACCACTCCGGGCCAGAGTGGACCTGGGAGCAATGGCAATGAAAGGGGTACTCCGCATTCCCCAAAGCTCCAGAATTACTGGAACCTTACCATCAGATTACTTAGTGTCATATCTGGGAATTCAGTGGTGGTGGTGGGGGTCTTACCCCTCTGCAGAGAAGCAGTCGGTGTAATCTACAGCTTCAGGCGACTGGGCAAAATATGTAATATAAGACGAATATAATACGTAATATAATATACAAATAAATCATTTTACATAATATACTAAAATAATATATGATAAAACATATCTAATATAGTATATAGTATGATATACTAATACAATAAATAGTACAATATACCAATAAAATATGCAATATATTATACTAAGTAAAGTAAAGTTAGCGACCGTAGTCGAGGGCGACCAGAAGGCTCCCTTTTCAATAGCTACTACACCGAGGTGTAGGGGAGGGCACTACTCCTTTCCCTGGATTGCTCCACTTTACCCTTAACACGTACCTTATATTACTGAGTGTTAAGCAAGGAGGTATCAAGTACCATTTTTTTAATCTTTGGTATGACTCGACCTGGGATTGAACCCCGGTCTCCCGGGCCATTGGCGAACACTCTACCCACTCAGCCAATATTATACTAATGTAATGTATAATATACAAATATAACATATATGATATACTAATATAATACATAATGTAATAAACTAATATATTATATAATATAATGCACTTGTAGCATATATGATATACTTCTATGATGTTTAATATGATTAATTAAATTAATTTACAATATAACATACTAATATAATATAGTATATTATACTATGATATGATATACTGATATAATATAATATGACAAATTCATATGATACATAATGTAATATACTTTTACAATGTATAATATAATAGAGTTATACAATGCACAATCTAATATTATAACATAATATATAATCTAATACACTAATGTAATAAAAGATGTTAATATGATATTAATTATATTAATCATATAATATTATATAATATATGATATAATGTAATAATGTAATATACTAATATGATATATAATAAATTAAAGAAATATATATTATTCTAATAATCTATGTAATACAATATACTAACATATTATACAATATAATATGGCAATATATAATATAATATGATATAATATAATACAGTTTAATAGAATAGAATATATATTATAAATACTAATATAATATGTGATATGATATACAAATGTAATATATAATTCTATATTCTGATATATGTACAATCATATATTAATGTAATATATGATATACAAATATAAGATATGATGTTATATAATATATAATAAAATATACTAACATAATATGTAATGTCATATAATATATGATATAATAAACAAATATAAGATATTACCTAATATATTAATCTAATATATAATTTAATGTACTGATATAATATAAAATATAATATTCTGACATAATACATAATATGATATATACTAATATAAAATGTAATATATTAAAATTATATATGATCTAATATTCTAATATATGTAAAACACTAATGTAATATATAATATACTAATATAATATATGATATTATATACTAATATAATATATAATGTACGATATAATAGATAATATAACAAACTAATATATACAATATATTACAACAATATGTAACGTAATTTACTAATAGGAATTCACTGGTCTAAGTATTAGACCAGAGAATTCCCATTGAATACGTACAAGATTCCATCCCTTTTTCGTTCTCTAGTTTCCTTGATTCTAATGTCTACTTTCAACTAGATCGCTGATTCATGAATTAGTGAACGCTCTGTTCTTTATTCAAGTGGAAACAAAAGAAGGGCAAATTAAAAAAACCGGAACACCGGGTGAATGACGGCGGAACGAAACTGCTTCTTTTATAAAGGGTAATAATAACATTTATAGTGCTACTGACTACAGATGGAGCCTGGAGGTGCTGACACAGATAGACACTTAACAGTAAGGATGCAGATAATCACTAACGAAAAAAGAGCAGGAAAATCACAACAAAACGCCATTTAAAGGTAACCATTTGTGATCGGCCATGTTTTGATTGGCTGTTAAAAAAATGCAGGCATTTTGTTTTTTTATCATTTTTTTAATCCACAGAACAAGCCCCTAAAATTGCCTGGTCAGTCTCATTCTTTTGTTTATGACGTTACTTCGTGTTTACTTTTGAAAAAAAGGTTTCTTTCATATTGTATTTTGAGGAAAAACGGTTTTTGGCCAGATTGTAACATTGACCACTGATCCGTTTATGAATTTGCGGATATTTTTTTAAAAATTGTTCCTTTTTTTATTTTAATACTGGTGTGAGTTTTTTTTTTTAACACCTTTAAGTTCTGCTAATATTTAGTTCTCAAAGGTTCAAAGAACTTTTTACTTGGCACTGAAGAGCTAAAATAATTATTCGATATCCCCAAATACATTTAACAATAAAGAGACATGATGTGTGAAATCACTTTGTCCATTACTGAAGAACTGAGGTGTGATTCCACCATTTTCAGTATTTGAAATCATATAAAAAGATGAATCAATTAGATTAATATTATTCTTTTTTTCTTCACAAATGTTTACTTTGTCTGACAACATTGCCCTGTCGTCGAGGCTTATAATACTCTGACTGTAACACTTGCAGAGGAGTACCTTCCCCCCGCGAAGAGGTTTCCTGACTATGACACAAAACTGCATCTGGTGATGTTGCTCTAGTTCTGGAGATCTGGGAAGTGTGCAGTAACCTTTATTGGCATTACTCCCAGATCCACTCTGATTCGGAGTGGTTGTACTTGTTAGTATTCCATCTGCGGGTCAAATAGATCGGTGGGAAAATTATTTGTAATCAATAGGATTGTGTGCAATAAAAAAAAACTCTCGAGAAAATGTAGATAGGAATGAATAATGAACACAATTCCTTCACCGCTCAGCATAAGATAATCCTAGACGAGTAAACCAGCCGTTAGAATCAATCAATCAATTAGCTGTCTGATAAAAGATTTGAAACGAACGATTCCTTGCAAGATCGTTGCATTTTTGTTTATAGATGTCAAGTACTGGTAGTACGTGCTCGTTTGCCGTGTGTATATCACATGACCAATACAGTTCAAGCCATGGAAGATACCCTATTGCAGCTAAGCAGTTGTTGACAGAGGCATGTTGAAGGGAAAAACGAAAAGAAAAAGAGGATCATATAAATTGAAGGATTATTTCCCAGCCTGCTGATTGGAGCTGTAGAATACACCTAACTGCACCTCGGTAGAGGTGTTAGAGCCCTTCTTTCAACGAAGCCAACCGCTGTCTGTGGGTGGTGACCTGTAATGCTTGAGGACGGGATCATGGTGGCCGAGCAGTTCGTAACCCGGCAATTGTAGTGGTCAAGTGACTGGCAGCACACTACTTAGGCCATTACTGTGCTAGACAGGCGGTCGGACTGGTCCGATCCGATCAATCGGCTGGTCATGTCGAGTTCTAGCACCTATATGGTTGCCCCGCTCATATTCTTAAAATTGTTCTTTTGACAAACATATAAGAAAGCCTTTTTATCTTAAATGTGCTTGAAGGTAGTGGATGAGGATAAATTGCATTGAATACTTGAAACTATTTAAATTGTTTAAACTGTGTGCAAACAAAGGATTAAAGTTAAATAATATTATAAGTGTTATCAATACTTGGAATCAATTAGCTGTCTGTAAAGAAATTGATAATATTAAATACTATTATTAGTGTTAGATATCAATAATTAAAACCATTTAAATATGTGTAAACAAATGATTAATATTAAATAGAATTATTTCTGTTTAATAGCAATACTTGAAACCATTTAATTGTGTGCGAACTGATTAGCTCTTATTGGTTTAAAAATAATGTTACCTACAAACTATTCACTTACATACATACATAATACATACATAAATAAATAAATACACACATACATACATATTCACAAATATGTATGTATAAATATACATGTATATATACATAATTACCTACACACACATACACATAGATATATACTTATATATATATATATATATATATATATATATATATATATCCTTACACGAGTTGGCATTAAATAACCCGCTATTAAACAAAATCAAATAACCGAAGCAAGCAAACCAAACCAATCAAACCAGATCAAAACCAAATCTAAGTAAGCAAACCAAACCGAATCAAACCAAACCAAACCAAACCAAACCAAGCAAACTAAACTAAACCAAATCAAACCAAACCTAACCAAGTATTATCTGTCCTGGAAATAAAATTTTCAAACCGCAAGTAATGTTTTTTTCTTTTCTAAGCTCAAAAGAAGTATTTGTTACGAATTGCAAATGGTTTTTACTTACCTTTATCAATTATGAAAAATGAGTTTCTTTTTCTTCTTTTTTTTCTTTTTTCTCCTTCTTTCTACGTAGGAACGACTTAGACAGAATCATAAGACTTTGAACAGCAACAAAATAATGACACAAAAAGACCCCCTCAAAGGAACCACCTCCAAACAAGTACAGACCCATAACGTGCCTAACTGGTGTAGAAAATACTAACGGTACAAATAAGGGAAGATATTTACGACTCGCTAACAAGCCGCAGATTGTTCCCCGAGGAACAGAAAGGATGCTGCAAAGGATCCAGAGGCACAGGAGAGCTACTCTACAATGATTAACTCATCCTAACCGACAGCAAGACAGGACGGAAAAATCTACTAATGGAGTGGATTGACTACAAAAACGCATATGATATGTTCCCGCAAAGATGGATAATAAACTGCATCAAATGTACAAGATACCAGACGAAGTCATAAACTTTATCGAGAAAACCATGAAAACGTGGAGAGTGGAATTAACAGCAATAGGTTATAGGCAATAGCGATGATGCCACTCAATGACATATCCAGGAAATGCAAAGGCGGATACAAACTTAGTAAATCGCAGGAAAAGATCTATTACCTAATGTACATGGACGATATCAAACTGTTTGCCAAAAAACGAAAACAAATTGAAAACTCTAATACAGGCTGTGAGAATATACAGTCAGGACATAAAGATGGAATTTGGCATAGAGAAAATGCACCATGCTAATAATGAAAAGCGGGAAACGGCATATGACGGACGAAATGGAACTACAAAATCAATAAAAAATTAGAACGTTCGGAAAAAAGAAAACTTATAAATATTTGGGAATATCGGCAACTGACACCATCAAACAAGTGGAGGTAAAAGAAAAAATTAAAAAAGAGTATCTCAAGAGAACGAGGAAGTTACTCGAAACATAACTATATAACAGGAACCTTATAAAAGAGATGATTACCTGGGTTGTCCCGCTCATAAGATACTCGGTATAATTTTTGAAGTTGAGCAGAGAAGAACTTAAACAAATGGACCAGAAAGCAAGAAAACTAATGACCATACACCAGGCTTTATATCTCAGAGATGATGTTGACAGACTATATGTGTCAAGAAAAGATGTTGGAAGAGAACTTGCCAGTATTAGAGATACAACGACTCAAAGACTACATAGAAAAACGTGGAGGAAAACTGATTACAGCCACCAGGGACAATACTGACAACACGTGGATCAACGGGACGGAAATAACCATAAAACAAAAATGGGAAGTCAAACAAGTCAATGGACGTTTTAAGCGAATAACAAGGGACATCTCACATGAGAAAACGTGGAAGTGACTAAAAAAGGGAAACCTTAAGAGAGAAACTGAATCTCTTCTAATAGCTAGAAGTCTCCCGAGAAGCCTTATGAAATGAAATCGAAACGTAAATGGCATCAGTTATTCATGATAATTCTCTTTAAAAACAATTTGATTTGGCCTTTTCAATTATTGGATCCCAGATTGTGTTCATTTATATATTTGGTCAACTCAAGAGGTCAACATGGCCTAACATATGTGCCACTTCTTTGAGACACCTTCTTTTCCAATGTTGACCTCTTGGAAAAACAGATGTCTCATGATACTTCTCAAGAAACTTCTTGTGATGCTATTTACCAACCCCTCCGCTCGGGCAGGATATGACACAAGGTCAATTTTTAAGCGGAGTTTAACAGGTTTGAATTCAGAGTTTTCCTTCTCCTAGACTAGTTGCCTAACCAAGGCTGAAGAACCTAGTCTGTCCTACTATTTACCCATATCTGGAGGGAGAATAATTGGATTCATACCTTTCCCAAGGGTATTAGTGCTATGTGAAATGCAATCAGTATCGTCCAGGATTTGAACTCGTGTCGCCGTGTTCATTTCCTACGGCGATAACGACTACACCACGGGCACCTCCTTCTTCTTGTGATGCTTCTTGGATTGATAGACGTGAAAAACGATGACGTCATTATTTGAGTAACATCTTCATATTTCTTGAACGCCATGTTTGACCAATAGTCAAACTTTAAGAATGATTTCCAAGATTGAATCATTTCCATACCCAGATAAACAAAGGACACTTGAAGAAGGCCGGAGGATACAGCGGCCGAAACGTTGTGTTACAACTAACAGCAATAAAGATGAGAACAACAACCCGAAAAATAACTCACAAAATATTGCACATCAAGCCTCATCCCGAAAAATTCAAACAGATAATACGCTTTATTTAAAAAAAACAAACAAACTGTCTTTGTATAAATATATGTAATAGTTTCTCTCTTTATAAGATATATTCAGATGAATACAAAATTTTGCAATATTTCGGTACGTAGAAGATTGACCGAAGCAGTACAAACCGTGGGAAGGTAGTTGTTGGTAGTACCGTGGTAGTTAGTTCGCTGACACGTGGTGTAATACTTTACTCTCTGTGTCATTTTAAAGGCACACAGTCTAATTTGCGAACTTATACTCTACGTGCTTGAAATAGACCGTGACGCCGCGAAAAGTGAAGGTGCAGTTGATTCTAGTCCAGTTACCAAATGGTTCAGGAAATTTCGATAGGGTTACAAGACCCTTGACAATCAGGCAATGTCAGGTGGGTCTAAAACCGTGGATCCGGAGAGTATCAGGCGAGATGGGCATCTCAGAGTCCAGTTTGGTTCTTTACCTTCACGACCTCAGCAAAAATATTAGGAGCAACAAAACTGTGCTTCATGTTACTAAAATATTGCAAAACTTTTGACTCATTATAGTAATAGTAAAAGTGATCGTGATTCACTACACAAGACAATTTTTGGTAAGAAATTGCTGTTTTTTATATCTATTTTTTTCTTTTCTTTTTCTTTCTACTTTACCTGATGGTAACATTCAATTCTCTGGCATTGTCACTGGAGTCTTACAAGGAGATACACTGGCATAATCTCTATTCACAATCTGCAGAGATTATGTACTAAGAACATCAGATCTAAAGATAGAAAATGGTTTCACACACACAAAAAAAAAAAAAAAAAGGCAAAAAGCTGATAATATTCCACAGAAACTGTTATTGACACAGACAACGCAGATAATCTAGTACTTCTTTCAAATATACCTGCTTAAGCCGAATGACTGCATCATAGCCTGGAGCAGACAGCAAGAAGCACTGGTCTCTATGTGAACTCCGATAAAACAGATTTCCTATGTTTTTGATGTGATTTTACATACCAGACCATCAAGGAGTTACATTCATTAGCTCTCTGTGTGGACTTTGGGTACGATAGCTGAGAGAGAGAGAGAGAGAGAGAGAGAGAGAGAGAGAGAGAGAGAGAGAGAGAGAGCTATATGAGTTTTTTTCCTTTTCTTTTCTTTTCCTTTCTTTCTTCTCTTTTTTCTCTTTTGTGTTTTTCTTTTTTCTTCTTAAATTTTCTTTCTAATTTTCCCTTCCCTTTCCTTTTCTTTTCCTTTCTTTCTTCTCTCTTTTTTTCTCTGGAGTTTTTTGGCAAGTTTATGCTTTTATCATCTTTCAATCCATTATATCTCTCAGAAGTTCGACACATTTAAACATCATTGCCTGTACAAATCACGCTGATTGAATGATTGAACTGTTATATGATCATTTTTGGTATATATATATATATATATATATATATATATATATATATAAAATTAATTTAAATCGCTAGTCGAAAGTCTTCTACTAAAGTTTCACCTTAACGGATCGTCAGGAAGCCTCGCCTAAACGCTTAGGCGAGGCTTCCTGACGATCCGTTAAGGTGAAACTTTAGTAGAAGACTTTCGACTAGCGATTTAAATTAATTTTATAATTGGCTCCATTGTTTAATGTTGAGCACTTTAGTAATTATAGCATTGCAGTATTCGCGGAGGGTTTTTTGGTTTTCTTTTGGCCACTGACTTTGTACACCTTGATTTTTTTCAAGGACTAGGACGAGGTGGTCTTTTCTTTCTTTTTCACCCCCAAAAAACTTTTTTCTTTTTCCTCTGGACCGTGATTCGAGATATTTTTTTCTCTTGTTCCTGGCCAGGGGTTTTTTGTTTTTTTCTGGTACCGTGAATACTGGTAGATAATTGATTAGTAAATATATATATATATATATATATATTTACCAACCCCTCCGTTCAGGCAGGATATGACACAAGGTCAATTTTTAAGCGGAGTTTAACAGGTTTGAATTCAGAGGTTTCCTTCTCCTAGACTAGTTGCCTCACCAAAGCTGAAGAACCTAGTCTGCCCTACTATTTACCCATAGCTGGAGGGAGAATAATTGGATTCATACCTTTCCCAAGGGTATTAGTGCTATGTGAAATGCAATCATTCTCGGCCAGGATTTGAACTCGTGCTCATTTCCTACGACGATAACCATTTCAACAAAATAGCAGGATAATATATATATATATATATATATATATATATATATATATATATATATATATATATATATATATATATATATATATATATATATATATATATATTATCCTGCTATTTTGTTTTTATTAAAACATCCTTCGTTGTTCTAGCAACACTTTTTCATCATCTTAAAGTCCTGATGAAGGTTTTACTTAAACCGAAACATTTAAACGTTGACTTTCCATTTATAATAGAAAATAGAAAAAATAAGTAATCCAAACGTGAAGAATTTATTATATAAATTCTTCACGTTTGGATTATTTTGTTTTTCTATTTTCTTCATATCTATATTTACAGATAGATACGTATACAGATTGCTATAACATAGATATTGCCTTTAAATTTTCAATTTTGGTTTTAAATTTTAAGAAAATAGAATGAATTTATTCATAAGAAAATGAAAGAAAATTACTTTTATCGCTGTAAAGAAGGAAAACGGTGGCCCGGATTCAAATCCTCAGCGAGGCCGTTTGCTTTTTACTTTGTGTTAATGCCTTTTGGAAAAAAATGCATCCATCTGTTCTCTAACCAACTATAGATAAATAATAGGGCAGACAGGGTTCTTTAGCTTTGGTTAGGCAACCAGTATAGGAGAAGGAAAATTCAATAGAAGAATTCGAGTCTGCTTAAAAATTGATCTTGTGTCACATACTGTTCGTGACTGACGGGTTGGGTGAATAAATACTATTTAAAATAAGATTTTCATTTTAATCAACAGTACTTAGGTTTATATTGCAATGAAGTTTTGATTATAGTTTTAATTCTAAGAAAAGAATCGCTAAAATTCCACGTGAAAAAAAAATAACAAAGCAACAAAAGCCATTAAAAAAACACAACAAAAAAGCAAAAAGAGGAAAAAAAACAAAACAAAAAACAAAAACAAAAAACAAAAACAAAAATACCAACATAAACAAAAACCACCTATCATTTATTTAGGATGTTTAAAAAAATTGATATCATTTTGTAATCAAATAACTTGACCAATTCTCGTTCAAATGAATTTTTTTGCCCAGTCGGCTGGGACTGTAGAGTACATCAACTGCTTCTCTGTATAAAGATCCCCCCCACACCGAGTGTCCTGGATATGACACTAAACAATCTGATGGTGAGGCTCTACTAATGTTGGAGCTTTGGGGAATGCGGAGTACCCCTTCAATACCATTGCTCCCAGGTCCACTCTGGCCCGGAGTGGTAGCACCTGATAGGGTCATATCTATGACTCAAATAGAACTAAACTGCGTACTTATGCTAAACTGAATTGCTTAAAATAGAACTGTTTTGACATTTAAACTGCCTACTTATGCTAACCTGAATTTTTTAAATAGAACTGTTTATGTATGCCAAACTGAATTGTTCGAAATTGAACTGTTTTGACTTTTAACTGTTTGCAAATAAAAACTATATTTATACTAAACTGAATTGTTTGAATTAGAACTGTTTGACTAAACTGAATAGCTTGAATTAGAAATGTTTAAACTGTGTACTTATGCAAAACTGAATTGTTTGAAACAGAACTGTTTGACTAAACTGAATAGCTTGAATTAGAAATGTTTAAACTGTGTACTTATGCAAAACTGAATTGTTTGAAATAGAACTGTTTATTTGTATGGAATGGATTTGGCATTAAATAATCTACAAAGGTTGATATGTCATTAAACCCAAACAAACAAACTTAGATTTTTTACAGCCTGTGTAAAAACAATTCAACATTTTATGTTTCATGTTTAAACGCCTTTTCTTTTCTGAGGAATGGCATTTCTATTGCTGAAAAGAAAAAAAAAAGAATTTTGAGTTGTTTCTACACAGGCTGTTAAGATATAATATCACTTGAAGGAGAATTGGTCTAGTTATTTGATTACAAAATGGAATCAATTTTTCTGAAGCACCATGTACATCTCAAATGATATCGAGTTTTTTGAAACATCCTGCATATTAAAATTTCCAGATTCAGGTCATAAAACCTGATAGGAATAATCTAAGAAAAAAAAAAAAAAAAGAAAAAAGAAAAAATTGATTAAATTCTTCACTTTTTTTTTGATGTTATGAATGTCATAAAATTCGATTAAACTGTTCCGAGAGATTCGTATATGGAAGATCAAAAGTGAACAAAAGTGATTCAATATGAAGTGTGAACGATATAGGAATATATTTTCAAAATGACAATCTCCATCATATTTATTCATTTTGGGGAATATTAATACTTTTTTTAAAAGTTGTCTTTCAGATAGATCAATTTTAACGGCATGTCAACCCGCATGGGGTTATTTTATGACTAGAAATTAGGGAATCGCATACATTGTACATTTAAATTGACATGTTTTGTGTAGTTATTTTGTTTTATGCACACAGTTCCATGACATCAGCTGTTCCTTTCTAATACAGATAATTTTCAAACAGCTCTATTTGACTCATCGATGGAACCCTAACAGGTACAATCACTCCAGGTCTGAGTGGACCTGGGAGTAATTGAAAAGGAAGGGGTACTCCGCGTTTTCTAGACCTCCAGAACTAGAGTCTCACTATCAGGTGCAATTTAGTGTCATACCTAGGACACTCTTTTTGAGGAGGGGCGGTCTTGCATCTCTGGAGTGAGAGTGTTCTTAGTTCCATCTGTCGATGGGCAGTTCTCACATAAAAATATTTCATATGAATAATATAAAATGTTAGAGTTTTATTGTAAAAATATCCAAAAACTTAGCTTCCGTCATAAAATTAAAGTATTTCATAAACTTTACATACACACACACACACACATATATATATATATATGCAGAGAGAGAAAGAGTGAGTGAGTGAGTGTGTGTAGTGTGTGTGTGTGTGAGAGAGAGAGAGAGAGAGTCGATTATTGAAGGTAGTTAAAATCACTTCTTTAAAATATCTTTTTTAAACATATAGAACCACAGTTTTATCTTAAAGGGTTTTTTTTTTTTTTTTGCTTAATGGCATATCAACCTTTGTAAGTTATTTAATGCCAAAGCCATTCTCTTAGAAGAACAGTAGTGGTACTACTTAACCCATAGCTGGAAGGATAAGGGGGTTCATACCTTTCCCAAGGGTATTTGCCCGTAAGTTAATGTAATAGCGCGACTGGAGTACGAACTCGCGTACGACGATTCTGCAGTCCATCGCTTTAACCATTACACCACGAGGACACCCCCTCCAGTTTTATCTTAAAGTAATTTTATTCATGTCATTTGATTTTTGTGGAGACTCTCAACGAAAAAACAAAGCATATAATACAAAGCAAATAGAAAACAAAAAGCATTAAGCAAAAAAAGTAAGCCACATTTATTTTCTAACACACACGCACACACACACACACACACACACACACATACACATATATATATATATATATATGTATATATATTTGATTTAATATGACTGATGCTTCGTGTCTGCTTATTCTATCTTTAATTCGTTCAAGCAATCGCACCGTAGCGGCAATAACGATTCTCTATAGAAACACTAAAGTAAAAGTACGATCACCGGATGGAGACACAGAATACTTTGACATTGTAGCAGGAGTACTACAAGGGGACACGCTGGCCCCATACCTCTTTATCATTTGTCTAGACTACGTACTTAGAACATCGATTGACAAAATCAAAGAGAATGGATTCGAACTGACGAAGAAAAGAAGCAGAAGGTACCCCGCAACAACAATTACCGACGCCGACTACGCCGATGACATAGCGATACTGGCAAATACACCTGACCAAGCCGAAACACTTCTGCATAGTTTGGAACGAGCAGCAGCAAGCATAGGCCTCTATGTTAATGCACACAAAACGGAATATATGTGCTATAACCAAACGGGGGACATCTCCACTCTAGAAGGAACCCCTCTTAAATAAGTAGACAAATTCACGTACCTAGGAAGCAGCGTCGAATCAACCGAAAAGGACATCGAAACGAGGTTAACGAAAGCATGGACAGCTACCAATAGGCTATCGATTATATGGAAATCAGACCTAACCGATAAAATGAAACGCAGTTTCTTCCAGGCAGCGGTCACATCGATACTGCTATATGGATGCACTACATGGACGCTAACAAAACGGCTGGAGAAGAAGCTAGATGGCAATTACACAAGAATGCTGCGTGCAATCCTGAACAAGTCCTGGCAGCAACACCCCACAAGACACCAACTGTACGGCCACCTGCCCCCTATCACGAAAACTATTCAAGTTAGACGAACCAGACATGCAGGACACTGCTGGAGAAGCAGAGATGAACTCATAAGAGATGTACTCTTATGGATCCCCACACATGGCCGCGCAAAAGCAGGACGACCAGCTCGAACGTACATTCAGCAGCTATGTGAGGATATGGGATGTTGTCCTGAAGACCTACCTAGGGCGATGAACGATAGGGAGGAGTGGCAAGAGAGGGTCAGGGATATCTGTGCTACCAGCGCGATATGATGATGGTGATGATGACTTTCTACCCTAACGCAGATTAAAAATGGCATATTCCTAAATTCATTTAATCGATCAGCCAAACGATTCCTATGAAGTGTTGAACGGATCAAAGATAGAATACGTAGACACAAAATATCTTTAAAATTTAATCAAACATATTTAAAACAGAGAGTTGCATATATATATCTAGCGAGGGAAGTAAATGGTTGCCACTAGCGTAATGCAAGGATTTTCATATGAATCGAGCTCGGAAGCCGTTAAGCGGATATATGTAAACAAAAACAAATGTGATACATAAGCGTTTAAATTTCCTTCTCTTGCGCTAGTTTCCTCGTAGCTGAGTGATAGAATCTTGAATTGGCGTTTGAGTCAACCGGGTTTCGATCCCAGCTTCGGGAATCTAGCCTGTCTAGCCACACTGAAGTGTTCTGGTAGAACGAAACAGGTCTGTCTGTGGATGACGATATATATATATATATATATATATATATATATATATATATATATATATATGTATATGTATATGCATCTTTTTCTTTATATATATATATATATATAATCTAACATTAACACCGACTCTGAATCGTATAATCCTTATAGTGCTTAACACCCCAAAATACAGTGCAATATCCAATCAATGACAGACGTGAGGATTGCCACCTCACCTGACGATCGCAAGCATGAATGAGTTTCTACCCTGCCTTATAACATATATATGTGTGCGGGTGTGTTTGTGTGTGTGGGAGAGAGAGAGAGCGGTATTCATATACAAACTATCAAAATGAAACAAGTTATCATCAGGAGACAATGAACATTTTTCATCTCAATAGGTGTGATTAACATGTTTCAATTTGTCTATATTCAATATATATATATATATATATATATATATATGTGTGTGTGTGTGTGTGTGTGTGTGTGTGTGATTTCTCTCCTCATGACAGTCTCATCTCTACCAGTTTCATGAATTTTTTTTTCATCTAAAAACACAATTATCAGACCACACACACACACGCCCACATACGCACAGATATCTATCTATCTATCTATCTTTAATATAGTGAAACCAGAACTCAAATTGGAATCCTCGAACAATTTCTTGATTAGTTTCCTTTTGTTTAGTCCTTTTTGCAATATATATATATATATATATATATATATATATATACGTGGTGCCTTCAATAAGTTTCCAGCCTTTTTTGTACAGGCATTTACAATTGTCGTAGACTCTTGAAAATTCAGTATGTTATTGCTATATATCTTATGAGATTACTGACCAATTTTTATGATTGCAGCTTCAAATGAACAGCTACAGCAGGAATTGGAATACACCCTACTAAAACCTGATTGTAACAGCCGGTGAATTTCAAAAATGGAACGGTAAAACAAGTGCATTGCAGCCGGAAGAGATTACTTCGAAGGGGACTAGAGTTTCATGTGTGTACTATCATTAAAAGTGCCCATACGAAAAAAGGCTGGAAACTTATTTAATGATCCTCGTATATATATATATATATATATATATGCTCCCCCATGGGGGTTGAGCTCTCTGGCGAAGGAATTGCCGGCCGCCGCTAGCGTAATGCGAAGATCTTCGAAAGAATTGAGCACTCCGGTAGCCGATAAGGTATAAAAAATGTAAACAAAGGTTGCTGCTGCTGTTTCTAAAAATAAAAAAAATACCTTAAATTCCCTTAGCCAACGTGGTCCGCTTGGTGGACGAGTGGTCTGAATCACAGTCGAGCGTAAAGTTGGACGGTTTTCGATCCCAGCGTCCTGCGTGTCTAGCCACACTGAAGAGTTCTAATAGAACGAAACAGTCTATATATATATATATATATATATAAGAGGTTAATGCAAAATGTTCTAAGCCTCACATAGATTTTAGAATTGTCACACACCTCACACCTTTGTATGGGTCACCATAGCACAGAAATTAAGAAGTCAGAGAGTGTTGGCAGGACAAAAATGTTCAACTTTGGTCTTCTTTCTTGGTAAGGCTAAAAACGTTTTTGAACGACACTTACCTATCTATCTATCTATCTCATCAAGTCGTTCTGATAGCACTATATATATATATATATATATATATATATATATATATATATATATATATATGTGTGTGTGTGTGTATTTCTTTCTTTCTTTCTTTTCCTTTCCCTCCTTTCTCTCTCTCTCTCTCTCCTCTCTCTCTCTCTCTCTCTCTCTCTCTCTCTCTCTCTCTCTCTTTCTGGACATAGTTTTTTTTTTACTTCTTTATTGTAATAATGTAAATATCTTTTTTGAAGTTTTATTTTGTATTTGATTGTGAGAAAATAGCATAAATTTAGCTGTCAAAATTTGTTAAACAAAGCAGCACTTTCGTTTATATGATTCATATTCAGGGCCTCTAATTATTCCAATGAGGATTAATTGAAAAAATAAATTGATTAAATTCTCCACTTCGTTGTTACGATACAGATTTCATGAAAATGGAGTAATCTTTATTTGTTCATTCATTTACTTATTTTTTGCTCAAAGATTTGTCAATCATTATTATTAATTTTTTTCAAGTCGCGTTTTTCTACATTTTAATTTAGTATTTTTTAAATCACTTGGATTGTAACGATAGCAAGGAAGAGTGTTTATCAGAAACGACAATCTATATATAAAGTAGCTTATTTCGGTAGAGTAAATTTGGTTACTTTTGCTCTTAATGGTCAAGTTATCAACAGTGAATGGATAAATAGATTGTTAAAGGTATTAAACGGTATTACGCTGGAAACTGTTGAGATAAAAGCAAGTTAAAGGTGCCAAATATCAGATAAAGGGTACCAGATATTCGGAAAAAAAGGCTATAGATACCAGAAAAAAAGGTACCAGATACCAGGTAAAAGGTACCAGATACCAGAAAATA
Organism: Sepioteuthis lessoniana; assembly: GCA_963585895.1. NCBI lineage: Eukaryota > Metazoa > Mollusca > Cephalopoda > Myopsida > Loliginidae > Sepioteuthis > Sepioteuthis lessoniana. Next base: position 26,871,355 of record OY757943.1, read on the forward strand.
GATATCAGACAAAAAGGTATCAGATACCTGGTAAAAAGTTTCAAGATACGAGATAAAAGATACCAGATATCAGGTAAAAGGTACCAGATACCTGATAAAAGGTAACAGATACCTGATAAATGGTACCAGATACCTGGTAAAAAGTTTCAAGATACGAGATAAAAGATACCAGATATCAGGTAAAAGGTACCAGATACCTGATAAAAGGTACCAGATACCTGATAAAAGGTAACAGATACCTGATAAAAGGTAACAGATACCTGATAAATGGTACCAGATACCTGGTAAAAAGTTTCAAGATACGAGATAAAAGGTACCAGATACCAGGTAAAAGGTACCAGATACCAGAAAATAGATATCAGACAAAAAGGTATCAGATACCTGGTAAAAAGTTTCAAGATACGAGATAAAAGATACCAGATATCAGGTAAAAGGTACCAGATACCTGATAAAAGGTAACAGATACCTGATAAAAGGTAACAGATACCTGATAAAAGGTAACAGATACCTGATAAATGGTACCAGATACCTGGTAAAAAGTTTCAAGATACGAGATAAAAGATACCAGATATCAGGTAAAAGGTACCAGATACCTGATAAAAGGTACCAGATACCTGATAAAAGGTAACAGATACCTGATAAAAGGTACCAGATTCCAGATTGATATGGCGTTAAATCAATCAATCAAAAAAGAAAAAAATGTTATTTCAATTAAAAATTTGATTTTATCATTTTCCAGGTATAATTTTCCAAAAATTGTGTTTCTGTTTTTCTGTTGCGCTGTGAAGCCTCAAAAAGGATGTCTAGACGAAGAAAAATTGAGGAGAGGAAGAGTTTGTAACTTGATCAAGTTGGATAGAACCGATAAACTCATTATGTTTTGGCTCCCACGTCAACTGATTGTGTTGATATTTCCGGCTGGCCGTTTCCGTGAGTTTTATATTCATATTTCATAAATAAGAGGACACTACCTGGAACTTGAAAAGGAAAATATCGAAAGCTCTAAAAAGAGGCTACCAAAACGTTTAAAAAAAAAAAACCCACACGTCTGCATTGTAGCACTGTAGGAAAGTAACTCGTAAAACTCAAAACGATAACTTTCTCATAGATTGCTTTGTTTGAAAATAACTTTTAATATCCACTGTCAGTCAAGTCTCTACGTCACCGCCCGTGGGTGATGATGGTAGCGGGATGTCATTACATAACACGTTTTTTTTTTACGCTGGAAACTGTCGAGATAAAAGCAATTCTCTGCTATGAGCGACATCTGGCGGTGACAGAAAAGGTCTAAGTGTATATTGGGAAAAAGGAAATCATGTACTTCTTGTAAGAATTAGCAAAATAGAGGGTAAACGCTTTTTACAGTTAAGGATATGGTAAGCCATAGAAGGTAAAAGATAGTGCCCATCCAAAAAAACAGTTTTAACCAAATCTAGTGTAGCTTCAAATATTTTTGGACATGTCTCTGACAATTCTTTAATGTTTGGTTTAAAATGGCCACAAAATGGTGGAGCTTTAACTGTATAGACATTTTTTGTATTATGATAGGATTTGCTTTTACTAGTAAAATGAACGTTTTCAAGTGAAAATTCCTTAAAGATCGACAATCTTATAACATAACTAACACCAGGTATAATCATTATAAAAGCAGCAAAAATAAAAAGTCAGATTTTAGGTTGGTTTAGTATGATTTGGTTGTGTTTTATGGCATATCAATCCTTGTGTGTTATTTAATGGCACACACACACACACACACACACACACACACACACACACACACACACATATATATATATATATATATATATATATATATATATATATATGTATATATATTGGTTAAGAAACAAAAAATTAGAAATTGTATTCCTTAATAAATTTATTTCACTTATTCTAGCTTATCAGATGGATTTAAAAATTTTTAAAAATCCATCTGATGAGCTAGGAATAAATTTATTATGGAATTCAATTTCTAATTTTCTTCTTTCTTAACCCCCCAAAAAATATATTTTGCTCAGCCGGAATATTTTTTATTAAATAGCTGTGCATTGAGCACTCATTCTTTTGATATTCACAGTCCTCAATTACTTGATATATATATATATATATATATATATATATATATATATATATATATATATATATACAATTCACTTCTTTGAAACCAAAGAAGTGAGTTTTTCTTTTTCTTTTTCTTTTTATATAAATATTTTTTTGTCTCTGCACTTTGAGTTTTGATGTATTCTTAATCCCAGATTAGTTATACGTCGATAGCCGTTGGCATTGAGCACTCAAATTGGATACTCCTACCACTTGAATTTTCTCTTCGAATTATATATATATATATATATATATCGTGGATAAAGACCGTCGTGTGTCTATAGAGACAATAAGTGCACAGTTTGATGTCAGTGTTGGAACTGTACACACAGTTATTCGGGAGGAACTGAAGATGTGTAAGATTTACGCGAAGTTTGTCCCAAGGGTGCTCAGAGAAGATTAGAAAGAACGGTGCTTTCAATAAGTTTCCATACCTTTTTGTACAGTCATTTAAAATTGTCCTAGACTCTTGAAAATTCACTATGTTATACATCTTATGAAATGACTGATCAATTTTTATGATTTCAGCTCCAAATGAACAGCTGCAGCAGGAATTGGAATACACCCTACTAACGCCTGATTGTCATAGCTGGTGTATTTCATGGATAAAGACTGTCGTGTGTCTATAGAGACAATAAGTGCACAGTTTGATGTCAGTGTGGGAACTGTACACAGTTATTCGGGAGGAACTGAAGATGTGTATGATTTACGCGAAGTTTGTCCCAAGGGTGCTCAGAGAAGATCAGAAAGAAAGATGTTGTCATGACAGCAGAGAGATGGTCGAGCTGATCAATTCAGATCCCGCAGTTCTTAATGCTCTGGTGACCTGCGATGAAAGCTGGATCTACTGCTATGACCCAGAGACCAAGAGATAGAGTTCCAGTGGAAGCATGCTGGCTCTCCCAGACCAAGAAGGCCACCCACAAACTTTTGATGATCACTTTTTTTGACAGGACTGGCATGATCTACATGCACTGGGTCCCCACTGGACAGACTGTCAACAAGGAATACTATGTTGAAGTTTTAAGGGAGTTCAGGAAGAGATTCCATTGGAAGAGGCCAGCACTGTTCAAATCGGGTCAGTGACATTTCCACCAGGACAATGCACCAGTTCACAACTCCATCCTTGTCACAGACTATTTGAGCAAGATGGGCATCAAGACAGTTCCTCACCCTCCCTATAGTCCAGAACTTCTCCCTGGGACTTTTGGTTATTCCCAAAGCTCAAGGAAAAATTTAGAGGCTGTCGTTATGAGACAACTGAGGAGATGAAAGAGGCTGTGACGAAGGTCATTGACACGCTCACACATGAGGACTTCCATGGGACCTTCCAGAAGTTGTTGGAACGGTAAAACAAGTGCATTGCAGTCAAAGGAGATTACTTCGAAGGGGACTAGAGTTTCACGTGTGTACTATCAATAAAAGTGGCCACACGAAAAAAGTCTGGAAATGTATTTAATGAGCCTTGTATATATATATATATATATATATATATATATATATATATATATATATATATATATATATATGATTCGTAAGCATATACTTTGTAGTTAACATTATTTTTAAACGACACTGAGCACATTTTTTACAAACAGTGAAATGCTATCAAACATTGCTATCTAAACACTAATAATTCTGTTTGCACACAGTTAAATGCTTTCAAATATTGATATCTAAATCATTTGTTTGCACACAGTTAAATGGTTCTAAGTATTGATATTTAACATTAATAATTCTATTTAATATTAATAATAATCTTTAGTAAAATATTGAACAGTGCTATTTAACGCATAGATGTGACTCTAACGGGTACTACTACTCCTGGTCAGAGTAGACCTGAGAATAATTGCAATGAAGGGGTACTCCATGTTCCCCAAAGCTCTAGGACTGTAGTCTCACCATCAGATGCATTTTAATGCCATACCTACGACACTAAACGGTTTCGAGTATAGCTATCCACAACTAATTATTCAATTTAACATCAATTATTTGTTTGCCCACAGTTAAATGGTTTCAAGTGTTACTATTTATCGTTTGCACACAGTTAAATGGTTCCAAATATTGTATATGATTAAATAGTTCTATTTAATCAATGGATGTGACCCAAACAGGTGCTAACACTTCAGGTCATAGTAGACATGGGAGTAATTACAATGAAGGAGTACTCTACATTTCCCAAAACTCCAGAACCAGATCCTCACCATCAAATGCAGTTTAGGGTCCTATTCAAGACACTGGTTGGGGTAGGGGTCGTACTCGTCTGCAGAGATGTAGCTAACATAGTCTATAGCCTCAGTTGGCAGGGCGAAAGGCTGGCTTCATGCATAAGATAACTCCACGCGGGTTGACATGCCGTTAAAATCTATAAATCAATGAATCAATTATTTTAATGAGAAGGATCTAAAAAATACAATAGGCACCAAAATGAACAAATACGCTGAAAATGATCTCTTTGAAAATATTCCTATATCATTCACACTTCATATTATTACTATTTGTTTGATAGCACCAACAACAATATTTCAAAAGCAGTAGACATGAAAAAATTTTGCCAGAAAAAAAATCGAAAAGTATTGGACAAAAATGCCCCCTCCCTCCAAAAAACCCCCAAAACAATGCATACATTAAAAATTATTAAGACAATTTTTGACAATTGATGTAGTTTATGACAATTTAGGCAATTTATGAGCCCTTAATATTTAGTTGAGTATCCAATTAACATCAAATCCTGAGGATTTTCTCTTGCGGCCATCATCTTCTTTTTGATGATAATTTCCAGTTTTCTCAGAATTTTTGAGGAAAACAACAATTGAAAAATGATGGTGATTCAATATTTAGCAATATCGTGAAGTGACAGTCCGTAATCATTGTATGCCACAATTTGACCATTTTCACACTTATTGCCCATTAACAAAGGACGAAACATAAATTAGGTTAGCCAATTAAGGAAAAGAAAATTCCAAGAAGAAATTTCCTATTTTTGGTATTTCTTGGAATTTTCTCTTTAAAAAATAATGACTTTTTGCTACAACAAAGGGAACATTAGTCAAGGAAAAATATTCACTTCTTATGTGCATCAAAACTAATGAAGTTTCATAAAATTTTGTGGCAATAATAAAAAAATGGTTATGTTCTCTTCACTGTTTTCCGTGCAATATTGTGTATATATATATCTACCAGACATTGGCATAATGGTTAAAGTGTTCACCAATGGCCCGAGAGACTTGGGTTCAATCCCAAGTCGAGTCATACCAAAGACATAAAAAATGGTATTTGATGCCTCCTTGCTTTGCTTAACACTCTGCATCATAAGTTACGGATCAAGGGTAAATCCCAGGAAGAGAGTAGCGCCCTCCCCTACACCTTGGTGTAGTAGCTTTTGAAAAGGGGAAACTTCAGGTCACCCTCAACTACGGTAACCAACAACTTTTACAATATATATATATATTATCATATACCTCCTCTTTGATACTATTACCATCAAACAACTTATAATTACAAGAAAGTTGGCCGACCGTAGTCGAGAGTGACCCAAATAGCTTCCAATAGCTACCATATCGAGACGAAAGGGAGAGTGCAACTCCTTTTTCTGGATTGCTCCACTTACCCTTGATCAGTGATTTATAATGCAGAGTGTTCAGCAAGTACCACTTTCTGAGTCACTCTAATCATTACATCAATGGGCTGGTAAATATAATTATAACACCGATTAATTCACATCTGCTGAAATATGAAAAATCCTCAGTAATAACACTAAAATCATAAAGAAATAACAAAATATGAAAAATCCTCAGTAATAACACTAAAATCATAAAGGAATAACAAAATATGAAAAATCCTCAGTAATAACACTAAAATCATAAAGAAATAACAAAATATGAAAAATCCTCAGTAATAACACTAAAATCATAAAGAAATAACAAAATATGAAAAATCCTCAGTAATAACACTAAAATCATAAAGAAATAACAAAATATGAAAAATCCTCAGTAATAACACTAAAATCATAAAGAAATAACAAAATATGAAAAATCCTCAGTAATAACACTAAAATCATAAAGAAATAACAAAATATGAAAAATCCTCAGTAATAACACTAAAATCATAAAGAAATAACAAAATATGAAAAATCCTCAGTAATAACACTAAAATCATAAAGAAATAACAAAATATGAAAAATCCTCAGTAATAACACTAAAATCATAAAGGAATAACAAAATATGAAAAATCCTCAGTAATAACACTAAAATCATAAAGAAATAACAAAATATGAAAAATCCTCAGTAATAACACTAAAATCATAAAGAAATAACAAAATATGAAAAATCCTCAGTAATAACACTAAAATCATAAAGAAATAACAAAATATGAAAAATCCTCAGTAATAACACTAAAATCATAAAGAAATAACAAAATATGAAAAATCCTCAGTAATAACACTAAAATCATAAAGAAATAACAAAATATGAAAAATCCTCAGTAATAACACTAAAATCATAAAGAAATAACAAAATATGAAAAATCCTCAGTAATAACACTAAAATCATAAAGAAATAACAAAATATGAAAAATCCTCAGTAATAACACTAAAATCATAAAGGAATAACAAAATATGAAAAATCCTCAGTAATAACACTAAAATCATAAAGAAATAACAAAATATGAAAAATCCTCAGTAATAACACTAAAATCATAAAGAAATAACAAAAAAACAAAAAAAAAAACAAAAAAAACAAACGCTTACAAACCCTTGGAGCCATTAGTATAAAGAATATGCAGCCAAATATAAAATGAAATATCTTTCAACCTTGGCACTAATAGACTAAACATCTTCAGCAACCAACATGTTAACTAAAGCATCCTCATTGATGACAAAATTTTTCAACGTAATGAATTTCGAACCTAAACTAAAGTAAAGCAAACAATTACTACAAAAGATTTCCCAAAAGCCGATTAATCGATTAGATCAAAAGCGACAAGAAGCAGAACTTAGGGAAACTTTCCTATCAAGTGAACCCTTATACAAAGATTGATTTGGTTGGGTTTTATGGCTGATCAACCATTGTAGGTTATTTAATGCTAAATCCTCTTTATACATATATATTAAATATATATGATTTGGTTTGGTTGGGTTTTTATGGCTTAATTATAGATTATCTAATTCCAAATTCTCTTTATATATACATATTAAATATATATGATTTGGTTTTGTTAGTATTTATTGCATATCAACCATTTTAGGTAATATAATGACAAATCCTCTTTATACATATATATATTAGATATATATATATATATGATTTGGTTTGGTTGGATTATATGGCATATTAAACCATTGTAGGTTATCTAATGCCAAATCCTCTTTATACACATATATATTAAGTATATGATTTGTTAACACATTTTTGTAAATAACATATTTAAATGATCCTGAGCCCATTTATTTTGTACACCGTTAAATGGTTTCAAATGTTGCTATATAACAGTCAAAATTTATCATCAGTCATTTGTTTGCCCCTATACGAGGTGTATACGATAAGTTTCCTGACTTTTTTCGTGTGGCCACTTTTATTGATAGTACACCCATGAAACTCTAGTCCCCTTCGAAGTAATCTCCTCCGGCTGCAATGCACTTGTTGTACCGTTCCAACAACTTCTGGAACGCCCCACGGAAGTCCACATGTGTGAGCGTGTCAATGGCCCTCGTCACACCCTCTTTCATCTCCTCAGTTGTCTCATAACGATAGCCTCTGAGCTTAGGGAATAACCAAAAGTCATAGGGAGAAGGGCTGGACTATAGGGAGGGTGAGGAACTGTCTTGATGCCCATCTTGCTCAAATAGTCTGTGACAGGGATGGAGTTGTGGACTGGTGCATTGTCCTGGTGGAAATGTCACTGAGTCGATTTGAACAGTGCTGGCCTCTTCCGACGGAATCTCTTGCTGAACTCCCTTAAAACCTAAACATAGTAACCCTAACCCTAACCGTTTGGCCAATCAACTCTGCTGTATTGACTTCCTTACTCCTGCCACACCTCTCATCATCTATCACAGACTCCCTGCCTTCCTTGAATCTCTTATGCCACACAAAAACTGATGCTCGATTCATCCAAGATACCCCCAAAGCAGTCTTAAGCATTCCATACGTTTCTGTGGAATTTTTTCCAAGTTTAAAACAGAACTTTATTGCATATCGTTCGTTCTTCTAAAGTGTCAGATTGCATTTTTGAAATTCACCAGCTGTGACAATCAGGCTTTAGTAGGGTGTATTCAAATTCCTACTGTAGCTGTTCATTTGAACGTGAAATCATAAAAATTGGTCAGTCATCTCATAAGATGTATAGCAATAACATAGTGAATTTTCAAGAGTCTACGACAATTTCAAATGCCCACACGAAAAAAGTCTGCAAACTTATCGTATGCACCTCGTAGTTTGTTGGTAATTTCATTTTTAAATGAGTTAGAGATAATCTGTTTGCACAGAAGTGTTGCTATTGTTTCTATATAGTTAAAAGGTTTTGATTATTGCTATCCAACACTAATAATTCAATTCAATATTATTCATTTGTTTGTACACAGTGAAGTAGTTACAAGTATTGCTATTTAACACTAATTATTCTATTAATTCATTTGCACACAGTCAAATGGTGCCAAGTATTGCAATCTAATACCAACGTTTCCATTTTGTCCCACAGGTAAAGAGTTTCAAGTACTAAGATCTAACACTAATAATTGTACTCAATATTAGTTTGCCCAGTCGGCTGGGGCTGTAGAATACACCGACTGCTTCTCTGCAGAGGGGTAAGACCCCCACCAACGAGTGTCCTAGATATGACACAAAACAATCTGATGGTGAGGCTCCAGTAATGCTGGACCTTTGGGGAATGCGGAGTACCCCTTCATTGCCATTGCTCCCAGATCAACTCTGGCCCAGAATGGTACCACTTGATAGGGCCCTCTCTATGGGTTAAATATAATTAAACTGCATACTTAATCTAAACTGAATTGTTTGAAATAGAACTGTTTTGACATTTAACTGTGAGTAAAGAAAATCTATACTTAAACTAAACTGAATTATTCGAATTAGAATTGCTTGACTAAATCGAAATGTTTTTGATAATTAAACTATACTCATGTTAAATTGAATTGATTGAAATAGAACTGATCATTTGTATAAAAAGGATTTGGCGTTAATTAACCTACAAAGGTTGATATCCCATAAAACCCAACCAACCATCAATATTAGCCATTCGTTTGCACACAGGAAAGTGGTTCTAAGTATTGCTATGCATCAGTGACAATTCAATCAAACATCAGCCATTTGTTTACATACATTTAAATGGATATACACATATGATTTATCAATGAATAGATTGTAGGTAATTTCATTTTTAACGAGTTTGAACAAATTTTTTTGCACATTAGTCTTCTACACAGTTAAAACGTTTAAATTATTCCTATCCAACACTAATTATTCTATTCAATATCAACCATTTGTTTTTACACAGGGAAGTGGTTTTAAGTCATGTTATTTAACACTAATTATTCAACTCAACACTATTCATTCAGTTGCATACAGTCAAGTATTGCTATGTTATACCAATAATTCACTTTAGGCATGCATAGTTTCAAGTATTGCTAGTCAACACTAATGATTCTTATCAACATAACTCATTCGTTTGCACTGTTAAATGGTTCCAAGTATTGAAATGTATCATTAACTATTCAATTAAACATCAGTCATTTGTTTAAAAGATCAAACATTTCTATTTCTAACAATTCACTTTAGCTGAAGTCATTTGTTTGCACTCAGTTTTAGTGTTAAACAGTTATAATTGACTCATATATAAGACCTTATCTGGTGCCACCACTTCGGGCCAGAGCGGACCTGAGAACAATGGCAATGAAGGGGTACTCGACATTCCCCACAGCTCCAGGACTGGAGCCTCGCTATCCGATGGTTTAATGTCATACCTCTAACACTCGTTGGTGGGGTGTCTTACCCCTCTGGAGAGATGCAGTCGGTATTTTTTTACTGCCCTAGTCGACTGGGCAGACTAATACAAATAAACTAGCGGGTAAGCAAGTGCAAAAATATTATATAATAAAAAAAGGAAAGTTCCGTCGTTTTGAATAAAACTTAGAAATAGAATTTTCTATCATTTTAAACTTAAAAAATAAAATAGCATACTTTATTTATATCTTAACTTTTAGACGTTCTATGCAACTGCAAAATCTCTTAAATATAGCCCAATTTTTTTTAACAGCACTAATAAACTAGTCATTATTGTAATTAACAACTATACGAATCATGATACTTCTCTTATCAAAATTTTGCTTTTATTAATAATAGTTGATGTCATCATCATCATTATTATTATTATGATTATTATTTTTATTATTATTATTATTATTATTATTATTATTATTATTAGCTGTAGTAGTAGTAGTATCAGTATTATTATTATTATTATTATTATTATTGTAAAGTGATCATTTTAATTCATTATATCCGTGTAATTAATTTTTCACCTTTTTTCATCTGTATCAAGTTAGCCTACCTTTACGGGCCTCTGTCTTCGTAAAGGTGAAAATCTATGTGTTCCTGCCGACGAGTTCTAATTAGATCGCTAAGCTCTTCTTAGAGAACAATTTTCTTAAATCATATTAATATTTCACACCATTTTGTGGTGTTGGCCGGTCACACTTCGGCAGTTTTCGGTGCCGCCCGGTTTTACGCCACGAACAGGAATTAATCTTTTTTTTTTCTTCGGGCACGTCAGTATTTTATCTGTGAGAGTTATCTACTTGTCGTTTTCACCTCATCAATCCAACGCAGAGAAGCGCAGAGTGGCCACTGACCATGGATGAATGGCCAGAAAATCTCTTTGTTTAACACTTGATTCTGTATTGTTATTTATCTGCTTTTTTTCTTCTTTTGTTATTTACGTCAGGTAACCATTTTGTCGTCTGGTTCTTCCCAGTTTCTATTCGTTTGGTTTTATTATATTAGAATTCTTATTTCTTTTGGTTGGCATTTTGTCCTTTGACTATTGAAAAGAATGGTTTAATTTATTTTTATAATCTGGTCGCGATTTCTGACACAATAAATTGACTTGCTTTACACAACTAAAATTTGTAGTTTCGCCTTAATCTTTTTCTTTTGTAGTTTTACCTTAAACTATTTTGTTTGTATTTTCGCCTTAAACATTTTTGTTTTTTGTTTCACCTTAATCATTTTCGTTGGTAGTTTAACATTAATCGTTATCCTTTATAGTTTCGCCTTCATCTTTTCTTTTTTCGTTTATCATTAATCATATTCATTTGTAGTTTCGTCTCATTCTTTTTCGTTTGGAGTTTTGCCTTAATCTTCTTTGTTTGTGGTAGTCGCCTTAATCGCTTTCGTTTTGTACTTTCCGTTTTATCTTTCTATTAATTCTTTCTTTTCTGTCACACACTCCTTATCTTTTCTCTGACCTATCGGTGGGCCTTAGAATGGGCTGACTGAATCCCCTTCAAAGGATTAAGACATCCCCTCCAAAATGAAGTTTCCTGAGTATGACACTAAACTGCATTTGATGGTGAAGCTCCAGTTCTGGTGATCTGGAGAGTGTAGAGTACCCGTTCATTGCCATTTCACACTGATTTACTCTGACCTAGAGGGATAGCACCTGTTAGGAATCTATTGATCAAATAGGTTAATTTAAAAATTATACGCATTTGATTAGGTCGCTAGAAAAAAAATTAAAATTTGAAAAATAAAATTCAGTTCGAATTTTAAAAAATCCTTATTTTAATTTAAAAAAAATATTGAGTTTTTTGTTACTTTACACCAGCAGTACCCAGCATGTCTTACTTATCTTAATTGAATGGCTTGTGAGATGGGAGGTAAGTGACCATACAGATGCTGTTTTGTGGGTGGGGTGTTGCGTCCAGGATTTATTCAAAATGGCATCTAGCATTTGTATTTTGTTCGCATTTTGGATTTTTTCCATGTGACTCATAAGCGTCCAGCCGGTGCATTCATACCGTAGTACTAACATAATTACGGCTTGAAAGAAATCCAGTTTTGTTTTATCGGAGAGATCAACCTTCTATTAGATCGTTAACTAGTCGATAGTAATCTACGCCTTCGCTTTGCGTATGTTGACATGAGGAGAATCTTAAATAAATCTAAAAAATCATTTAAAAAAAAAAGCTCTTAAAGCTCTAAAACCCAAACATACCCAGAATAAAAGTAAAAAAAATATCTGCAAACAAAATCAAACGTCGTTACTAAGACTTCATATATATATATATATATATATATATTTGGTTTATTTTTTTGTTTAATGGCATATCAACCTTCGTTGTCGAATCCATCCTTCACGACGATGGGAAGATGAAATTGGTGATTCGAAAGAATCTGATTCTATTTCTAAGTTTTATTCAAGAGATCAAGAGCGAAATCGAAGTGCCTTGTGGCCAGTGATGTGTAAACATCAGACATCCTGAACGATAAGGAAAATAACGTATATATATATATATATATGGTTATCTTTCGATGGCTGTTTTATTCTCTTCTATAGAAGCCACTCTTATAGAGGAGCAGCAGTAGTTCCCCGATCGAACTAGCGATCCTGAGCGTAAAGTCGTCAAACGGAATATATGTGCTATAACCAAACGGGGGACATCTCCACTCTCGAAGGAACCCCACTTAAACTAGTAGACAAATTCACGTACCTAGGAAGCAGCGTCGAATCAACCGAAAAGGACATCGAAACGAGGCTAACGAAAGCATGGACAGCTACCAATAGGCTATCGATTATATAGAAATCAGACCAAACCGATAAAATGAAACGCAGTTTCTTCCAGGCAGCGGTCACATCGATACTGCTATATGGATGCACTACATGGACGCTAACAAAAGGGCTGGAGAAGAAACTGAATGGCAATTACACAAGAATGCTGCGTGCAATCCTGAACAAGTCCTGGCAGCAACACCCCACAAGACACCAACTGTACGGCCACCTGCCCCCTATCACGAAAACTATTCAAGTTAGACGAACCAGACATGCAGGACACTGCTGGAGAAGCAGAGATGAACTCATAAGCGATGTACTCTTGTGGATCCCCACACATGGCCGCGCAAAAGCAGGACGACCAGCTCGAACGTACATTCAGCAGCTATGTGAGGATACAGGATGTTGTCCTGAAGACCTACATAGGGCGATGAACGATAGGGAGGAGTGGCGAGAGAGGGTCAGGGATATCCGTGCTACCAGCGCGATATGATGATGATGATGATGATATATATATACGTATTCATAATCGGGTACAGAATTATATCTTATAAGTCACAAAGCACAAATTACAACTGAATGTGAGGGTAAATGACACAGTACCAACATATTACAATATCGATACTTTGATGCCAACCCTGTTCTTTTCAATAATCCATCCTTGTCTTGGATATATATATATATATATATATATATAATGCGGGTGTGTGAATTTAAGCAGCAGATTTTTCTTGTTAGCATAATTTATTCGTCGCATCTCTTATACCTGAACCTTTAAAAAAACTTCGTCCAAAACTTTTTTTGACAAAATCAATTTTTTTATGATGACCTATGGTTGAAATTAGCTGGAACAATAAAAAAATAACATAGCAGAAATATCTCTATTCTGGTTATCACTTTTGTTCATCCACACACACACACACACACACTCACATACATATAGGCATACATATATGTTTACACACACACAATTATATACACATATGAAGGCACACACACACACACACACACACACACACACACACATATATAGATAGGCATACATATATGTTTGCACACACACACACACACACACCTACATATATATACACACATATATATATATACACATATATACAATGTGTATACGGTCCCACAACAATATATATCACAACATATAATCTGAGTCGTCAGTTCTTAACCTGGTTTACATTCTACATCATATATCTTTTACAATTAAAATATATTGTGATATTGCTCGGCCTTTTGTGTGCCTGAGTATCAAGGCGGCATTTTCTCTTTTAGACAAGTTTAATTGAATTGGACACTTCTTGTTTGTCTACAATCTTTGACCCGTTAAAGTTTTCGTATAAATCATTTGACATTTGGATGTAAAGAATTTAGGAAGGCGACGTATTTTCCCCAAGTATTTTCTGTGGGTCATGTAAAAACTTGGACAATCCAAAGATACACACACACACACACACACACGCGCGCATATATATATATATATATATATATTCTTTGACAACGGAAGTGTAAAGCAGCTTAATGATCATTAAGAATTACTGGTACCAAAAAGATAAATTTTTATTTACGTGCTGTAATTTGTCAAAGAATATATATATATATATATATATATATATATATATATATATATATGCGCGCGTGTGTGTGTGTGTGTGTATCTTTGGATTGTCCAAGTTTTTACATGACCCACAGAAAATACTTGGGGAAAATACGGCGCCTTCCTAAATTCTTTACATCCAAATGTCAAATGATTTATACGAAAACTTTAACGGGTCAAAGATTGTAGACAAACAAGAAGTGTCCAATTCAATTAAACTTGTCTAAAAGAGAAAATGCCGCATATTTACCCAACCCCTCCGCTCGGACAGGATATGACACAAGGTCAATTTTTAAGCGGAGTTTCACAGGTTTTGAATTCAGAGTTTTCCTTCTCCTAGACTAGTTGCCTCACCAAGGCTGAAGAACCTAGTCTGTCCTACTATTTACCCATAGCTGGAGGGAGAATAATTGGATTCATACCTTTCCCAAGGGTATTAGTGCTATGTGAAATGCAATCAGTCCAGGATTTGAACTCGCATCGCCGTGTCCAATTCCTGCGACGATAACCATTACACCATGGGCACCTCCAAAATGTCAAATGATTTATACGAAAACTTTAACGGGTCAAAGATTGTACAGACAAACAAGAAGTGTCCAATTCAATTTCAAATACATATATGACAATTTCGCTGAATCAAGTCTTGATAGAAGAATTAGATAAGAACACAATGGATAAAAAAATATTCGTTTCTTTAAATTGAATCGTTTTAAAAGGAAGATAAAAGGACTAACAAGAATATTGAACTGAAAAATAAATAAATAAATAAACAAACAAAAAAAAAAAAGACAATCAAATTCTTGTGTAACGGACAATTGAAAAAAAAAAGAAAAAAGAAAAGAAACTAACAACCGTAAAACAAGACAAAAGAAAAAGCAGTGGGAAAATTTAATGAACATGAAAATGAAATTAGGATTTGAAATAATTAGAAACTCCTCAGCCACACTGACTGCCCCCTTGAGGTAGGGGAGGTAATAAAGTCGGGAGGAATGGGACACTGAGTGATGGAGCGGGTAAGACAAGAACAGATGAAAGAAATACAAGAATGACAGGGAAGTAACCCAGCGAGAAAGAAATTATGTGGACAAAAAACGATGTGTAAAAATGATGGATAAAAATAGTGTTATAAAAACGATAATGAAAAGGGAAAAAATTGAGATAATTAAAGGTTAAAATTAGGTTTTGAATGTAAATATTTTCGTCAATAGCCACTTTTTTGTAATTGTTTTTTTTTTATTAAATCTGGAGGTTTTTGTATAATTTTACCAAACATTGTTGAACAGTGAGGATGAATTGCGTTAGTGTGAATAAAAATTATTTGAAGGCATGAACCTAAAGTTGAGCAAATCTTTGAAAATACCCTTCCCCAATCAAAAAAAATAATTGAAAAACATATGTACCATATTTGCAGTTAACGCTATGTGCGAAATGGGTGAAATGGACATCGAATGTTCATAACGATAGAACATATAAAGAACATATGAATCTCGGAATTCGAAAACACGTAACGACTTCTTGTTCAGGTACGAAACCTTTTTATTAACTTTGAGTTAAAGGTTTCGACGTAAGGAGGAGAGACACAAACTTCTATGCTGTCTTATTCATTTGGTCCCCAACTCGTGCGGCCCCCCCCATAGGGCGCAAGTTCGCCTCGCGTCTGCGAGCTCCAAAAATCGATCCTTCTCGTTTGGCGTCTAGTACCCGACTCTTACTTTCTTCAAATCACACACAAACCTCCGCGCGCTTCCGGTGCGTGACGTCACCTGCACCCTGTCCCCCCGTTTCGTCTCGGACTATTATGACATCTGAGTGACACCTCCATCCTCCCGCGCGCCCCCGCGTTAACACCTGCCTCAATGTTGCACCTAACTAACCCATGTGCTGAGCCGAAAGGTTCTCAGCCTAACTAAACTCAAAGGCATGAACCGAACTCCCTCGGCTATTATATAACACAAACAAGCTCCCAACAAAACAAAACACCCCCCACAAAAAAAAAAGGCTAATACAAACAAAAAATAAAAATGGTATACATACATACCTACATAAACAGATAATTGTCGTATAAAGAAACCAGTGATCATAGATAAGCATCTATGCATTTAAATATAGAGTGGGTTAGTAGTAAACCATGCCTGAACCCAGAGTCATCATCTTATGAAGGCTTTGTTAGAAGCAATGCTGTTGTATAAACATCAGTTATTGTATGATACCTCCTATCATCATCATCATGTCGTGCCGCCAGCACGGATATCCCTGACCGTCTCTCGCCACTTCTCCCTATCATTCATCGCCTCCGGTAGGTCTTCAGGATTACATCCTGTGTCCTCACATAGTTGCTGTATGTAAGTTCGAGCTGGTCGACCTGCTTTTGCACGGCCAAAGTAGACCATACACTGTGAGTTCTAAAAAAGGACTCATTTTAGGTCATATGAGAAACACCGTGACAACAAGTAGTTGCAGGGAATAAGAAAAGGAAGTTGACGGCAAAGTGTGTGGCAGAGGAATTTTTGGGTTGGTGGGATGGTTGGGTTTTATGGCATATCAACCTTTGTAGGTTATTTAATGCCAAATCCATTTTTATACAAATAATCCGTCCTATTTCAAACTATTCCATTAAGCATACAAAAACAGTTCCATTTCAAAGAATTCAGTATGCCCGGTATATATATATATATATATATATATATATATCCGTGCTGGAGGCACGACATGATGATGATGTATATATATATATATATATATATATATTTGTATATATATGTATATGTATATATATATGTATATATATGTGTATGTATATATATATGTATATATACATGTATATATATTTATGTATATATATATGTATATATATAAATAAATATATATATATGTATACATATATATGTATATAAATATGTATATTTGTATTAGGTACCCTGATGAGCCGCTTAGGCGAAACTGTTGTAGGTTAGTTCCTGACTCAGGAAATAATTTTTGTCACTATATATATATACATATATATATATGAGTGTGCATATATATATATATATATATATATATATATTTTCATCATATAATGTGTGAAAGCACGTGCGATACTCTGTCCTCATCAGCCGCCAACCAGGAGTGATAACACAGTTTCGGTTGCTCAAGGCGGTACTTCCACTCCTGGCGTTACCAAGCAGCTTTTGCCACCGGACAGGGTATTAAGAGAATTATATATATATATATGTATATATATATATGTATACACGCCAGATTAATTAGGAGCAGAGACTACATTGGACGTTAATCTTCATTTTTAGTGTGCAGTTTGTGATTTAAAAAAACAACAAAAAAAAAACGCGTTTACTTTTGGCCGTTAATGTTATTACGCGTTTACAGTAACCATTTCTTACGAAATCGCACAAGAATCGTGGTTCCGCGTGTATTTCCTTCATGCTGAAAATTTCTCGCTTTCGACGAAATCCAACTTGATGCATATTGTGCCGCGGTCTGAAGATGATTTGAGACAACTTTCAAACTGCGGCCAGTGATTCCTATTTTTGAAAGAAACGAAATGACTGAGTGTTCTAGAAAACCACGACACCCAACCTCAATAGGAATCACATGGCATATCCAACTCTTTTCCACGCAGTCGGCACGCAGTGTCTCGTAGCGGTTTTTCTTCCGCTCGTGTGTTTTCTCCAGGTTTTCTTCCCAGGGGACAGTCAGTTCTATGAGGTTGACACTCTTCTTTGAATCGGACCATGCTACAATGCCTGGCCGCTTGTCTGTTTGAATAGTTAGAACTGGAAATTGTACAGATGTCTTGAGATCCGCTGAAATTTTCCAGTCACTAGCTCCATTCAGTAGCTTCATATTATGATTTTTTTGTTTCCTTACAGGACATTCACCTTCCTTGGGAAACTGAATTATGGGTTCCTTGGCTGTTATAGATTGCTGATTTGCTGTCTCACATTGTGCTCTTAACAACTCTATTATCACCTCTAACACCTTGTTATCTCGCCATACGTACATCTGAAGCGATTGTGGATATGCAGATAGTACGTGGTGCAAAGTACCCCGATCACTTTTACACGACAAGTACAGGTCCGAATTGGTATATCCCCATAATTGTAGGTTGGTCGCATTTGGTAAGAGATCATAAATAGAGCGAAGAAGGAATGATATCGCCAGTGGTTCCATTGCAGTTAAGGATTTTCACGATAATTTAATTGGTTCGATATCATTCCATTTTGTCCAAGCACATTGTTTGGCCTGAGTAATAGCACTGGCTTTTCTTTGCTCTTCCTCAAACATCCTGACTTCTTCGCTCACCATGTCCCTTTTTCCTTTTGGGACCACTTTGGAGAATACCTTTTTGCTGGTGCTACCCAGCCCAGCTCGATTGGTTTGAGTGACGCCTATGATATCTTTGATTCGTAGGCTGCATTCCGTCTCCCGGGCGGCCTTAACGGCCGACCACTTCGTACCTGATTTTCTTTCTGGATACGCCTTCCGAATGATCTCGTCGGGTGAGTCCTTCATCATCATATGGAGGCGTACTTTCCCAATTTTGAATTGTTCTACCAGTGAGGATATTCGGAGCTGTAGGTTTCCAGAATTGGTATGTAAACCCACTTTCAAAAAACATTTAGAAACTCCGAGCGACTTACGCAGGTATTTGTTGCTATACTGTTGAATCCGTTCAACGCGAGATATCGCAATCTCGTACATCTGTAAGGGCCACAAAAGACGGGGTAGCGGACCATGTTGATAACACCAAGCCTTCATCTTAACGGGTAGATAAGTATATATATACATATATATATGCATATATATATGTATATTTATATGTGTATATATATGTATGTATATATATATATGTATATATATATAGGTATATATGTATATACATATGTATATATATATGTATATATATATATATGTATATATTCATACGTATATACATATATGTATATGTATATATATATATCTACATATATATGTATATTTGTATATATATATATATATAAGTATATAATTACGTACATATATATATGTATCTCTAGATATATATGTATATATATATGTATGCTTATATGTATATATATGTATATATATGTATATATGTGTGTATATTCACGTATATATATATGTATATATATATATGTATATATTCATGTATATTTATATATGTATATATAAGTATATATATATGTATATATATGTATATATGTATTTATATACGAGGATCATTAAATAATTTTCCAGACTTTTTTCGTAGAGGCATTTTTATTGATAGTACACACATGAAACTCTAGTCCCCTTTGAAGTAATCTTCTCCGGCTGCAATGCACTTGTTGTACCGTTCCAAATACTTCTGGAACGCCCCATGGAAGTCCTCTTGTGTGAGCATGTCAATGACATTCGTCACAGCCTCTTTTATCTCCTCAATTGTCTCATAACGATAGCCTCTGAGCTTAGGGAATAACCAAAAGTCCCAGGGAGAAGGGCTGGACTATAGGGAGGGTGAGGAACTGTCTTGATGCCCATCTTGCTCAAATAGTCTGTGACAAGGATGGAGTTGTGGACTGGTGCATTGTCCCGGAGGAAATGCCACTGACCCGATTTGAAGAGTGCTGGCCTCTTCATGACGGAAGCTCTTCCTGAACTCCCTTAAAACCTCAACATTGTAACCCTTAAACTTTGGCCAATCAACACTGGTCTATTGACTTCCTTGACGCCACACCTTTCATCATCCCTTACAGACTCCCTGCCTTCCTTGAATCTCTTATGCCACTCAAAAACTGATGTTCGATTCATGCAAGATGGTCGAAAAGCAGTCTGAAGTATTTCATACGTTTCTGTGACATTTTTTCCAAGTTTAAAACTCAACTTTATTGCGTATCGTTCTTCTAAAGTGTCCTGACGTCCAGATTGCATTTTTGAAATTCACCAGCTGTAACAATCGGGCTTTAGTAGGGTGTATTTCAATTGCTGCTGTAGCTGTTGATTTGAACCTGGAATCATAAAAATTGGTCAGTCATCTCATGAGATGTATAGCAATAACATAGTGAATTTTCAAGAGTCTACGACAATTTTAAATGCCTGTGCAAAAAAGCCCGGAAACTCATTGGATGCCCCATGCATATATACATATATATATATATATATGTATATATATGTGTATATATATATGTATTTGTATATATATATATATGTATATATATATATATTTATGTATATATATGTATATATATATGTATATATATATTTATATATATGCATATACATACGTATATATATATATATGTATATATGTATATACACATGTATATATATGTATATGTATGTATATATATATATATATATATATATGTATGTATATATATATATATATATATATAGTTCTATTGCAAAAATCCTTTTTAAAAAACAATGATATATATATATATATATATATATATCCCTATAGACACACATACACACATACACACACACACACACACACACTCTCACACACACACACACACACACATATGTATATTTGTGAGTGTATGTGTGTATATATATATTGAGGTGTATATGTATGTATGTTGAAATGTGTGAGTGTGTGTGCGTATATGTATATTGAGATATGTGAGTTTGCGTGCGTGCGTGTGCCTATATTGAGACGTGTGTTCGTGCATGTATATTGAAATATGTGTGTATATATATATACATATTGATATATATTTGTGTTTGTTTGTGTGTATATGCATATTGTGGTATATTCATATGTGTGTGTGTTTGTGTCTGCATATATATATATATATATATATATATATATATATATATATATATATATATATATATATACTGTTCTTTTGCAAGGATGCCTTCGGTGTTAAACAACCTACTTAGTTTGATTTGCCACTTACCAATGAAGCCAAACCTTTGCTATTTCTTTTTATTAATTTCTTCGCATTTTTTCCTTTTTTCATCGTTGTTCCCTTTTTCTTTTAATTCTTTCCTTTTTCTTCTATCACCATTTCTTCAGAATTCTTCTTACTTGAAAATATAATAAATACCCAAAACAAAAGAAATATAGTAACTACAGAACTAACGTTTTTGATATCCATAGATGGATATTCATGAATATATGTACACATTTTTTAAATTTATTCTCAGTCTCACGTATTCACACACACACACACACACACACACACACACACACACACACACACACACACACACACACACACACACACACAGATAGGTGAAAGTGCAATACAGTAGTCATTTTTTTGTATATACACATGGTCTCATATATGTTTGTGTGTCTGAGTATGTGCATGTTTATAAATATATATACAGAGTGGGTCAAAATGATCTGATATTTCCGTATGTGTAACAAAAGCAAATTAGAATTAATAATGAAAAAAGTATTTTTATTTTCCAAATGTTCCTAAGATACCATTTTCTTTTATTTTGTTTCAGGTTATCCATATAGATTGGACGAGCCAATATCGCGCTTTTATTGTGGAAACGTTTATCAAAAACGAGTCAGTAACTGCCGCGCAAAAAAGCATTCGTGCGCACTTGAGGCTTTTAGACATGATCTGGTACCTACTCGAAACACGATTTTATTATGGTTGGTTGGTTGGGTTTTATGGCATGTAATCCTTTGTAAATTATTAAATGTCAAATCCATTTTTATAAAAATGGACAGTTCTATTTCTAACTATTCAGTTTAGCATAAGTATACAGTTTAATTGTAAAAAACATTTCTATTTCAAGCTATTGAGTCTAGTCAAATAGTTCTAATTCAACCAATACAGTTTAGTATAAGTGTTGGGTATCACCTACCGATTCGACACAATGAGCTGGTCCATCTGCCATATATGGCAGTAACTTCTAATACCAGCAGCTACGTTTAGTCTACGTCTAGCAGTCTACGAGTCTGAGACCAGAAGAGCCGTTCCTTATAACGAAGCCAATTCTATTGTTGAAGTATATCATTACTCTATCACTAATCCTATGTTCTTATTACTACCAGTCTCTCTTTTGTAAATACTCTATCCTGTAAATATAACTATTTCCTCACATATCGTGGTTTGTCTTATTATTACTAGTACTTGTGTTCACTAACCAGAACACAAGGAGGTGTCCTCGTGGTGTAATGGTTAAAGTG
The DNA here is from genome assembly GCA_963585895.1 of Sepioteuthis lessoniana. Lineage (NCBI taxonomy): Eukaryota > Metazoa > Mollusca > Cephalopoda > Myopsida > Loliginidae > Sepioteuthis > Sepioteuthis lessoniana. The sequence continues at coordinate 26,893,983 of OY757943.1, forward strand.
ATAGTACGCGAGTTCGTACTCCAGTCGCGCTATTACGTTCACTTTCGGGCAAATACCTTTGGGAAAGGTATGAACCCCCTTATCCTCCCAGCTATGGGTTAAATAGTACCACTACTGTTCTTCTAGGAGAATAGGTTTGGCATTAAATAACCTAAAAAGAGTTGATATGCCATTAAACAAAGAAACCAAACCAAACCAGAACACAACAATAAGTATAGATTTTGTTTACTCACAGTTAGATGTCAAAACAGTTCTATTTAAAAAAAAATTCAGTTTAACGTAAGTACAGTTTCAATATCAAATATAAAAAATAATTCAGTTTAGCATTAGTATGCGATTAAGATGTAAGTACACAGTTTAATTGTCAAAAACATTTCTATTTCAATCAATTGAGTTTAGTCAAACAGTTCTATTTTAAACAATTCAGTTTAGCATAAGTACGCAGTTTAAATATCAAAACAATTCTATTTCAAGTAATTTATTTAAGCATAAATACGTAGTCAATGTATTTATTCTACAGCCCCAGCCGACTGGGCAAGATTTTATTGTGGCTTATTAACTTCAGAGCAACTGGATCAGCATTGAAACAAAATTGTTGCCATTCCCCATGAAATAATTGGCCGAGTTATGAACAACTTTCACGAACGTATTCCTCAGTGTGGTGGCAATAACATTTGACTGATGCCATTTTTAAAACAAAATAAAATAAAATTGCATCATATGTACATTTGGAAAAAAAAAACACTTTTTTATTATTTATTCTGATTTGCTTTTATTAAAACTACTAATATATCAGATCATTTTGACCTACCATATATATATATATATATATATATATATATATATATATATATATATATATATATATATATACTGTGTATCACAAAAGTGAGTACACCCCTCAGATTTCTGCAGATATTTAAGTATATCTCTTCATAAATTAACTCTATTATATAAGCTGCACACAGACTACTTTTCATTGTGTCAAAGTGTCATTTTGTCAGTGTTGTCCCATGAAGAGATATACTTAAATATCTGCAGAAATGTGAGGGGTGTACTCACTTTTCTGACACACACACACACTATATATATATATATATATATATATATATATAACATCTGTGCACGCAAACATTTCATGTATATAAGTATCTACCTCCACACGCATATAAAAGAAACCAACAATTGATTCATCGCTTTGTGGGTGGAGCGAATACTTAATTTCCTAAGTATTCTTCCCCAAGGAAATGAATATGTGAAATACTGACAGCCTCGTGCAGGATTTGAACTCAGGTAGCTGAGTTCCTTAACGGCGACTATAACCTTTACGTCGCGGTATTAGAAGAGCTATGAAAGTCTATTATAAATATTAATTTTCGACGATACGTTATGCAATGATTATTGATAAATATCAAGTTATATTCATTATGAAACAAGGGAAGACAAGAAGGTCCACGGAAGAAGTCATGAATTTGTATATCGTATAATTTATTTGTTGATATTCAGCAATTCAAAAAAAATATTTTTGCGACGAGGCTTCAACTTCGGAATATGTCCGTCCCTTTTACCTATAGGTTCATTGATGAATGACGAAAGCCGGGCAGAAGAAGACGAAAGTTGCAAAAATAGAGCTCTCTCCTCTCCCCAAGCGCGTCCAGCACAGATTACGCATGCTCACATATTCGCGCCATAATTATCTCGTGTGAAAATGATCGATTCGCGCATGCGTAAACGAATTAGCCAGGCAAAATAGTCGCTAAATGAAATTAGGTAGCGAAACAGTGGCAAGAAATCAAAGCCGCTGTATTTCAGATTTGACAGGATTTCAAAAATCTATTCAATATAATCACACGGCATGTATTCCCTCTGTAGTCTCAGTAAAGGGGACCCAAACGACCACATTTGAAGGAAGAGGGGGAAGATCGACGAGTGAGAAAAAGTTAAGCCCAATGGAAGTGGTGTGGAGGTAGAAAGTTCGACTGAGGACAGTCGGGAATTTGCACGAAAATCATTATTAAAAATAGGAAAACGGAAACGGAGCAGATTGAAAACTGTACATACACAGAAACTTTCCCGGGAGACGAGTCCTCTATATTTGAAGAAAGATAGAAAATATTAAGGAAAAATATTTTCGAGACATCCGTTGATTTGTTTGTTCGGTATTTTGTTTTCTTTTTTTTTTCTTTGACATCTTTTATGTTTAATTTTGCGGTGTTGATAGAAAGAAAGAAAGATAGATAGAAAGCAGTAAAGAAAGAAAGAAAGAAAAATAGGAAGATAAGAAAGAAGGTTGAAAAGAAAGAAAAAATAAGCGAAAAGGAAAAAGGAAAGCAAAAAATGCACAAAAGAAAGAAAGACAGAAAGAAAGGAACAAAGAAGGAAAGACAGAAATCGAAGAAGATAACAAAGAAGATAGAAAAGAATGAAATAAGGAAACAAAGAAGGAGAAAAAGCGAAAAGAAAGATGTTAAGAAAAAATGCACGAAAGAAAGAAAGAAAAAAGAAAGAAAGAAAAAAGAAAAAAGGAAAGAAAACAGAAAAAAAGAAGATAACAAAGAAGAGAGAAAAGAATGAAATAAAGAAACCAAGAAGGGGGGAAAACGAAAAGGAAGAAGGTAAGAAAAAATGCACAAAAGAAAGAAAGATGGCATAAAAAATTAAATAAGGAAACAAAGAAATAAAAAAAACGAAAAGGAAGAAAGTAATAAAAATATCAGAAAAGAAAGAAAGAAAGAAACAAAGAAAAAGCAATGAAGGAAAGATAGAAAAAAAAGAAGGTAAGAAAGAAGGTAGAAAAGAATGAAATAAGGAAACATGAAAAGAAGGAAAAAAAGCGAAAAGCAAGAAAGTAAGAAAAATGCACAAAAGAAAGAAAGAAAGAAAGAAAGAAAGAAAGAAAAAGAAGCAAAGAAGTAAATACAGAAAAAGAAGATAAAAAAGAAGGTAGAAAAAAAATGAACAAAAAATGAAGGAAAAAAGCGAAAAGGGAGAAGGTAGGAATAAATGGACAAAAGAAAGAAAGAAAGAAAGAAAGACGCACAGACAGAAAAAGAAGATGAGAAAGAAGGTAGAAAAGAATGAAATAAGGGCACAAATAAGGAGAAAAAAAGCGAAAAGGAAGAAAAAATGGACAAAAGAAAGAAAGAAAGAAAGAAAAAAGCAAAAGGAAGAAAAAATGGACAAAAGAAAGAAAGAAAGAAAAAAGCAAAGAAGGAAAGACAGAAAAAGAAGAAGATGAGAAAGAAGGTAGAAAAGAATGAAATAAGGGCACAAATAAGGAGAAAAAAAGCGCAAAAGAAGAAAAAATGGACAAAAGAAAGAAAGAAAGAAAGAAAAAAGCAAAAGGAAGAAAAAATGGACAAAAGAAAGAAAGAAAGAAAAAAGCAAAGAAGGAAAGACAGAAAAAAAAGAAGATGAGAAAGAAGGTAGAAAAGAATGAAATAAGGGCACAAATAAGGAGAAAAAAAGCGAAAAGGAAGAAAAAATGGACAAAAGAAAGAAAGAAAGAAAAAAGCAAAAGGAAGAAAAAATGGACAAAAGAAAGAAAAAAGCAAAGAAGGAAAGACAGAAAAAGAAGAAGATGAGAAAGAAGGTAGAAAAGAATGAAATAAGGGCACAAATAAGGAGAAAAAAAGCGAAAAGGAAGAAAAAATGGACAAAAGAAAGAAAGAAAGAAAGAAAGAAAAAAGCAAAAGGAAGAAAAAATGGACAAAAGAAAGAAAGAAAGAAAAAAGCAAAGAAGGAAAGACAGAAAAAGAAGAAGATGAGAAAGAAGGTAGAAAAGAATGAAATAAGGAAACAAAGAAGGAAAAAAAATTAAGCGAAAAGGAAGAAAGTAAGAAAAAAATCCACAAAAGAAAGAAAGAAAGAAAGAAGCCAAGAAGGAAAGACATAAAAAGAAGAAGATAAGAAAAAAGGTAGAAAAGAATGAAATAAAGAATCAAAGAAGGAAAAAAAGCAAAAAGGAAGAAGGTAAGAAAAAAATCACAAAAGAAAGAAGCAAACAAATAAACAAGAAAGAAAGAAAGAAAGAAAGAAAGAAAGAAAGAAAGAACGAAAGAAGCTTATTGAGTAGATAGAAAGAATCTTAGTGTTTACCTGGGAGTGTTTGAAAAAAAAAAAAAGTTAAAAAGAAAGAAAATAAATAAATAAAACGGAATACAGAAAAATAAAAGCCAGAAATAAATATTGAGTCATAAAATATGACAAAAGCATAATGATAAAATGTTGGAATATGAAGGGCAAAAAACCGGGTGTGTGAATTTAATTTGAGAGAGAGAGAGAGAGAGGGAGAGAGAGAGAGAGAGAGAAGGAGGAGAAACAGTGCGGTAAACCAAGAGAAACGTTATAAGAGGGTAGTTAATTAATTGGAATGATAAAAGCAAAAGTTGATTGAAGTTAGTGATGTTGAAAAGAAAGAAGAAAAATGAGAGTGAGTGAGTGAGTAAGTGAATGAGTGTGTGTGAGAGTGAGTGAGCAAGAGAGAGAGAGAGAGAGAGAGAGAGAGAGGAAAAAGTGAGGTTAACCGATTGAAACGCAAGAAGTGGGTGGTTAATAGGAATAATAGAGGGGAAAGAAGGTTGAAGTTAGAGGTATGCAAAAGAAAGGAGAGAGAGAGAGAGAGAGAGAGAGAGAGAGAGAGAGATAGAGAGATAGAGAGAGAGAGAGATCAAGGTGAGAGAAAGGAAGAACACGAGGAGAAAAAAGAAGAAAAGAAAGAGCAGAGAATAAAGAATGTGAATAATGAAGGAGAAGATAGGAGGAAATCAAACTGAAGAAAAGGCCAAATTATAAGAAGGAGTATTCATTAAAAGTGGAAGAACAGAAAACCGAAATGAGAGAGAGAGAGAGAGAGAGAGAGAGAGAGAGAGAGAGAGAGGGGGTAAAATATAGAAAAGGAAGTCGAGAATTTTGAAAAAAAAAGGCGGGAAAATAAAGAGGCAAAGTATAAAAAAGTGTTGAGTGGAGACTCCAAGAAATAATTACATTCTTTTCACTTTTTCGTTTTAATAGAACAAAATTTCTTTTTGTTGTGATTTAAAATGGAGAGCGTTAAAATCCTAAATTAGATCAATTGTGTTAATCATAATCAATAGCGTGATTCCAAATCGGGAAGTTCGATGAGAGACACGGAGGAAGGGAGGGGAGTTTGGTAAAGAGACCTGCTCGTTTTCTGATTGGAAAGAGGTTGCTTAGATGCTAACGGACGCAAGGGGCGAGCCAAATGTTGGCAAATTTCACGCGGCTTGGACAGAAAATAGCATAAATCATACAAAGGAGATGGGAGAAAGGGGGAGTTGGGTGAACAAAGAAAAATTAGTGGGGAGAATGAGCTGGGGGGGGTAAAAACAGAAGAATATGAAGATGAAGAAACATACTATGAAGAAAGAGAGGAAAATGAAGAAAGGAAAATATAGATGACTATTATTGCTGCTTTTGCCGTTAACAACCCCCCACCCCCCACATGTATATATATATGTATGTATATATGCATGTGTGTGTGTATACATAGATATATATATATGTGCATACATATATATATATATATATATATATATATATATATATGTATGTGTATACACACACACACACACACACATATATATATATATATATGAATAGGTTCGCAATTGAATTCAAATTTTGAATATCAACTATACGGTATCATGATAAATGAATTAATAGATAATCCAAATACGGACCTATTCATTCTAATGTATTAACTTTTCTCTCGTTGGACCAACAACAATCTCTCTCTGTCTCTCTGTCTCTCTCTCTGTCTCTGTCTCTCTATCTATATATCTTACGTTATTCAGCAAATTCTGTCAAATTTTAGTATAAACTGTTTAAATTTTAACTTATTATTTTAATAGTAGTTGTATAGAATATTAACGTTTCTAATAATTTTCATCACTTCTTTCAGAATTTGATTTTGAAAGTTATATGTCCCGAATCATGAATATCAAAACAGAAACGAAGCGTTTAATTTTTTTTTTCATGAGTTCAAGCTTGGTTATCATTTTTCTTTATGATAATGCTCAGCCACATGTTGCCAGGATGATATTGCAGACACTCGGTGACTTGAAACATGAAACTTTTCCACATCCACCATATTTCTTTTGATCTCTCACCCACCAAATACCATTTTTTCAAGCATCCGAACATTTTTAACGCTAAAAAAATATTCCTTTCTAAAGGAGAAGTAGAAACTGCATCTAATGATTTCTTGAAAACCTTTTGAGTTTTATCGTATAGGCATAAATAACATCGTTAATTGATAGCAGAAATGCCTTGAAATTCAGGTGTCATATTTTGACTGATTTTCACCAATGGCCCGGAAGACCTAGATCGAGTCATACAAAAGACTCAAAAAATGGTACTTGATGCTTGCTTGCTTTCAAACAACCCAGTTTAGCATAAGTACCTGATAGGGCCCTATCTATGGGTCAAATAGAACTAAAATGTGTACTTATGCTAAACTGCATTACTTGAAATAGAACTATTTTGACATGTGAACTGTGTATTTATGCTAAACTGAACAACTTGAAATAGAACTGTTTTGATATTCAAACAGCGTCATTATGCTCAACTGAATTGTTTGAAATAGAACTATTTTGACATTTAACTGTGTGTAAAGAAAATCTATACTTATACTAAACTGAATTAGCTGAATTAGATCTGTTTGAATAAACTTAATAGCTTGAAATAGAAATGTTTTTGACAATCAAACTGTGCATTTATGCTAAACTGAATTGTTTGAAATAGAATTATTCATTCGTATAAAATGGATTTGGCGTTAAATAACCTACAAAGGTTTATATGCCACAAAACCCAAACAAACAAACAAACATCTAAAATCAATTTCAGATTTTGATTAGGAGTCATAACGAAAATATTAAATGTAAGTATAATCTATTATGAATCAGTAAAAAAACTAATTTAGATAAGGGATATCGTAGCAATTTAGAAATAATTTAGCTAAATAAGGAGATAAGTTGAAAACCGCGTCTTTGTTTGAATCTATTATGAAATTGAAATAATGCTAGATTCAGCAGTATTTCTGTGTTGTTTATTAACTAACATTTTAGAATATTCAAAATTAAAATTATATTTGATTCTAAATTATGTTTTACTACAATTTCTTATCGTCACATTTTTTTGAATTATCGGATGTCTTAAAAAATCCACTTTTTGATAAATCTGGAAGTCTATCCCTAAAAATTATCCCAACCTACACTAGAGGTTGTATATACATCAGCTTCAGTTAATGGATCTTTTTTTTTCTTTTTAATGTTTCTGATTGTTTTAGAAGAGTTGTAACAGTTTGGATACCAAGTTGTTAAGATTTTTTTGTGTGGTTGAATTAGTAGGTACAATGATATATCTGTGTAAGAGGTTACTATTGGGAAAATGGTTTTTATCTATGAAAATTGTGCAACTTTTTCTTTTATAAATATTAAAAGCTTTTATTTTGACATTTAACTGTGTGTAAAGAAAATCTATACTTATACTAAACTGAATTAGCTGAATTAGATCTGATTTGAAAGCAAGCAAGCATCAAGTACCAAGTTGTTAAGATTTTTTTGTGTGGTTGAATTAGTAGGTACAAATTTTCATCATACAACGTGTGGAAGCACGTGCGATACCCTAGCCTCATCAGCCGCCATCCAGGGTGATAACAAGCAAAGCAAGCATCAAGTACCAAGTTGTTAAGATTTTTTTGTGTGGTTGAATTAGTAGGTACAATGATATATCTGTGTAAGAGGTTACTATTGGCAAAATGGTTTTTATCTATGAAAATTGTGCAACTTTTTCTTTTATAAATATTAAAAGCTTTTATTTTGACATTTAACTGTGTGTAAAGAAAATCTATACTTATACTAAACTGAATTAGCTGAATTAGATCTGATTTGAAAGCAAGCAAGCATCAAGTACCAAGTTGTTAAGATTTTTTTGTGTGGTTGAATTAGTAGGTACAAATTTTCATCATACAACGTGTGGAAGCACGTGCGATACCCTAGCCTCATCAGCCGCCATCCAGGGTGATAACAAGCAAAGCAAGCATCAAGTACCAAGTTGTTAAGATTTTTTTGTGTGGTTGAATTAGTAGGTACAATGATATATCTGTGTAAGAGGTTACTATTGGCAAAATGGTTTTTATCTATGAAAATTGTGCAACTTTTTCTTTTAATAAGTATTAAAAGCTTTTATTTTAGAATCTTATAAAAGAGAATACTGAAATTGTGTGAAAGAATATTCTATACAATCAAGTTTATCATTTAAGTATAAATGGTCACAAATTCTAAGGACATGTAAAAACCTCTGATTATTCTTAATATTTTTTCAGTATTCTTTGGCCTAATGAGTAGGGTTCGATAATGGTCCGGAAGAACGAGCTTCAATCCCAAATCAAATTAAAAAAAGAACAACCCCCCAAAGAAAACAGCCCCTCCCCCCCAAAAAAAGAAAAAAAAGAAAAGCAACAAGAAAAAACAAAAAAAAAAAAAAAAACAAAAGCAAAAACACAAAAAAAAAAAAAAATAGAAAAACAAAAATCAAAACTAAAACGTACGTTGTCATATATATATATATATATATATATATATATATTTCGTATTTACATACAGCTGGATTTAATTTCATTTTCCTCTAATATACATATATATATATATATATATATATATAGAGAGAGAGAGAGAGAGAGAGAGAGAGAAAGTGTGTGTGTGTGTTTGTGTGTGTGTGTGAGAGAGAGAGAGAGAGGGAGGGAGAAAGATTGACAGACAGACGAGTACGATGGTTTTCAAGAAATTCCGAGGAGTGACTGATCTTATTTTATACCTTAAACATTACTTTTGCATTCAATTGTTGGAATATTGTGATGTTTGCTCTTAACCACTCGCACAGAGCGCATTGTAATAACTTCAGGTGGTAGAATGGTCTTGTGACCATTTTAGATTTTACCTAACATTTTACATCTTATATTGCGATGAGTCATCTATCTATCTATCTATCTATCTATAAAAGAATTGCAAATAAGAAAAGTTGCACGATAATTGTACTCGATGCTAAAACAGATGAGAAACTATAAAGTTAAGAATATCAAATTATGAAACCTACTTATGTTTCATGTGTTTTCCACAATCCCGTAAAAATTGGTCATTCCAGCGTCTATATTTAGTCACGGGACATGTTATTGCTTACACGAAGTAGAAATGTGGTAAGGTGTTAGAACACGTAAACATTCAAACGAAGAAAAAATGTTTCTATGCAGGACACTGCTGGAGAAGCAGAGATGTACTCTTATGGATCCCCACACAAGGCCGCGCAAAAGCAGGGCGACCAGCTCGAACGTACATTCAGCAGCTATGTGAGGATACAGGAAGTTGTCCTGAAGACCTACCTAGGGCGATGAACGATAGGGAGGAGTGGCGAGAGAGGGTCAGGGATATCCGTGCTACCAGCACGATATGATGATGATGATGATGACTGTCTAAAAAAGAGAACACATTATAGGATTAAACAGGGTCAGGTGGTAGATTACATAAGATAAATTTGTCGATATGTCTACACTTGGATACTAATTCACTTCTGATGTTTAGCAAATTGTTCTTATATATAGTCCAATAAGGGCACCTCTAGTGGTGTAATGGTTAGCAAGTTAGACTAGCAAACCTACACGAGTGAGTTCGAGTCTTATTGGGTGCCCCATTCATTTGGCCTTGTGCTAAATCGAAGTAAAGACCTTCGTAAATTACTATTATATATAGTCCAATAATATATTTTAAGTGCTTATAGGAGCTCTTCAGTAATGTCCTGCCTTGATTGCCGATTTCGGCTCATTAAACATGATAACGGCTCCGGTATTAACCTCGACTTGGTCCAGACGTACCAAGCCAGCTCCTTAATTTGTGCTACATGTAGGTTCTTTTTTTTCTTTCTATATATATTTTTCTTATATATATATATATATATATACAAAAGTTTTCTCCTCACAGAATCTTATAAAAAAATCCACCTCCGATGTACATAATCCTTTTTGGGCGCAGTAATCTGATTTTGTGTTTGTTGTAGCAATGAGACTGTCATTAAGGGGTGAGTTAACGCTCATTTATTTTAGGTTTTCATCTGCTCTACTGGAAGTTTGAGAACTGTTTTATTCATAAAAAAACGTTTTCAGAACAATTTGTTTCCAATATATATATATATATATATATATGTGTGTGTGTGTGTGTGTGTGTGTGCGGGTATTTACCCAACCCAGCCACACGAGCAGGATGTGATACTAAGTTAATTTTTAAGTGTTTAACAGGTTTGAATTCAAAGTTTTCCTTCCCCTAGACTGGGTGCTATACCAAGGTTACATATAGATAAATAGATAGAATTGTTGACATAAACTCACCGAACGATGCTTTTCATGAACCTCCAAAGTGTCAGTGGTATTATTTTATATCTTAAAATTATTTTAGTACTCAGTTATTGAATTATTGTGATATCTATCTATCTATCTATCTATCTATCTATCTATCTATCTATCTTAATAGTTATAGTAGTTGTTGTTGTTGTCTGAAAAAAAAAAGATATGAAAAAGCCCAAACAAACATACATAAAGAAATAAGATTAAAAAAAAATGACTCTTGACACTTCCAACGATGGTTAGATGATAGGAGGGTGAGAATAAATGTGTGTGTATGTATATATATATGTATATACGTGTGTGTGCGTGTGTGTGTGTGTGTGTAAAATATAAAAATGAAATAAAGATATATAAATTGTAAAAACCAAAAGATATGCAAAATAATCCAAAACATCTGTAGAATCTCATTTATTTTTTTCTCCTTGGTATATTAAAAAACCCAAATTAGCTATAATGGATTTATAACACTGATTACCATTCTTCTAAAAATACAGAATTTTCATTTTTTCTATGTTTCGTATATTCTTTGCGCGCACACACACACACACACACACACCCACACACACACACACACACACACACACACAGATGTATATATATATATAGTGCAAAGGTTTGCGAGTTAGCCTAGAAAGCCTTTACGATTGAGTTCGAGTCTCATTGAGTGCCCTATTCATTCGGCCTTGCGACACATTCAAGCAAAAAGCTGAGTAAATTAATATGTATATATATATATATTTATATATATATATATATATAAATTAATATATATACATATATGTATACATATATGAAATTTGTATGTATATATATATAATGAATTAATATATATATATATATATATATATATATATATATATATATATATATATATATATATATATATATATATATATCATCATACAAAATTACGTAGACGCAGAGATAAAACTGAGATGCTGATGAATGTGACCCCCCCCAAAAAAAACAGAGAGCACTTTCGGACCTTAAACACTCCTTTTACAAGCAACCCCTCCTGATGATGGCCCATGAAAGCGCTCTCAATTTTTTTTACATCCATCAGCATCTCAGTTTTATCCAAGTCTGCGTTACGTAATTTTGTTATGTTATAGAAAATCTAAAAAACTTTCAAAAACTCCTTAAAAAACACTCTTTATATATATATATATATATATATTATATATATATATATATATATATATATATAGTGAGATTTATAGGCCACGTATCCTTGACCTACTCATTATTCAGAGTTTCCCACTGTTAGATGATCGTGGGAAATCGTATGATTTTGTAGAATGTTTACGCGAAATTTGAATATATAATATAAATAGAATATACATACTCGTATATGTATGATATAAAATATATAATTCACTCTAACCACAATTCATATTCGTTTGATTTCATTACGGTGCCCAGTTCGCTGGGCTTATAAAATATACCGACTGCGCCTCTGCAGCTGGGTAAGACACCCCCAACGAATATGCTGATATGACACTAAACAATATGATGATGAGGTTCCAGTAATGCTGGAGCTTTGGGGAACGCGGAAAACCTCTTCATTGCCATCGCTTCCAGGTCCACTCAGGCCCGGAGTGGTAGCACCTAATAGGGTCCTATCTATGAGTCAAATAGATCTAAATTGTATACTTATACTAAACTGAATTGTTTAAAATATAACTGTTTTGACATTTAAACTGAGTAATTATGATAAACTGAATTTTTGATATAGAACTGTTTTTTAAACTGAAACTGTACTTATACTTAGGAAATTGTTTGAAATAGAACTGTTTAACTTATCTGAATTGCTTGAAATAGAAATGTTTTTGACAATTAGACTATGTTCACATGCCAAACTGAATTATTTGAAAAAGAACAGATTATTTGTATAAAGATGGATTTGGCGTTAAAAAACATACAAAGGTTGCATTGCCATAAAACCCAAACAACCAATTAATTTTAATTACATATGCTGTGTTTTACATTCAGTATAACGCCATTTTTGGTATTAGTTTGCCAATGTGTATTTATCCAGCCCCTCTGCTCGCACAGGATGTGACACAAGGTCATTTAATGTTTGAATTCAGAGTTTTCCTCTCAAAGACTGTTTGGCATACCATGGTTAAAGATCCATCTTCAATTGGAGCCCTCTTCGGGGAAGCGAATAATGAAATGACAACTGGCCTTCCTAAACACTTCTCTTTTGTTTGTTTGCTTGGGTTTTTGGCATATCAACCTTTGTAGGTTATTTAATGCCAAATCCATTTTTATACAAATAAGCAGTTCTATTTCAAACAATTCAGTTTAGCATAAGTACACAGTTTAGTTCTATTTGACCCATAGATAGGAACCTATCAGATGCTACCACTCCAGGCCTGAGTGGATCTGGGAGCGATGGCAATGAAGAAGTACTCCGGGTTCCCTAAAGCTTCAGCATTACTGAAACCTTAGCATTAGATTGATTAGTGTCATATCCAGGAGATTTGTTGGGTGGGGGGCAGGGTCTCACCCCTCTGCAGTGATGCAGTCGGTGTATTCTACAACCTAAGCCGTATTCAATTTTACTTACGAACTCAACACGAATAATAAGCTTCCATTTCCTAATGTCTTTATCGACACAAACAACAACACACCACCACCTTTCCATGCAAAAACCTACTCGTACTTATTTCTGTACTCTCAATTATAAAAGTAAGTACGCCAAACAATATAAAAAGCAATAATTGATCATTCACTCATCCGAAGATGGCTCTAGATGGGGTCGAACGTACTTGGAAAACATACGGCGCCTTCCCAAATTCATTCCATCCAAAAGTTAAACGACTCATGAGAAGACTGAAGCGGATCAAAAACAGAATAGGCCAACACAAAGAGTCTGTTCTAGTTTATCACACACACACACACACACACACACACACACACACACACACACACACACACACACACACACACACACACACACATATCTAGATATAATATACCGCTAAATCTGTTTCAAATTAGTAAAAAAAAATGTTTGGCAATATCACGATATTTCAACAATGAAATGAAAATAAAACAGTTTAAAAACTCACGAATCCAAGTTTCATGAGCTCGATCTTCAGGTGAGTTTGTATAGACACATCTGCCGCTTGCTGTAATACAGTTGAGTGAATATTTGCTCTCATTGTAATATTCAAATCACGTGTCTATACACGTTGCTAACTTACTAAGTCACCTGGCTCGATCTGGCGCCAAATTATTTGGTAAATATTTATCTTCAGGGCCACTTTTAGCCATCAATTTCCATCTTTTGTTCAGCAGATTGGTAGAATCAACAAAACTTATAATATTTTTCCTACAAGCACAATTTACAATGTTTCGAACGCTCATTATAAGGATATAATTTTTTTTAATGGGACAACTAACCTCTGGTGCTTCATCATGTCTTTATTTATATTCCGAGATGTGTTCAGTTAGTTTGGTTGTTTTAATGGGCCTATCAACCTTCTTGGGTTATTTAATGACAAATCCATTCTTCTAGAAGAATAGCAGTGGTACTATTTAACCCATAGCTAGTAGTGTTCAGTTGGTCTTCTACGTTTAATGTTCCTTTCATTTCTGCAGGAAGTTTTATGCTTATTCTATCTTTCCTTTTACGGTCATTCTGTTAAGAGTGCATATCGTGCACATTATTACGTCTTCCTTTGGTTTGGTTTGGTCTCTTTGTTTAATGGCATATCAACTTTTGTGGGCTATTTAATGACAAAGTGATCCTTCTAGAATAAACAAACCATGAAAGCACTTTGCGATAAGAAGCAAAATTACTTTTCGACGACACCAATAATATCAACTTCCTTGGGTTATTTAATGTCAAAGTCATCCTCGTAGAAGAACAGTAAAGGTACAATTTAACCAGAGCTGAGAGGATAAGGGGTTCATTCCTTTCTCTTAGGGTATTTATCCGAAAGTGAAGGTAATAATACGACTGAAGTTCGAACTCGCTTACTCTGGGTCGGCAGTCCCGGCACGTTAGCCATTATGCCACGGAGACTCCCCCACCTCGTCTGGAATGACTTTAACTCTAGTTGCTGAAAACCAATAGCTATCCTCTTGGCTACTAACATTGATGGTTCCTTTCTGACCGCCACCCCACGCTACTCCACCCCTGTACTTTGTCAACTGTAATGACGAATTATTCTGACTAATAACTCTGATTGTATGACCAGAACGTATAGTCTAATCAGGGTGTCCTTGTGTCCACTCTACTTTCGCCCCCCATTCACTGTAACCTTATAGGACAGCTCCGGCATTCTGCCCCCAACAACTTCTCTTGCTAACAGACAGACGGACTGACATGCGTCAGCTGCGTTCACTGACCTCTGTCCAGGATTTCGGACACTATCGATTGGTCCAGAGTCAGTCCAGCCGCTTTGGACTGACCAACGTAATATAGAAAGGATAGCCGTGGTTTCAGGCAAACATCTAATTGATGATGAACGATGTTAATGAAACCAATTAAGCTGACCGACTGACCAGTATCCGGGGTTGGCCGTAGCCAGTAAGACCCTACTGGTCATTGAATCGGTATGAGCGCGTTTTTACAATGGGAGAAAAGGGAGAAAAATGAAAGAGAATGTGAGAAAGAAAGAAAGAAAGAAAGAAAGAAAGGATAAGCGATGGTATTTATTGGGCTAGTAAAAGATGAGGCCTACAGATAACGGTCAGTACACTCGTTTTCTTCTATTGCCATTTCTTCCGTTTTCAGGGATATATATATATATATATATATATATATATATATAATATATATATATATAAAGAGAGAGAGAGAGAGGGGGGTATGATTCAAAAGAAAAAAGAGAATGTGAGTAAAATTAAAAAGAAAAGAGAGAGAACGACAAAAAATGTGATATTAAAAGGAATAGAGTAAAAATAGACAACGGGAATAAGATTGAGAGAGAGAGAGAGAGAGAGAGAGAGAGAGAGAGAGAGAGAGAGAGAGAGGAGAGAGATTTGAAGAAAAAGAGAACGACAAGGATTAAAGAAAGAGAGATAGTCAACGCGAGTAATATTAAGATAAGATAGATAGATAGATAGATAGATAGATAGATAGATAGAGAGAGAGAGAGAGAGAGAGAGAGAGAGAAATAAAGTGCCAAAGAGAAAATTATAATAGGAAGAAAGAAAGGATGTAGTAATAAGCAATGGTATTTATTGGGCAGGTAAAAGAAGGGCCGTCAGATAACAATCGGGACACTCGGTTTTCTCCATTGCTCTGAGAGAGAGAGAGAGAGAGAGAGAGAGGAGAGAGAGAGGAGAGAGAGAGAGAGAGAGAGAGAGACTCAAAGGTTAAAAAGAGAGGCAGAATGTCAAAAGAATGATTGTATAAGCGTCTACGAACAGTCACTTGGTTATTGTAATGTCCGAAAAGTCAAAGGTCATTTAAAGAGGTTACGAAAATGGAAACTGCTGATAGCAGCCAGCAAATGAGTCTGAATTTGTATGCATGTATATGGAATGTAATGTTAAGTGTGCGTATCTGTGTAAGGGAATTGCCTATAACCGTATAAGCGACCTTTATTATACGTGTGTTTGTGTATGTGAATAAGTGATTGACTGAGAGAGAACAGTTACTGAGTGATTAATAAATGCATAGAGATATTTGCATAACTATTTACAAAATAACCTCGGAATGCATAATTTTCTGTAATAATAGAATTTTTCGTTGGTAAGAAGCACAGTTGATTTTATAAAATTTCATGTTCTTGTCACGTTAATTTTAGTCACTAAACAATAAAGGAACAAAGTGGCATTGTACAGTGACTAAATTCGCACATTATTTTGTGGAAATCCATATTTATTCATTTTTTAAAAGTTTTATTAGTGAGCAACAACTTGAAAGGATGCAGGCGATGAGATAATTTATATTTTAAGAATTGCGAAATATTAGCGTGCTAACAAATTGTTCAAAAGATGGAAGATTCGAGCAAGAATCTGTTTCTAAATTAAGGAAAATCTATCTATCTATCTATCTATCTATCTATCTAATCTTGAAACTGAAATATTATAATCATATTGGTTCGCCAAATTTACTTACTTTAGATAGATAGAAAGATAGATAGATATGTGTGTGTGTGTGTGTGTGTGTGTGTGTGATATAGCTTGAATAGTTGAAGCATAGTGTCAAAGAGAATTTTGAGCCTTTTGTCTTGCGTGGGGAACTTATTCCTCTTCAGGGGTAAACATTCAACATACTCTGAGCCTGCCGACAGGGCAAAGAACATTTTGAGTATTTTTCAAGAGTCTTCGTACGAAATTGAAAATAGCGTTAAAGACGACATTAAATCTATAATCAGAGTTATATTTTACGGCTATCTATCTATCTATCTATCTATCAGACCGTATATATCATTTTGTCGATTGGTTTGATGCAAAGTCATAATCATTTTATTCAAGTTCTTATGCAATATCTTTGACTATTTATCTATCTACCGTTCAGATATATAACAATATCTCTCTTTACATACCCACATTCATGCACACGCACGAAGAGTGTGTTGTGTAACGGTTATCACTGTGCGACGTAGATGTGGCAAACCCAATTTCAAATCCTAAATGAGGCTGTTTGCATTGCACTTTGTGTCTATACCCTGGGGAAAATTATGAATCCCATTATTTCTCACTGGGAAATCCTTGCTGGCAGGAGGACTGATGATGATGATGATGATAATGATGATATATATATATATATATATATATATATATATATATATAGTCATTTGCTAAGTTTAGCAGAGTTCTGGCACAAGGGCAGAAGTACCAGGTATCTAGGAAAAATCGAACTCACTAACTATGATCTGGCAATCAAGATTGCTAAATATTAATATATAGGGTGTCTAAGTATATATGTATATATATATATGGTGTCTCACTATATATGGATTGTATATAAAGAGTGTTTAGATATGTATGTGTATATAGAGTCTCAATATGTATGTATGTATGTATGTATGTATTGGGTGTCTCAACACACACACACACACACACACACACACACACACACACACACACACACACACACACACATATATATATATATATGCATACATATATAGGTTGTCACAGTATGCATCTATGCATAAATAGCGTTTCTCAATATACGTATATATATATATATATACTATATATATATATATATATATATATATTTAGGGTGTCTCAATATGTATGTATATATAAGGTGTCTCAATATACATGGGACCCATGTGACTGTTAATTACTCTACTGATAATAAATTGCGTTCTTTTTTGCTTCAGATTTGAAAATATTCTATAAATACTATTAATCTTCGATCACAATGCCTCGAACAAGAAAGGAAAATATTTTGTGTCACTACTTATTTGGAGACAAATAATTCAAAACTGTCTCAAAATAGATACAACCCATTATATGACAATGATAATGTGTGCGTGTGTGTGTGTGTGTGAGTGTGTGTGTGTGGGGGGGGGGCGTTTGTGTGTGTGTATGTGTGTGTGTGTGTGCAGGCGCGTGCGCGATTGTATGATTGTATGAGAAATTTCTCTTTCATAAAAGAGGAATTGAATCATTACTTAAAGCTTTTTTTGTTTTTTAGTTATACTTAATTAGGTACAAAAACACTAGCCTCCACTTTATATATATATATATATATATATATATATATATATATATATATATATATATATATATATATATATATATATATAAGAACACCAGAAAAGGAATAAGATTAATAAAAGAAGTTTTTTTTATTTACCAAGTCTGAATTTTGATAATTCATTTTGCAATACTCTTCTAATCGTTGTAAGGCAGAGTAGTCTCTGAATGTCATACATATATATATATATATATATATATATATATATATATATATATATAGAGAGAGAGAGAGAGAGAGAGAGAGAGAGAGAAGGATATTATAGAAAGAGATTTCAAAATATTTGATATCATTTGGGATGTAAATATCAGAGTACAAGTCGATCTGGCATTTAAGGCAATCTGCAGATTTTTAACTCAAAACTTTGTTTTGATCTGTTTTCTTTGTTTTAATGGCATATCAACCTTCATGGTTTATTTAATGCCAATGCCAAAGCATATTTGTAGAAAAACAGTTGTTGTACTGTTTAACCCATAGCTGGCCGGGGGTGGGGTATGTGTATTAGTCCGAAAGTGAACGTAATAGCACGACTGGAGTTTGAACTCGCTTACTACGATGTCACTGTGTACCACGTTCGCCATCCCATCATGAAAACTCCCCCCTAAAAATTCTTGGTTCGACCTGTACCTGCTGTATAGGTCGAACCTTAAACGTACAGTTGGCTGATGAACAGAATTTCAAAATGTAATCTTCTATCCTTTTATTGTCAAATGGTTAGGTTTGGTTTCTTTGTTTAATGGCATATCAACTCTTTTTAGGATATTTAATGCCAAAGCCATTCTCCGAGAAGAAGAGTAAGGGTACTATTTAACCCATAGCTGGGAGGATAAGTGGGTTCATACCTTTCCCAAGGGTATTTACCCGAAAGTGATCGTAAGAGCGCGACTGGAGTACGAACTTGCATACTACGATTCCGCAGTCCATCGCTTTAACCATTACACCACGAGGACACCCCCAAATGATAATTTTTAAACATTTTAATACTGGAGTTACCGTGCGGTGTATAAGAATCGAACAGTCAATAAATTAACCTTCAAAAAACTTTTATTTAAAACGTTGCGCCAAGTAAGTACAGTAATAATACTAGAGTGTATAATATATTCAATAAACTATCATTATGTTTCAAACTGTCATTACTGTATTGATATATGGCGTACAAAAATTTTCTCTGAAATCAGAATTATATCCGTTATAGATGAAAAATGCAAGTCTTACACCGCGTTAATATTCATGTAAATTCACAATTTATTGCGGTATCATGGAATTGCACAGATAATCACCATACTGAAGTTGTCTGACTGGCTGCCTGGGTTCTGTGATGTTCCAGTTAGTATTTGCAGTCAGTGCATCCGCTGTTGAAAATTGTATTACAGTTTGATCATTTTGTATCAATGTCTGTGTTAATTTGTTAAGTGTGTTCATCAAACACGAGTTAAAATTTGAAATGCTGGAGTTTGGTAAGTGAAGTAAATTTGGCGACTGTAGTCGAGGGCGACTAGAAGGCTCCCTTTTCAATAGCTACTACACCGAGGTGTAGGGGAGGGCACTACTCCTTTCTATCGATTGCTCCACTTTACCCTTGATACGTACCTTATATTGCTAAGTGTTAAGCAAGGAGGTATCAAGTACCATTTTAAAAATCTTTGGTATGACGCAACCAGGGATTGAACCCAGGTCTCCCGGAGCATTGGCGAACACTCTACCCTCTTGGCCAATGAGCAGGGGTTATGTTAAGAGGTGTATATTGATTGTCAGGAGTACTGCTCCACTGGTTTATCAGTCAGTGATAAAGGTTGAGATTTTAACCCTACCATAGAAGTCGACTTCTTGTGTTGTAGAGACTTTTCAGGCTTAAAAAATCGCCTTGTACTCTGCTGCTTACGGGAAGTACATTGTGGAGGGCAATGAAATTAAGCTTAATATTGAGCAAAATAGATATTCATTTATCTGAGTTTGAATGAGAAAATCAAAGGTATATGGATTTTATGAACGATTTCACAAGTTTACGACCATTTATTTCTTACTGGTGGTAAGTTTTGCCCTGCTCAAAGAACTTTGAACTTTTTGTGCTTTGTCCAAATCTGTGTTGCAGTTGGTGCATTTTTAACGAATTTTCTCACAAATGCACCATGCATAGTCTTGTTCAACTTTGTTTGGGCATACTCAGACACAAAACGCGCGTGTGTGTGTGTGTTTTATTTAAAACAAATAGAGTTAGTTTAAAAACAATAAATGACACACACTCACACACACACATACATATATATATATAAAATATATATACATATATATATACACACATATATATATATATATACACACATACATACACACACACATACACACATACATATATGTGTGTGTGTGCATGTGTATAAGATATTATTCAATTCAGTAAATCCGGAATAGGTAATAATTCCAATCAGGACAAATAAAATATTCAAAAATAGAATATTGAATTAAATAATCCTGTTAAAGAGCTCAATGTAAACAAAATCCACAGAACAAATGATTAACAAAAAAAGCAAAAACAAATCAACAATCGGTCACATTAAGATTATAAATTTATTTCCATCCTGTTAAAAGCATTGATATAAATCAATGCTCTAAAAAAATTGACAGGACTTCTTCAGACCCAACAAGAAAATGAAATGAATTTACGACTAGAGAGAGAGAGAGAGAGAGAGAGAGAGAGAGAGAGAGAGAGAGAGAGAGAGAGAAACACAACCTATTTCTCCTATGTATTAAAGTAAGCCTTCAAGTAACAATCAGTATAAAAAATTATGACATGTAAAACTACATCCGGTCTCATCCGACTTCAAATTTAACAGAGGCAAATATAACAGTTACACTAATATATGTAAAAAATTCAAACATTTATAACAAAATTATTCGTACAATCTAATTTTAGTATATCATTTTTTTCATTAAAATGGACTAAAAAAATTAAAACTAATGTTAATTGTAGTGAAAAAAATAAATTACAATAATAGATTAAAGATCACTATATAAATTATATATTCCAATTCATTTATCAATTAAATAGATCATAGTTTCCTGTTTATTTATTTATTGAATAATTCACTTAATCTTTTGAAAATAGTCTAAATTTATTTTTATGCCAACATTTAGTTATAAAATCACCTCTCTGATATATATATATATATATATATATATATATATATATATATATTATAAGAGTGTTGGTTGTAACTAAATCACTTTGTGGGTTTGTGTCAAACCAAGTGCAATATAATATGGAGAGTGCTCAATATCTAGGATAGAGCTATTATATAATAATAATAATAATAATAATAATAATAATAATAATAATAATAATAATAATAATATATATATATATATATATAATTCATGAAATTTAGACTGCGACCCCTGGGTTTCATGGAGTTTTTTGCAAAACAACAATCATCAGAAAATGAAATAAATCGAAAATTGAAAAATTCAGTCAAAAACCGTTGTGATTTTGTTTGATTTTTTACGTGTAATTGTACGTGTGTGTGTTTGTGTGTGTGTGTGTGTGTATGTGTTTGTGCGTATACTTGTGTGGGTTATTGTTGCGTTTTAGCACAAAAACTAATTTCATTATATATATATATATATATATATATATATATATATAAGTAAAAGTAAAGTTGGCGACCGTAGTCGAGGGCAACCAGAAGGCTCCCTTTACAACAACTACTACACCGAGGTGTAGGGGAGGGCGCTACTCCTTTCCCAGGATTGCTCCACTTTACCCTTGATACATACCTTATATTGCTGAGTGTTAAGCAAGGAGGTATCAAGTACCATTTTTAAAGTCTTTGGTATGACTTGACCTGGGATTGAACACAGGTCTCCTGGACCATTGCCCAACACTCTACCAATTGGGCCAATGAGCCGGTATATATATATATAATAAAATAAATTTTTGTATTAAGTTAGATTCAATGAGTGGTTTTTCATTGAGTTCCTTGATTGACCCCTTTTCTCTCTTTTCCATCTGATGATTGTTAATGAAAATGAAAGTAACGGATTTATATAGTTTATAATTTTGATATTTTTCTGAGTTTCATACATGAAAGCTTTTCGTATTATATATATATATATATATATATATATATATATATATATATATATATATATATATATATAGTATTATTCGGTCCAGTTAAACCAGAGTTGGGAGTAATTCCTTCAGGACAAGAAAATCATTCAGGAGCTGAACATTTAAATTTTCCTGGTGGAGAGCTCAATGTAATTTTTTACAGAGCAATATTTCTTTAAAGAAAAAACCAAAGAGCGGTTATTTTAGGATTATAAATTTATTTCCATCCTGTTTTTCAGGGAAATAAATTTATAATCCTAAAATAACCGGTCTTTGGTTTTTTCTTTAAATAAAAAAAAGATATATATATATATATATATATATATATATATATATATATATATATATATATATTAAGCTAATTTTTATTGAGTTTCTTGTCTCCTAAATGTATTTTAGAGAAATCTCTGAAAATATTCGTTACTGAATTATTAATCTTTATTTTTGAATAAAGCTTATAATCTAGTAAGTAAATACAGTGTTTCTGAAATCTTGATATTATTTGAGATGTACAGGGAGTTTCAGAAAAAAATTGATATCATTTGAGATGTAGAGAGTGTTTTAGAAAAATCGATAATATTGGAGATTTATTGGATGTTTCAGAAAGATGAGTATTTCTTTATCTAATAAATCGACTAATTCTCATTTAAATGATGTCAAATTTTGACAACACGTGTGGGAACAATTCAAAATTCAATCTTTGATATCAAAATGACATTTTTCCAATAACATTTTAGCCTATAACTGAAGGAAAAAAAGATTATAAAACATTAAACGTTGAATTTTGAGTTGTTTCTATACATGCAGCTAAAATTTGAGACTATTTGAACGAGAATTAGTTTAGGCATTTGATAACAAAATATAATTTTTCTGAAACACCTTGTATATATTTCTGAAAAACATTTTGTGAGCACACACACACACACACACACACACACACACACACACACACACACACACATATATATATATATATATATTGATATGTTCAGATTAATCAATGTAAATCCGATGTGTATTGGAATTATGCGTGAAGAAATGTTGTCTCCTTTCAAGTATAAACATAAGAATAATGACTAACAACATATTTTATCATCTGAGCAAACTAAACAGAAAGAAGCAAATATAATGAAATAACCCATAAAAAGAGTGAATGTAAAAATATCATCTATCTCTCTATCTATGATGGCGTGTTAAAAGTGCTTTTTAAGTCATCATTTTTTTTCTAAATAGAAAATTCTCAGAAATTGCGGAAAATAGAAAATTTCTAAGAATTTAATCTTCCTTGATTTGATATTCTAATTTGAGATTAGTCAAATCACTTTTCTCTACAACTAAGGTAACTTGGACAAATATAATCAAAGAAAATAATCAGATCCTTTGCGTGTCAATGTGTGTCTATGTTGTTGAAGTTCCATTATATATTAGCCCAGTCGGCTAGGGCAGCAGATTACACAAACTGCAACTCTGAAGAGGAGTAAGACTCCCCAACGAGTGTCCTGTTATGACACTAAACAATCTGATGGTGAGATTCCAGTAATACTGGAACTTTGGGGAATGCGGAGGTAAAATTATCGGTGTTTTTTAAAGTTTTTTTTTTTGGCTAGAGATTGCGGTGCAAGTAGATTATTTTCAAGAAGCACGAAAGTTTTTTGTCCTTTCTTTTTTTAATTGAATATTTATAAATTTCCCAATATCTCAGTTCGTGTAATATATTTTTCTACAAATTGTATCACCGTCAGATTTATTGTATAGGTATAACACACACACACACACACACACACACACACACACACACACACACACACACACACACACACACACACACATATATATATATATAATGGAAGTAAATAATGGATTGCAATCCGACAATTTGTAAAGAAAAATGGATAACAAGTTAAGCCAAGAAGGAGGAGAGATTTATTGAGAAGCAAAGTCAACACTATAGCGTTTCGCTTCTAATGAACCATCATCAGGATTATGAGGGATAATATTAGCGATGTTGAATCAACGATGAATGTGTAAAAAGTGTAAAATATAAAAACCTAGGGAAATTTGTATAACCAGAAAAAAGTTGGCCGTTTATGACAAGAAAAAGTTGGCTGTTTGATTAATGAATCAGCGTTTGTTGATTAAATTACGTCATTTGACTTATTAGAAATATTGTGCAGAAATTTATCCTCCGGTTATCGAGAAAGATTTCGAATCATTCCTTGTTTTCGACGAAGTTCAAATTCTATAAGTCTGGCTTTTTCAAATGTATGTGTCTCGGAAAAGTTTTAAAATCACGAATAGAAGTTTCAATGTATAGACGTATGTAATCCGGGAAAATATGTTGGGATGGACGAAGAACGTTGGAATGCTGGTAGGTACGATTTTATATATATATATATATATATATATATATATATATATATATATATATATATATATATATAATGTAACCAAAAGAAAACTCAAAATGGGTTACATTATTATTATAAATTCATTTCGCCGTAGAATATCACTATACACTTCGTCTCTTCAGATGACTTTTCACGCTTAATTTGAGGGTAAAAAACAGTGAATATGAATTACAGCATATATATATATATATATATATGTGTGTGTGTGTGTGTGTGTGTGTGAAAAAAGACTTCGCCGAAATAGATTTATAATGACAATTTAAACAGGTTTGGATTTTCTTCTATTTATATTGTATACGTTTTGTATGTGAGTTTTATTTTATAATCATGGAAAAGGAATATATAACGCTGGATATACATCGAGCATTCCTTCAGATTTATATGGAATTCCTCCTATATTCTCTACACAAATAATCCACACCAATTGTTTTCGGACGCCGACTGGATATTACTTATATATATATATATATATATATATATATATATATATATACATGTTGAAATTTTTTCATGCATTATTGTAACTGTAAATTTGAAGTATGATGAAACCAGATGTTGTTTTATTGCCATAAAAATTCGATACTTATTATTACTTGAAGGTTTAGACTTGCTTTATTATATTGGAAAAATAATTAAAAAAAAATTTTTAGTTTGGTTGTAAATGAGAAAAAATCATTTTAATTCATTTTCTTGTTTGATCAGAAGAAGTTCAGTTAATTTGTTTTAAAAGCATAGATTTATATCAATATTTTTAACACGATGGAAATAAATTTATTATCTTAACGTGACTAATTGTTGGTTTTTGTGAAGAGAGAATACACACACACACACACACACACACACACACACACACACACACACACACACACACACACACACATATATATATATATATATATATTACTGTCTTTGTATTTGTATATATATATATATATATATATATATTAGTGTCTTTGTATTTGTATGTATATATATATTACTGTATTTGTATTTGTAACCATTAACGTATTATGTGAGTGTTTGAGCTAAGTGATTTCAGAGTGAAGGGTGATCAATGGAGAAATTATGAGTCAACCTTAAGAGCGAAACTTGGTTCTATCGAGGTTGAAGCTATGTCTGAATTCACTTGGGCCAAAATGCTTCAAGGAGTTAACTCCAGAGACGTGCTTGTACGGACTTCATAATCAACCTTTTATGGGTTAATTAGTGGACGCATCAACAGAGGTTAGTGGTTAAGGGAGTAGGCGAGCAGAAGGTGAGGAGAATAGTGGTCAGTAAATACACACACACACACACACACACACACACACACACACACACATACACAGAGGCTCGTGTTTGCATGATGACATGCACGTATTCAAGAATATTTTAAATGCCAACGTATCTCTCCAAAGGATGCAAATTTCTTTGACGTGCGTAAGGGAGGCCATTAATCGTTCCACTAATTATGGTGAAAGTGCTTATTTTACAAGTATTCATTTTGCACGTAGATCGAATGGTTATTAGGATATTTTCTGATTAAAAGATCAGCTAACAATATCATGAAAGATATGTGAAATGTGCGGCGAGACACGGGAAAAGCGAGGTTAGCAGAAAAATGGACAGACTCTTAGCTATCCATTCGTGCATCTATCTATCTATTTATCTATCTACACAAACTAAAAAAAGCGGGCCTCTCTTTCTCTCTCTCGCTATATATATATATATATATAGATATATAAAGTAAAAGTTGGCGACCTTAGTCGAGGGTGATCTGAAGGCTCCCTTTTCAATAGCTACTACACCAAGGTATAAGGGAGAGCGCTACTCCATTCCCTGGATTGCTCCACTTTACCCTTGATCATTACTTTATAATGCTGGGTGTTCAGCAAGTCGGTATCAAGTACTATTTTTTAAGTCTTTGGTATGACTCGACCTAGTATTGAACCCCTAGTCTACCGGACCATATATATATATATATATATATACAATGTTTCATAATTATAAGTTGCATGTTATTTGTCTAAATTGTTTATATAAAGATTGCTGAATTTTCAGCATTTACAATATTCAGACTTTTGTCTTGATTTTTTTACCGATGCGTCCTTCGGCCTTTTTCAGATGTTTCTTGTAGATTTCGGGAACCTACACGAAACTTCGATCTGAGCCTTTTATTTAATCCACGGGGGACAGTTTGTTCTAATTCCATTGATCATAACCAAGTACAAGTGTTAAGCTATACTAAGTATTCCTTGTTATTTTAACCTGTAAGTCAGGATTGAACTAGCAACCTCTAGATGATGTCACTTAGAAGTTCTTTAAGTAAACGCCTGTATCCGTCACGCCGTGTGTTCTATTGGTTAACGGAATTTGTACAATTTGATCCCTGTGGATTAAATAAAGGGTTCTATTCGAAGTTCTATGCAGGCTCCCGATATCGACAAAAAACACCTGAAGAAGGCTGAAGGATGCCTCAGCCGAGACGTTGTGTTAAGATGAAGGTGATAGTCCGCATATTCTAAATGATATGTTCCATAGAATTTAATAGAATAGAAGACACACTCACTTTAGTTTTTATACTGCTCTGCTTAATAGCACTTGAGCACTTTTTGATTTATCCAACGCTTTTTAAATCTGTTTATATATATATATATATATATATATATATTAAAATTTATGCATACAAACACACATACAAATACACATGTACGCGCGCACACACACACACATACACACGCACACACACATAAAGCATGTCCCATATCATACCATAACACAATACCACTAAGACGAGGTTTTTCAAAATGTCACTGTCTCAAGGGAAAATAATGCTAAAAGATTTCAAAATCCACACTAAAAATTAGCTCCTTTCTCTAAATATGTAAATTGATAAAACGTTACAAATCCGTTTCTCAAAACCACACAAACGCCATTTACTTTTTCAAAATTTCCATCGCATGATATAACGTATTTAGATCATATGAGTCCGTATTATTTCGTTTTCACATAACAACATGTATTCATCCTGATAAAGACTTCCAAATGAATTAAAAAATCATCTGTTAATATTATTTCTCATACTAAAAAATAATTTTCATAAAATATTTTTATATTCAGACAAAACATTGAAGAAGTCGAAATGCGTCGGCACAATAAACAAATCACCAAACATATCTTTCTTCCGTTTTTACCCTTTTCTATATAAATTCTTTCGGATTCAATTCACTTCTTTTGGGGGGATAAGAGGGTTCACAACTTTTTCCTGGAATATTTGTCCGAAAGTGAACACAATAGCGCGACTTGTGTTCGAACTGACTTACTTCGAGTTCAGCACTTTAGCCGCACCCCAATGGAGTCTCCCCCAAAGTTTGTTTATTTCAGTCTCCATTTTTGAACTGTTTCCTTTTTCTTTTTAAACATTAACTTGATTTAAAGCCACTTTTGGTGGCCATTAAGCTTGATATTTCATCATATCCTTTTCAAAGAATTTATGTACAGTATTGCAAAAAACAAAACAAAACAAAACAAAACAAAACAAAAAACAAGAAAAAAACAAACAAACGAAAAGTAGCAGCAGTAGCAACAGCAAAAAAAAAAAAAAAAAAATCAAAATCAAAAACAAAAAATAACAAAAAAAAAAAAAAAAAAGAGAACAAAAAGGGGACATAAAAATTTTATCAGCTTTAACTTAACTTGTTGGTAATCAGTGATCCAGATAGGTAAAAAAAAAAAAATGTCATGCGGACGTAATAATCATATAATGCAAAGCTTGATATTAATGTTAATAGCTACATAGATTCGTATTTAGGGGCGTGCTTAGTGTATCGATTATTATCGTAAGAAATGGAATCGGTGATCCGAGTTCAGATTCAGGACGCGGCTATTCGCGTTTCACTTTGGGCTAAAATCATTGGGAAAGATATGAATCCAAGCTATAGTTAGATAGTTGGCCAGACTGAGTTCTTGAGCCTTGGTAAAGCAACTGATCTTGGAGAAGAAGAATTCTAAATACAAATATAAAGAAAGAAAGAAAGAAAGAAACATGGATTAAAAGGATGGAAGTAAGTGTGGCATGAAAGAAAGAAAGAAAAAGAAAGAAAGAAAGATGGTTCAAAATGAAGGAAAGAAGTGTGGGATAAAATAAATAAATAAATAAATAAATTAATAGAATAAAAGTAAGTAAGGAAGAAAGTTTTGCAAAAAAAGGAAGAAAGAAAAAATGAAAGATTTACAAAAAGAAGGAAAGTGTAGCATAAAAAAAGAAAGAATGAAAGATGGATCAAAAGGAAGGAAGAATGCTTGGCGTAAAATAAGAAAGAAAGAAAGAAAGAATGAAAGAAAGAAATATAGTTTAAAAGGAAGGAAGAAAGTACTGCATAAAAGAAAGAAAGAAAGAAAGAAAGAAAAAAAGAAAGAAAGAAAGATTAAAAGGAAGGAAGATAGTGTGGCATAAAAGAAAGAAAGAAAGAAAAATAAAGAAAAAAAGAAATATGGATAGAAAAGAAGGAAGAAAGTATGGCATTACAGAAATAAATAAATAAATAAACAAAGAAAGATGGATTAAAGAAAGGAAGAAAGTGTGACATAAAAGGAAGAAAGAAAGAAAGAAAGAAAAATTGATTAAAAGGAAGGAGGAAATGTGGCATAAAAAAGAAAGAAAGAAAAATCGATGAATCAAAAAGAAGGAAGAAAGTGTGGCACAAAAAAAAAGAAAAAAGATAGAAAGAAAGATTAAGAGGAAGGAAGAAAGTGTGGTATTAACGAAAGAAAGAAAGAATGAAAGAAAGAAAGAAAAATTTAGAGGAAGGAAGAATATGTGGCATAAAAGAAAGAATAAAAGATGGATTAAAAGGAAGAAAGAAATTTAGGGGAAAATAAAAAAGATAATGAAAGAAAGAAATATGGTTTAAAAGGAAGGACGAAAGTGCTACATAAAAGAAAGAAAGAAAGAAAGAAAGAAAGGTAGATAGAATAAAGAAAAAAGAAAGAAAGAAAGAAAAAGGAAGATGGATTAAAGAAAGGAAGAAAGTGTGGCATAAAAGAAAGAAAGAAAGAAAGAAAGAAAGAAAGGTAGATAGAGTAAAGAAAGGAAGAAAGTGTGGCATAAAAGAAAGAAAGAAAGAAAGAAAGAAAGAAAAAGGAAGATGTATTAAAGAAAGGAAGAAAATGTGGCATAAAAGAAAGAAAGAAAGAAAGGTAGATAGAGTAAAGAAAGGAAGAAAGTGTGGCATAAAAGAAAGAAAGAAAGAAAGAAAGAAAAAGGAAGATGGATTAAAGAAAGGAAGAAAATGTGGCATAAAAGAAAGAAAGTAAGAAAGAAAGGTAGATAGAGTAAAGAAAGGAAGAAAGTGTGGCATAAAAGAAAGAAAGAAAGAAAGAAAGAAAGAAAGAAAAAGGAAGATGTATTAAAGAAAGGAAGAAAATGTGGCGTGAAAGAAAGAAAGAAAGAAAGAAAGATAAGAGTAAAGAAAGGAAGAAAGTGTGGCATAAAAGAAAGAAAGAAAGAAAGAAAGTTGAGTCAAAAAGAAGGAAGAAAGTGTGGGACAAAAAAGAAAGAAAGATTAAAAGGAAGGAAAGACAAAAAGAAAGAAAGATGGATCAAAGGAAGGGAGAAAGTTTGATAGAAAGAAAGAAAGCAAAAAAGATAGAAGCAAGAAAATGTGTCATTATAGAAAGAAATTTGGTATAATACAGAGAAATAAAGAAAGGTATAAAATAACACTTGACGGGTTGATACATGGAATAAATCAACCAATCAATAAATTAATCCATCAAGCAAGTGCTCATCTCTTACCCTCGAGTAGACGGCTACTTCAGCTAGTATGTTAGTAACATTACTAAAATAAACATACTTTATTAAAGGTCAAAACGGAAGAGTTTATTTTTTCCAAGAGATATTTAAATCTGACGCTGAAGTGGAATCAGAGTCTTCTTTCTAATTATCAAACATTGAAGCGATTGGTCAAAATCATTCTCGTAATTATTGCAAAATATTTGCTCTCCATGTAAGTATGTGATCAGATGATTTCATAAAATAATAAAACCACATAAAATTTCTTAGGTTGAGAACAAAACGTTGTCTCTCAAAAAAGCCAGTATGAGGTACTCAGCGTGAATCAAACTAGGTTGCTAGCCTAATTCCTAAGTCATTACTTCACGAAAGACACAAAAGGCACTATATAATAATAATAACAATAATAATAATAAATAAATAAATATTAGCTTTTATATATATTTAATAGCATTGACTGTTATCTGCGACCACTGGTTTCATGCTGTCTTTTCACGGCAATCATCAAGCAAAAAATATATATGCATTTATAATCATATATAATAGCTCTATCACAGATATTGAACGCTTTCCAAATTATACCGCATTTGGTCTGCTATTAACCCACCAAGTGAGATAACGACAACCATATATTGTTGTAATATATATATATATATATATATATATATGCACCTATGATTTTATATACGCATGTATATCCAACCTGTCAGCCACGACAAGGATGTGACACAAGGGGAGTTTTGAATTGAAATAAAGCTGATTTGTTCACCCCTGTCAGCGGAATTAGCTGACTACATTCACAACAGAAGAGTGTCCTGTGTATGACATTCAACCACATGTTATGATGAGGCTGCACTTCTGGAACTCAACACCTTCATCGATCTTTCTTTCTTTCTTTCTTTCTTCTATACCAATATTTCTTTCTTTCTTTCTTTCTTTCTTTCTTTCTTTCTTTCTTCTATACCAATATTTCTTTCTGTCTTTCTATCTTTCTTTCTTTCTTTCTTTTACAGTTCCTTACTATTCTGTTCCATTCTATTTTATCGTGTTATATACTCCTTCTTTGTTCCATTCTTTTCTTCAATCTTTTTATCGTATTTCCTATGTTTCTTCCAAATTTCCTTCTTCCAAATGGATTTTTACGACGAAGGTGTAAATGCACCCACCTTTTCCCACCTGCATTCCTTTCTTCCTTCCTTCCTTTTCTCTGCAAGTCAACCTTCGATAAGAAACATCCGGCAAAAACGGACGATTGGAATCGGCGGGAAAATTCGATTTGGCGCCAAATGATAATGCCGCACGCATTGAAATCAAACGAGGAAGATTCCCTAGACAACGGACTGGGAGTAAGCAGAATGAAGATGGCAGATTGGGAGCAGGGAAAAGAATTGAATGGACAAGCAAGTAGATGATAAAGTCACTGACAGATAAGCGTTGATTTGGTTGCCACCAGCCGCGAATTTCGTGGTTCGGCCGGGAAACAATAACACCACCTCACCAGGCATTTTAAGACGGAGAAAAAATTCTGTTGTCATAGCTGGAATGATCCTGAAAGCAGCTATGATATTAAACAATAGAAAAGGATTTAGCTTAAATTGTTAAAAGTTACACTGTTTGCCCTAAATTATGTAAGTTTAACTCACATTTTATGAAGTTAGTCTATTGAGTGACATTCATTCGACTCTTGGAATTGAAATGACTCTGATTCAATACTTGGAATTCAAATGACACTCATTCGCTATTGGAAAATGAAATAACACTCATTCGACAATCGGAAATGAAATGACACTCATTCGGCACCCGGAAAAATAAAATGACACACATTCGGCATTCGAAAATGAAATGACACTCATTCAACACTCGGAGATGAAATGACACTCATTCGGCACTCAGAAAAGTAAAATGACATTCATTCGGCACTCGGAAATGAAATGACACTCATTCGACACTCGGAAAAATAAAATGACACTCATTCGACACTCGAAAATTAAATGACTCTCATTCGACACTCGGAGATGAAGTGACACTCATTCGGTACTCAGAAAAGTAAAATGACACTCATTCGTATTTTTTCCAACCCATTTGACACTCGGAGATGAAATGACACTCATTCGACACTCGGAAAAATAAAATGACGCTCATTCGGCACTTGGAAATGAAATGACACTCATTCGACACTTGGAAAAATAAAATGACCCTGATTCAGCACTCGAAAATTAAATGACACTCATTCGACACTCGAAAATTAAATGACTCTCATTCGACACTCGGAGATGAAGTGACACTCATTCGGTACTCAGAAAAGTAAAATGACACTCATTCGTATTTTTTCCAACCCATTTGACACTCGGAGATGAAATGACACTCATTCGACACTCGGAAAAATAAAATGACGCTCATTCGGCACTTGGAAATGAAATGACACTCATTCGACACTTGGAAAAATAAAATGACCCTGATTCAGCACTCGAAAATTAAATGACACTGATTCAGTACATGGTATTGAATTGGCACTCATTTAGTACTTTTCAAATGAACTATTTCGTTGGTGTAATGGTCTTGATTATATTACTGTTTTGATATAATTTTAACCTTTGGAACTCGAGTATATATACTCCTACGTATATATATACTCTTAATTCCGGCGGGGGAATCCTGATTTCTTCATCGCTATTGCCTAGCAACACTTCATCTAATCAGGATGAAACCCTACCCCCCGATTTTCGGCTATTTTTCTGCCTGGAGCTCAGGAGAGGAACCCCTCTGGCGTAGGAGACTCGAGGTTATAAAGTTTAATTTGTATTTGGATGAACCTCCTTGTATTCAAGGGTTGGAAAAGATACGTTGGAGGTCAGTCAATGTACCCATTCACAGAAATCAGCTTTGATTTCTTTTGCTGAGGGTATGATTACAAGTCGATCATCAGTAAGAACTATCAAACTTTATTTATCAGAGTCTTTTATTCTAAATCATCAAGGCTGTATTCGATCAACGATTTTAGCAAATGAATTCAATGTACTGATTGATAAAAAAATTCAATACTCTTTTGTCAATGCCTTTATGATATAAATTTCAAACAGTCACCACAAGTTCAACATTTCTATCAATATATTCTCGGAATCTCCCATGGGTTTGGTTTTATGGCATTGTTGGTTATTTAATGCCAAATCCAGTTTTTACATATATATTAAATATATGATTTGTAAACAGATTTAATGTTAAATGATCAAGCAGTCCTATTTCTATTAATTCAATTTAGCATAAGTCAACAAAGTTAAACGGTTTCAAGTATTGCTATGTATCACCAACAATTCAATTAAAATTAGTCATTTGTTTACACATACTTGAATGATAAAACAGTTCTATATCTAACATATTTGACCCGTAGATGCTCTCAGGTGCTACTACTCCAGGCCAGAGTTGACCTATGAGTATTGGTAATGAAGGGGTATTCGGCATTCCCCAAAGCTCCGGCATTACTGGGGCCTCCAATATCGGATTGTTTAATATCATATCCAGGACACTCGTTGCGGAGTGGCCTTACCCCTCTGCAGAGATGCAGTTGATGTATTCTACAGCCCAAGCCAACTGGACTACTCACTCAGGTGATAAAAAAGAAAATATTAATATTTCTATTGGTGTATTTTTATTAGAAAAGGAGAACTTATATTATGGAGACCACCTGGGGGAAAATTCTAATAATGTGTTGATAGAAATGGTGAACAGCGGGAGACTTTAAAATCATAAGAAATGTTAATTTTTTAAAACTCTCTCTCTCTCTCTCTCTCTCTCTATATATATATATATATATATATATGTTTCTTTGTTCAGTGGCATTTAATCTTCATTGGTTGTTTGATTTATTTTATTTGATATGTGGATGAAACATCAAAAATTGAATTTATGAACATAAGAGAGACATGAAAAGAGGCGACGAAAAGACTACGTTCGTCAAATTTAATTTAAAAACTAATCATAATTTTAACTTCAAAGATTCCAAAATGTTAGTTGATATGATAAGAAAAACACAGAAAGATAGTTGACACAAAGACTATTTCTAATTAAAATACAAGACCCAGTTTTTCAACTTCTCTCCAAATCAAATTAGCGCTAAAACATTACAAAATCCCCGATTTAAATTAGTTAGATTCCACTGATTACTTAAAAAAAATTATATACAGTTTTAATGTTTTTTAATAACACTTCAAGTCATAATTCTTCCAAAATTAAAAAATAAATGATAAAATAAATTATTGTTAAATAGTAAAAAAAATATTTAAAAGTTTTTTTTTCATTAAATACCTTATGCTTTAAAATAGACTTTGAACAATATTACATCGAGTAATTGGTTGGTTGTTTGGGTTTTATGGCATATCAACCTTTGTAGGTTATTTAATGCCAAATCCATTTTTAAACAGATAATCAGTTCTATTTCAAACAATTCAGTTTAGCGTGTGTACACAGTTTAATTGTAAAAAATATTTATATTTCAAGCTATTTAGTTTAGTCAAACCGTTTTGATTCAGCTAATTTAGTTTAGTATAAGTATAGATTTTCTTTACACAGAGTTAAATGTCAAAACAGTTCTACATTAAACAATTCAGTTTGGCGTAAATACATTTTCAATGTGAAAAACTGTTCCATTTCAAACAGTTCAGTTTAGCATAAATACGCAGTTTAAATGTAAGTACACATTTTAATTGACAAAAACATTTATATTTCAAGCTATTTAGTTTAGTTAAACAGTTCTAATTCAAACAATTCAGTTTAGCATAAGTATGCAATTTAGTTCTATTTAATCCATAGATAGGGCTCTATCAGGTGCTACCATTACGGGCCAGAGAGGACCTGGGAGCAATGGCAATGAAAGGGTGCTCCGCATTCCTCAAAGCTCCAGCATCACTGGAACCTCACCATCAGATTGTTTAGTGTCATATCCAGGACACTCGTTGGAGGGTGGGTCTTACCCCTCTGCAGAGGTGCAGTCGGTGTATTCTGCAGCCCCAGCCGACTGGACAACGTCGAGTAGTTTTGAAACAGTATCGTACTAAGAGTAATAGATTTATCTAATTTTTTTGTTTCAAGATTCAACATCAAATATTAACATTGCCCTGATGAGAGTGTGATATATATATATAAGGTTGAGCACTCGAGTGAGGAATTGTCAGCTTCCGTCTACGCGTAAACGTAAAGCTTTTCACATGAATTGAGCACTCCGTAAGTCGATAACATATACGTGAATATATACCTAAAAGTTTTTTTCGCTTACGCTGAGAATGACGATACTCACGGGTAAGATATCTGTTTGACGTAAAGTTAGCCGGGTTTTGATCCCAGATTGGAGACTCAACGAAACACTCTCTCTATGGATGACAATATACATATATATATATATATATATATATATATATATATGCGCCCGCCATTTTTGATCGTTCATTTTCTCCATTTCTAATTTCGTCTTTTCCTTTTTCCTTGATTAACTACATTCTAAATTTTTTATGTCAGCAAGTCACCCCATACCCTACTATTACAGCACCCCCTCCACAATCCGCTGTCAAGGTTTCTTATCACTTCTTCTCAACACTAATTAGCTGTCCGTTAAATCCTCCCTAAGAGAACCACTCTCTTTTACTTGTATCTACTCCCATACCTCAAGTTCATTCCATTTTCTTTGAATAAATACATTACTCTTTGTCTAAGAATAATAATTAATCATTCCTACATTTGAATCACTTATTACCCTGTTTATGTTTTTTAATTTAAAGCGATTCACAAATAGGTTTTGTTTGCTTTGCTTTGCTTTACTTTTGTGGCATATCAACCATTGTAGTTTATTTAATGCCAAATACAGTTTATTCATATATATATATATATGTATATGTATATATATGTATATATATTAAATATATATGATTTCTAAACATAAGTAAAAGTTAAATAGTTCCAAATACTGCTATGTATCTCAAACAATTCAGTTTAGCATAAATCAAAGTTGAATAGTTCCAAGTATTACTCCGTATCACATAACACTTCAATTAAACATCATTTGTTTACACACAGTTAAATGATCAAACAGTTTTATTTCCAACAATTCAATTTAGCATTTACAGTCAGTTTAAATGTCAAACACTTCCATTTGACCCATAGTTAAAGCCCTATCGGATGCTACCACTCCACGCTTGAGTGGATCTGGGAACGATAGCAATGAAGGGATACTCCGCATTTCCCAAAGCTCCAGGATTACTAGAACTCTCATCTGATTTTTTACTGTCACATCTAGGACACTCGTCTGCAGAGATGCAGTTGGTGTATTCTACAGCCCCAGTCGACTGGGGTAAATTCACAAATTGTATCTATAATACAAAATCTTTTCCGTCCTCTCGGTAGGACTTTGAATACACCAAGAAGTAAGACTACTCCCCCACAAAAAAGAGGTTTCCTAGGTATGGCACTAAACTGCATCTGGTGGTGAGACTCCAGTTCTGTAGATCTAGGAAGTGTAGAGTACCCCTTCATTGCCATTACTCTAAGATCCACTCTCACTCGAAGGAGGTGCCCGTGGTGTAATGGTTATCGTCGTAGGGAATGGACACGGCGACACGAGTTCAAATCCTGGACGAGACTGATTGTATTTCACATAGCACTAATACCCTTGGGAAAGGTATGAATCCAATTATTCTCCCTCCAGCTATGGGTAAATAGTCGGGCAGACTAGGTTCTTCAGCCTTGGTGGGGCAATTAATCTAGGAGAAGGAAAACTCTGAATTAAAACCTGTTAAACTCCGCTTAAAAAAATTGACCTTGTGTCATACCCTGCCCGAGCAGAGGGGTTGGGTAAATATTCTCACTCGAAGTAGTGGTACCTTTAAGGGTTTCGTGGCTCAAATAGATCTGTTTAAAAATCATACGTAGGAAGGGTTTCTCCACATTTCTCAGATCTTCAGAATTAAAGAATAATCTTTAACAGATCTTGACCCATGAGAACCTAAAAGTTGCTACCACTCAGGTTAAGTGACAACATGGCCTTTAAAAATCTTCTTATGAAAGATTTTATTTCATTTCACCAGCAAGAAAATGCTTAGTTGCTTTGTAAACATTTAAAAAGCGTTAAACAAAAACATTTTGACATAAACCAGATAAAAGAAATCATTTTCGCCCAAAAAAATTCGTCTGTTTTATTGAGGGATTCTGACTGTATATCCTGCAGAGGACTAAGACTCCCTTCCAAAAAAAGGTGGGGATGTCCTGGGGATGACAATAAACTACGTCTGATGAGATCAAAGGAGTGTGAAGTAAATAGATATGTTTAAAAATTATTCGTAATCGATAGGACCATGAGCAACCCCCCCCCAAAAAAAAACGAAAAAAAAAACAACTACACAAAAATAGGCACCATGAACACGATTCCCTAACCGCTTAACTTTAAGTTGATATGCTATTAGAATTAATCATTGTGAAAAATTGGTTGAGTTGACTGAATGGCTTTAAATCTTTTTTTCTTGTGTAATGTCTGAACTGATTTTCTGGTTTTTGGCTTTTTTTAATCCTTCTATCTGACACAAAGTGTCTCTAAGGAGCAATCACAGAAACGAGTAGTGTTTAACGAGCTGGACTGTAATATCATAGTAAGTTATGGTTATCGTCGTAGGAAATGGACACGGTAACACGAGTTCAAATCCTGGACGAGACTGATTGCATTTCACATAGCACTAATACCCTTGGGAAAGGTATGAATCCAATTATTCTCCCTCCAGCTATCGGTAAATGTTGTATAGCCATGAACAACTATACATACACATATGCATGCTGAATCATATTCAACACAATAACGACGAGCGACACAGTTCTTTCGAAAAATATACCTCTCACTTTATTTGAAAGGGTTCGAAAGGGTTACTAAAGGTTTTACTGTGTTAGAGGTGAGTTGGAGACTGAACAGAACTGCAACATATTGATCCCTACTCTTATGGCCATAACAGCGTTTCTTTCCCGTTCTCCTGGACTGCTCAACCGGGGACCTGAGGGCCCAGCCTCTCTGGGACATGGTCCTCATTCCAGCATCTTCTCTCCAACTGAACTCGAACTTCCTGTGCACCGAGTTATATTATTGTTTTACGCCCACTCAATTCAACCTGTCAACAGTCAAAGTTATCCCCCTTGATACCTTCGTCCGGAAGCACCTGTTATTTTCACTGGTGCATTCCTATTTTGACAGCTCGGACGGGGTCAATATGCAACATAAATAGTAGGACAGACTGGTTTCTTCAGCCTTGGTGAGGCAACAGGTCTAGGAGAAGGAATACTATGAATTCAAACCTGTTAAACTCCGCTTTAAAAA
This sequence comes from Sepioteuthis lessoniana, assembly GCA_963585895.1. NCBI lineage: Eukaryota > Metazoa > Mollusca > Cephalopoda > Myopsida > Loliginidae > Sepioteuthis > Sepioteuthis lessoniana. The sequence goes on from OY757943.1 coordinate 26,932,708, forward strand.
ATTGACCTTGTGTCATATCCTGCCCGAGCGGAGGGGTTGGGTAAATATGGTAATATCATAGTAAGCGAGTTCGAATTCCAGTCACGCTATTTCGTTCACTTTCATACAAATACCCTTGGGAAAGAAATGAACTCTCTTACCCCACCCAGCTCTGGGTTAATTAGTACCACTACTGTTCTTTTGAAAGGATAGCTTTGGTATTAGATAACCCATGAAGGTTGATATGCCATTAAACAAAGAAGTTAAACCAGCAACGTGTCTATGAATTTTTATGTTCCATTTCATCTCTCCATCTGTTTTCTTCCCTTCTCCCAGTTCCTTGTCTGTCTTTTCACAGCTTTGTTTCCTCTTCTCTCGCACTCCTCACAATCATTCTCACCTTCCAATCTTCATAGTTCGTCCTGTAAACTGCCAGTGTGCAGATTGCTTCGTGCTACACCCAAAACCACTTCCGGTAAGCTAAGAAGCAGCAGCTCTTTCTTCTTATCTCTCTCCACATCTCTTCAGCGCCTTCTTTGGCCATTAGTCTGTCACTCACAAACGCCAGCAGTAAATTTCCACCTTCTTTCTCATTTACATCCTTCGGCTTTACTCGACGAATGCGTTGGCCAAAGACGCGGCTAAATTACCGGGAAGTGACCAGTAAAGTCCAAGGTTACCAGCCTCAGCAGAGTCGGAAGGTTTACTGATCGATTGGTACGTGGACAAGGAGTGACATTTGTCGCATTTATCTGATTCGTTATTCGTTGGGTGATGCCGGTGGCTTTCTGAAGTCTCTAGAATTATCGAGAACCTCGTTATACACACATCTTCGTCGACAACGTGTTTTTGATCTGCAGTCAAATATTTTTTCTTTTGATTTTTTTCCTATCGGAAGAAAACTGCAAACTGACTGAAATGATCCATGAGGTTTGAAATGTACGTCAATGTACATATAAACGTATATATATATATATATATATATATATATATATATATAGAGAGAGAGAGAGAGAGAGAGAGAGAGAGTAGTTAAAAAAAGTTCTAACCTTCGCCTTGAAAGAACAGTCATCGTAAACATTTTTTACGTGGCAACTCACAATCTCTTCTTATAAAAATAGAAAAAACTGAATCTACGAATTATTAGTATTAGATAAGAATGCTTAAAACCATACAACTATGTGCAAATTATTTGAGTTAGATAGGAATACTTGATATCATATAACTTTATGCAAAAAAAATCTTTAAACACAAAAATGTAAATATAAACGTACAATGTAAGTAATCTCAATCCTCTCAGCATAAAATAATCCAAGACGAGTTGACATGGCATTAAAATCAATCGATCAATCAATCAGTTACGCAGATGGTTTTAATAATATAGTATAAACAATGTAATCTAGAGTAAGGAAGTCGTTTAAAAATACTCCTCCTAATCTATTAGAAGGACGGAGTCATCTTCGTTTCGAATCAATAACTCTGAATCAAAACCTTTGTGTCGTTCTGAAGAATCTCTGACAGCCACTGCACAATTCTTTTGATATCAACTTGACCCTATATATATATATATATATATATAAAAGAAAATAAATTGGAGGAATTACTTTTGGAGCATTCATCTTACGATCGTGGTATGCAGGCTTTTAATAATTGCCGTTGAAAATCTATAGCCATTTAGTTTAGTTGTTGAAAACTTGTATCCAACGGTGTTATATAGCCAGTTCCAAAACAGTGTTTAGTAGTTGAATATATATATATATATATATATATATATATATATATATATATATATATATATATATATCGGAGGTATTTGCTAATATATTTTTAGGTGTATATATATACATATATATATATATAAATTTTTTGTTGTAGGTCTAAAGAGAGAATAAAAAATATTTTAAAATATGTAGGTCCACGAAGAGATTTGTATTTTTTAAATTTATTTATTTTGTTCTTACATACGAGTATGTTTGACGCTTGATGCTTTCGTCAGAAACATATATGGCACAAGGCCTTGTTAATGGGTTACTCAATAAGACTTGAACTCGTGTTTGCAGTTTGAATGATTTTCCGTTGGTTATGGGTTTATATAGAGATCATCCTCTCTTTTCTTGGAGCGTGTTTACCTTAGTCTGCTTTACCCCTCATTGATATTTGTTGTGTGTTGGAGAAGTTTTGAATTTCCCAAACAATTATTTTTCCTCTGTGTGTGTGTGCGAGTGTGTGTCTTGGGGATTTTTTGTGTGTGTATGTGTGGTAGTGTGGTTTGAAATTTACTGGTAACTTTTTTCCTAATAATGTTGTCTGTGTATATATATACACATCTATGCATGTTTGTATATATATACGTGGTGCATTCCATAAGTTTCCAGACTTTTTTGTACAGGCAGACTCTTGAAAATTCAGTATGTTATTGGTATTGTTATATGAGATTCCGTCGGAAGAGACCAGCACTCTTCAAATCGGCTCAGTGGCATTTCCACCAGGACAATACACCAGTCCACAACCCCATCCTTTTCACAGAATATTTGAGCAAGATGGGCATCAAGACAGTTCCTCACCCTCCTTATAGTCCAGACCTTGCTCCCTGTGACTTTTGGTTATTCCCTAAGCTCAGAGGCTGTCGTTATGAGACAAATGAGGAGATGAAAGAGGCTGTGACGACGGTCATTGACACGCTCACACAAGAGGACTTCCATGGGGCGTTCCAGAGGTTGTTAGAACGGTACAACAAGTATATTGCAGTCGGAGGAGATTACTTCGGAGACTAGAATTTCATGTGTGTACTATCAATAAAAGTGTCTTTACGAAAAAAGTCTGGAAACTTATTTAATGATCCTCGTATGTAGATAAGTATGTTTCCAGGGGTAAACATATATATATATATATATATAGAGAGAGAGAGAGGTTGTAACTTGATCCGGCTGAACAATGACGTTGTTACAAAATCCCATTAATAGGTTTGGTTTCTTTGTTTTAATGGCATATCAACCTTCGTAGGTCATTTAATGCCAAAGCCATTCTCTTAGAAAACAGCAGTGGTACTATTTAACTCATAGTTGGAAGGATAAGGGGGTGTTCATACGTTTCCCAAGTTTTTTTTTCCGAAAGTGAATGTAATAGCACGATTAGAATTCGGACTCACTTTCTACGATTCTGCAGTCTAGCGATTTAACCATTACCCCCCACCCTAGTGTTCTAGTGCTACTTGTTCTTTGTTGCAGTTTCTGTGGAAATAAATAGGAGGCATTACTTTCGGAACATTCATCTCATGATCGTAGTATGTAAGCTTTTAATAATTGCCGTTGAAAATCTATAGCCATTTAGTTTAGTTGCTGAAAACTTGTTGTATCGATACTGCTGTATGGATGCACTACTTGGACGCTAACTAAACGGCTGAAGAAGAAGCTAGACGGCAATTACACAAGACTGTTGAGAGCAATATTGAACAAGTCCTGGCGGCAACACCCCACAAGACACCAGCTGTACGGCCACTTGCTTCCCATCACGAAAACTATACAAGTTAGACGAACCAGACACGCAGGACACTGCTGGAGAAGCAAGGACGAACTCATCAGCGATGTACTCCTATGGACCCCCGCATATGGCCAAGTAAAAGCAGGACGACCAGCTCGAACATACATACAGCAGCTATGTGAGGATACGGGATGTAGACCTGAAGACCTGCTGGAGGCGATGAACGATAGGGAGAAGTGGCGAGAGAGGGCCAGGGATATCCGTGCTCGCGGCATGACATGATGATGATGATGATATCTTCTGTAGTTTTCTTGGAAATACAAGGGAGACATTATTTTCGGGGCATTTATCTTACGACCGTGATATGCAGGTTTTAATCATCAATGAACAATTCGAAAATCGTGTTATGTCGCTGAAAATTTGCTCTTTTCCATGGTGCTATTATGCGTTCTCTGTCTGTTGTTGTTTCTGTGGAAATATATAGAATGCATTACTTTCGGAGCGATTCACTTACGGAATTCATCTGGATCAGTTTCATTAAGGGGAAGATGTGAGGTGGTTTTCATTCAGTCACTGCAGATTTATTCTTTCATAAATCGCTGCCCATATCTTATAATACGACTGTTTCTCTTGGCGTCTAAAACTCAACACTTTAAAAGAAAATCTAACTCTCTTTTAATTCACACGTGATCGTCTACAGACAATCAGAAGGGTACTCATGGCAGGGGATTTGAAGTTTGACCAGCCATCTGTCAATCACACCTTTCGAACATTATTCATATCTCTTTCATGGCTTGGAAATGAAAAATTGACTACATCGAAATCTTTTTTAGATTCCATCTATTGAAATAGAGGCACTCTTGGCATAATGGTTATCATCATAGGAAATGTACTCGGTGATTCGAGTTCAAATCCCGGACGAAGTTGTTTGAATTTGGTATTGCCCAAATGGTATGAATCCTACTATTCTTCTTTCAGTTATGGGTAAATATTAGGTCAGACAAAGCTCTTTAACTTTATGGCAACTGGTCTATGTAAAGATAAAATTTAAATCAGACCGTGCGATGGAGGGGCTCTACCCAGCTATTCCCTTGTGCGCCCACAACCAAACTAGGTTACGAGATGTATATTTTTTCCCTACAAAATGACTGACCATTGGTTCTTTTTCTTTCTTTCATATATTTTTTGGCCAAATCGGCTGGAGCTGCAGAATACACCGACTGCATCTCTGCAGAGGGATAACTCTTCCAATGAGTGTTCTGATTATGACACTAAACAATCTGACGGCGAGACTCCACAAACGTTGGAGCTTTGGGAAATGCGGAATACCTCTTTATTGCTGTCGATCCCAGGTCCACTCTGGTCTGGAGTGTTAGCACCAGATAAGGTCCTATCTATGGGTCAAATAGAAGTACTTGATATTTAAACTTTGTACTTATGCAAAACTGAGTTGTTTAGGATAGAACTGTTTTTACATTTAACTGTGTATAAACAAAAACTATTAAACTAGATTGAATTGCTTGAAATTGAACAGTTTTTACATTTAACTATGTATAAACAAAAATTGTATTAAACTAAATTGAATTGTTTGAAATTGAAGTGTTTTTACATTTAAATATGTATAAACAAAAATTGTATTAAGCTAAATTGAATTGTTTAAAACTGAACAGTTTATACATTTAACTATGAGTAAACAAATGACTGATGTTTAATTGAATTGTTAGTGATACATAGCCATACTTGGAACCATTTAACTTAGTTGAGATGCAAAACTGAATTGTTTGCAATAGAACTGTTTGATAGTTCAACTGTGTGTAAACAAAAAAACTGTGAACTTATGCTAAATTGAATTGTTTGAAATAGATCTTTTGACAGTTGAACTGTATTAATGCTAAATTGAATTGTTTGAAATAGAACTGTTTTTATATTTAACGGTGTTACCAAAAATCTGTATTTAAACAAATGACTGTGTATAAACCAAAACCGTCAACTTATATTAAACTGAATTGTTTGAAATTAAGTGAAACCATTTAACTGTGTGCAAAAAAATGAGCTCAGGCTTGCTTAAGGGTGTTATCTGCAAAGTGTGTTTAGAAATAATATATTTAATATATGTATAAAAAAGATTTGGCACTAAGTTACCTACAATGGTTGATATGCCATAAAGTAAAGTTGGCGACTGTAGTCGAGGGCGACACGAAGACTCCCTTTTCATTAGCTACTACACCGATGTGTAGGGGAAGGAGCTACTCCTTTCCCTGGATTGGTCCACTTTACCCTTGATACATACCTTATAATGCTGAGTGTTAAACAAGGAGGTATCAAGTACCATTTTTTAAGTCTTTGGTATGATTCGACCTGGGATTGAACCCTGGTCTCCAGGACCATTGGCGAACACTCTAACCATTATGCCAATGAGCCGGTATACAGAATCTTTGATATTAACCCCTTATTTGTCTATTTCAGCGGAACACATCACAGATTTCCCCTTTCATTCTACACGAGCGTTCTCAAGTATACAGAAAATTTAAAATGGGCTCGAATCTTTTGGGCCTGAAGTTGGTATGACTCGACCTGGGATTGAACCCCGGTCTCCCAGACTATTGGCGAACACTCTACCCGCCAAACCAAACTAAACTTTCATATAATTTTAGATTTATTTATTGAAAACAAAATTACATTTGCCAAAGTGACAGATAAAGTATTTTTTTAAATTTTGCCTTCTTTAATCAATTATGACAAAAAGCGTGAGCAGAGTAATTTGTACAAGGTTTCAAGACCATTTAGAACTGCTTTTATACCATAAAATTAAAGCGATATTTGTCTGCAGTATGAATTTGAAACTTCTTTCTGTTTTGTTCCCTTCAATACTCAGCCAGCCAACATAGAGCTATGTTACATCGCTAAGTAGATATATATGTCTGAAATGACGCACAAATACGGCCTAATTCCTGAGGAAAGCGACAATATTTCTAACGCTCCCTCTTTTGAGCTTCTTTTCTTTCCAGTCTCCCACTTTCGATTCCTCTGCAAAAATTCCTCACGTTTTTAGACCAACTCTCCCATCTCTTTCACACTTTGGCCACCAAACGTTCTGCCATTTTTCCACTCAGCGTCACAAAATGTCCCCTAAAGGAATCAATGTACAAGTTGAATGGCGCGTATTGTGTAGCAGTGAGCAAGAAGATCATTCACTGACCTTTCCTTCACGATCTGCCGGAATATTTAGAACCAACCCCCTAGGCTGACAATTCGCTAAGGGTAATTATTCACTCTCCACATTCGGGTTTTCAGCCTTCAGGTTTTCGACTTTCCCGTTTTTCATTCTTGGACGCCAAACCTGAATCTTCCCACACTCTCTGTTGATTTTCTTTCTTTCTTTCTTTCTTTCTTTTTTACTTTTATCTTTTTATTTATTTTCATCCAATCACTTTTTTCTCTTTTTTTGCAAGTTATAGCGCACCGATTTTCTCTCGTTTGTTTCCTTTTTACCTTGTCTGATGAATCCCCCTTAAGTTGTTAACCACTGGTCCTAGGCGATTTTCTCTATATTCCTCACCATTTTCTCAGTAAAGAAGGAAAGAAAGTCTTTTTTACCGTATCTAATGGCACCTTCAACATTTTTGAGACGTCTTAAATGGCAAATAAATTATGCTGAATAGGAAGGTTAGTTTATATTAAAAGTGTTAAAAGGGATGGTGATATAAAAGAAAAAGAAAATAATAAGGCAGAAAGAATAATGAAAAAAGTCATTCAATAGAACATGGTATAATAATAATAATAATAATAATAATAATGAATGAATGAATGAAAAGAAGGATAGATACCTCGACCATGGTAGGGAATTGAAAAAGCTGTGGAACATGAAAGTTACAATTATACCAATTGTAATTGGCGTTCTTGGTACAGTCACTAAAGGATTAATAAAAGGACTGAAGGACTTAGAAATAAGAGGACGAGTGGAAACCATCCAAACTATTGCATTTTTGAGATAGGCCAGAATACTGAGAAGAGTTCTGGAGACTTGGGGAGACTTCAGTGAAAGACCATCAGCTAACGCTGATGTGAAAAACTCTAATAATAATAATAATAATAATCAAGTCATACTGATAACATGAAGTTCCATGACTTTCTCTCTCACCATCTGTCCTTATCCTCTATTGATCCTGGTCGGTCTTCTAAACTGTGTCTAATGTCCGCATAGAGATGATTTATGTAAGTCTTTGCTGATTGGCCAACACTGGTGTGTCCATGTGTAGAAGTCCATAAGAAAATGCCGCTTCTTCTGCAGCAGTGTTCCGCATGTCTTGTTCATCTTATTTGGACGGTCTGTGAGATGGGAGGTTGGTGGTTGCACAACCGCCGTTTTGTGGCATGTCGTTTCCAGGATTTATTCAAAACAGCCCATAGCATTCTTGTGTAGTTCCCATCTAACTTCTCCATGCGTTTCAGTGGAGTGCGGCGAGGTATGATCGAAGAAGTAGGCTGTCAAATTTTCTTCTCTTCCATACTTTAGCAAAAACTCCTAAGGAGAAAATAATAATGTGCACAAACCAGAATCCATCCTGGAGAATGAGACCTACGAAATTCTCAGGGATTTTGAGATACAAACAGATCGCCTAACCCCAGCCAGACGACCAGACCTAGTGATGATTAAATCAAAAAAGAAAAAGAACCTCCCCACTGCTGAAGAGAGGACTTTGTCATCCTGACGGACCATAGAGTGAAAATCAAAGAAAACGAAAAGAGAGACAAGTACTTAGACCTTGCCAGAGAACTAAAAACGCTATTGAAGACGATGGTGTCGGTAATACCAATTGTAAATGGTAACAATCCTTAAAGGTTTAGTTAGAGGTCTGGAAGAGTTGGAAATCGGAAGACGAGCCGAGACCATATAAACTATAGCATTATAAAAATCGGCCAGAATACTGAGAAAGGTCCGGGAGGCCTGAGGAGTCTTGCTGTCACTCCGACACCAGTGAAAGACCATCAACTAACGTGGGTGTGAAAAGCTTGTGAGGAATAATAATAGTATTAATAATGATAATAATGGTGACGATGATACCAGTAATAGTTAGCGCACTAGGAACAGTATCTTAGGGCTTGGAAAAGATACTGCCAGAATTGAAAATCAGAGGAAGAATGGAAACCATCCAAACCACAGCATTGCTGAGATCGGCTAAAATACTCAAAGGAGTCCTAAAACTTTGGGAAATTTGTTGTCACTCGGCCTCCAGTAAAAGACCACTAGCAGAGGCTGGCGTGGAAAACTCGTAAGAAGAACTGCTAAATCAGGAAAGAATTAGAACGCTTGAAAAAAAGGAGAACTAAAAGTAGTCAGGAATATTTGAAGTGGACACCATCAAATAAGCTAACATGAAAAAAAAATAAAATAAATAAATAAATAAAAAGAAAGAAAAGAAGAAAAGAGTCGCTCAAAATTTTGCAGCCGAGATCTAATCAAGGGAATAAACACCTGGGCAGTTTCCCTTGTGAGATAGACGGCATTATTCTTAAATTAGACAAGGGATAAACTCAGAGAGATGGACAAAAGGTCAAAAACTATGTAGAAGACCTTATATCCGAGTGATGACATGGAAAGTTTGGTTTATTTTTGTTTTATGGCACATCAACCATTGTAGGTTATTTAATGCCAAATCCATTTTCGGACAAAAAAATATTTTCGTCAATTTAGCATAAGTCCACAGTTTAGTTCTATTTGACCCATCGTTAAGGCCCTATTAAGAGCAACCACTCTGGCGCAGAGTGGACCCTGGAACGATGGCAATGAAGGGGTACTCCGCATTCCCCGAAGCTCTAGCATTACTGGAACCTCACCATCAGATTGTTTAGATTCATATCCAGGACAATTGTTTCGGGGCATCCTACATTTCTGCAGAGAAGCAATCGGTATATACAACAGTCCCAGCCGACTGGGCAAGATGTGGACAGACTATATGCATCACAAAAAGTGGAGGAAGTGGACCTGCAACTATTATGGACTGCGTAGACGTATTAATACAAGGAGACTCGAGAAGTATACTAGAAAGAGCCAAAAAAGACTAATTACAGCAGCAGCAGCAATATTAACCCAACAGAAAAACAACAAAAAATTGGAAACCGAAATAGGAAGAAAAACAAATGTATGAAAATTTCAAGCGGCAAACTAACGAAATTGTACAAGAGAAAATCTGGACATGGCTACAAAAAGGAAACCTCAAGAGAGAAACCGAAGGTCTTCTTATCCTATTTACCAACCCCTCCACTCGAGCAGGATATGACACAAGGTCAGTTTTTAAGCGGAGTTTAACAGGTTTGAATTTAAAGTTTTCCTTCTCCTAGACTAGTTGCCTAACCAAGGCTGAAGAACTCAGTCTGTCCTACTATTTGCCCATATCTGGAGGGAGAATAATTGGATTCATACCTTTCCCAAGGGTATTAGTGCTATGTGAAATGCAATCAGTCTCGTCCAGGAATTGAACTCGTGTCGCCGTGTACATTTCCTGCGACGATAACCATTACACCACCGGCACCTCCATAGCAGCACAAATCAACGCCATAAGGATTAATTGTTTTAAAGTGAAAATGGATGATACTCAACAGAATAGCAAGTGTAGCTTCTGTGGAGAGAAAAATGAAACGGTTAATCACATAAAAAGTGGATGCAGCAAACTAGCAAAAAAGGAGTACAATACTGAGCATGACTGGGCGGGAAAGGTAATCCACTGAGAACTGTGCAAGAGATTAAAACTTGAGCATACTAACGATGGCTATATTCACAAACAAGAATCAATCATTGAGAATGAGACGCATAAAATTCTCCGGAACTTTGAGATCCAAATGGATCGCCTAATCCAGACCAGAAGACCAAACCTACTGATAATTACCCAAAAAATTGCTGTTTTGTGGATTTTACCGGGTGAAATACTACTACTACAACTACTAGTAATAACAATAATAATAATAATAATACCAATTGTAATTGGTGCGTTTGGAACAGTAACTAAAGGATTACTAAAGGGACTAGAGGACTTGGAAGTTGGCGGACGAGTGGAGACCATCCAAATGACAGCATTGTTGAGAACGGCCAGAATACTAAGAAGAGTCCTGGAGACTTGAGGAGACTTGCTGTCACTCAGACTCCAGCGAAAAACCATCGGCTAACGCTGATGTGAAAAGCTCTAATGAGATAATAATAATAATAATTATAATAATTATAATAAAAGAACCTGTCGAATAATGGACTTTGCTGTTCTGCTTGACCACAGAATAAAAATCAAAGAAAACGAAAAAAGAGACAAATACTTATATTTTGCCAGAGAACTAAAAAAAGCTAAGATGAAAGTGGCGATGATAACAATTGTATTTAGTGCACTCGGAACTATTCACAAAGGTTCAGTAAAAGGACAGGAGGAATTGAAAATCGGAGGACGAGCGGAGACCATCCAAACTATAGCATTGTTGAAGTCTGCAAGAATACTGAGAAGAGTCCTGGAGACCTGAAGACACTTGCTGTCACTCCGACCCAGTGAAAGACTATCAGCCAACGCTGGAGTGAAAACTCGCAAGGACTAATATAATAATAGAAATAGATATCCAATAATCATAATAATAATAATAATAAAAAGTAAAGTAAAGTTGGCGAGGGCGACCAGAAGGCCCCCTTTTCGATAGATACAACACTGAGATGTAGGGGAGGGAGCTACTCCTTTCCCAGGATTGCTCCACTTTACCCTTGATACATACCTTATATTGCTGAGTGTTAAGCAAGGATGTATCGAGTACCATTTTAAAAGTCTTTGGTATGACGCGACCTGAGATTGAACCAAGGTCTCCCAGACCATTGGCGAACACTCTACCCATTAATTAATAATTAAACATCACAAGGACAAATATAATAACTGAAATAGATATCCAATAATAATAATTATAATAATAGTAATAACACCCCAATAATAATAATAATAACAACATTAATCATAATAATATTAACACTCCAACATGCTAAAAATTACCGCTCCCCGAGATTAAATGTATCGCAAAGTAATTATCAATTTCCTTAGGATAGTAGTATCAATGTGATTGGAAAAATAATACTTAAAAAGGCAGCAAATAAATAAATAAATAAGATAAAAATATAATAAAATAAGATGAATTAAATTAAGATATGAAATGTATATAATCACGACCATCCTTCACCCAACAATCTTACAATCATTTATCGGTAAAGAATAGGAGAAGGATCGTAAGGAACCGAAAGAAAACTAGAAAGGCCTAAGCAAGCTCTGAAATTAGAGACTGTAACGCAGAAAATGGACCAGAGAAGACAACAAACATTTTACTGCTATTTCAGGAACAACCTGACATTAAGCAGGGTATAGAAACCTGGTAAGAATGAACTAGATTTTAAGACAAGCCAAAGACTCGCTGACCAAACTAGGACGATAATAAAGAAAGGTTCTTTTCTGATTTTGAGACATTAGAAATACCCCAACAAATAAATTGGGAATCATGTCAACAATACTCGAATAGAAGAATCGGGGCGGTAAATACCGAAAAACAAGAACACTCTAAGCAAATTCAAACGCAAAGTAATTGTAATCGAAACACCATACACCCAAACACAGAATAAACACTAACACAAGAAGAAAAAATAAATAAAGAGAATGACGTCTGAAAAGAAAACTACATTACCATCCTTCAGGAACCAAGACAGTCATGGTAGAAACTAAAAAAAAAATAGACGAATTATCAACACATATCTCAATGAACAACATCACGGAATTAAACGAACTAATCTATGCATGAGTGAAATAAGCCTGTGAACAAATCGGGGTGCCCCCTAAAGAACATGAACAGAAATTCAAAACCTTGATGGGAAATCAGACTGGAAACACAAATAAGAAAGCTTCGACAACAAGCAAAAATGCCATGACAGAAGAAAAACGCGAGGATATGTTGGGTCGAAAGGAGCCAAGCTATACAATTAGGACAAACGATATAACTTGAAGAGATAAATTAGAAGGTAGTGGCAAAAGAAGGATCACTAAAACGATACCGAGATAGGATAAATCAATACAGACAAAATAAGACATTCTAAAACAGCGAAAGAAAATTCTACCAGCAAGTAGGGGGAAAAGGTGCGAAGACATACCCGCAACCGAATGCGAGAGAAGCAAAATAATTTTGGAGCAAAATATGGGAACAGAGAGATCATATCAGAAAAGCTGAATGGAAAAAAGAGTTTCAAGGATTTGAAGAAGGTCCGAAGGCAAAAACACACCTCGATTCACTCTGAGCAACACTCAAAAATACCAAATTAGAAAACTCCAGGCTATGTTGGATTACATGAATTCTGGTTTAAAAAATTCACTTCATCCATGACAGATTGCTATCGAAATGAATTGATGCTTACAAGTAGCAGACATACCTGAATGGATGACCAAAGGAAAACCACACTGACCCAGAAAGACCACCAAAAGGAAACGGTTCAAACAATTGGAGCTATAACGTGTCTACCTATAATGTGGAAGATATTAACAGCACAAATTAAGGAGGAGATTTACAACTCGTTTATAAGCTGAAATAATAATAACGAAAATAATCTTTTAAAAAAAATCATGTTTACATCCCATTTTTCAAAGAATATATTTTTGCTTCAACATAATAGCAAGAATTTGTCGGGGAAGATCCATAGCGAGGTGGTGAAATTGCTATATTGCGATATCGTGTAAGCGGGTTCGATCTCCGTTATGTTCACTTTCCGACAAAAACCCTCAGGAGAAGTATGAACCCTTTATCCCCCTACTTATGGATTAAATAGTACCACTACTGTTATTCTGTAAGAATAGCTTTTTAAATAACCTGTTGCATAGCCGTGATACAACTATACGTATACATATACATGCGGAAACATAATCAACAATAATGAGGAACGAACACACGTCTTTAGAAAAATATACTTCTCACACCTTATTCGCGAAAGGGTTGTGTGTGAGAGGTGAGTTGGAGACTGAACAGACTGCAAACATATTGACCCCAAGTTCCTCTGTCTTTAGCAGCACTTCTTTCTCATTTTGCTGGGCTGCTCAACCGGGGGTCCTGAGGGCCCATGCCCTCTGCTGGGAGCTGGTTCTCACTGCCTTGAACTTCAACTCGAACTCCAACTAACTGACTCCAACTAACTCGAACTGTCTGGGGCACCGGGTTATATAATTGTTTGACATCCACCTGCTTCTCGTGGGCTTCGCAATTGCACCGAAATCAACAGTCAAGGTTATATCTTGATATCTTGATATCTTCGACCGGATGCACCTGTTTCTTGATTGACGGCTGGGTCGAAGGTCAATATGTTACAAACCCACAAAAGTTGATGTACCATTAAACAAGAAAAACAAATTAAGCATTTTGACTGTAAATATTTTTTTCTGTTTATTATAATATATAAGGAAAATTTGATAATACAACTTCAGGCCCAAAAGATTCGAGCCCGTTTTAAATTTTTTGTATACTTGAGAACGCTCGTGTAGAATGAAAGAGGAAATCTGTGATGCATTCCGCTGAAATAGACAAATAAGGGGTTAATATGAAAGATTCTATATATCTCCTCATTGGCATAGTGGTTAGAGTGTTCGCCAATGGTCCTGGAGACCAGGGTTCAATCACAGGTTGAGTCTTGCCAAAGACTCAAAAAATGGTACTTGATGCTTCCTTGCTTAACACTCAGCATTATAAGGTACTGGTCAAGGTTAAAGTAGAGCAATACAGGGAAAGGAGTAGTGCCTTCCGCTACACTTCGGTGTAGTAGCTAATAAAAAGGGAACCTTCGGGTGGCCCTCGATTCTAGTGACGAATGAGAAAGGCGCCTAACCCGGGCCACGGACATTGGTTTTAAAAAATACCAAGGATATAGAGAACGTTATTGGCTTAATGAGTAGAGTGTTCGCCAATGGTCCGGGAGACCGGGATTCAGTCCTAGGTCGAGTCTCACCAAAGACTCAAAAAATGCTACTTATGTCGCCTTGCTTAGTGCTCAGAACAATAAGGTGAGGATCAAAGGTAAAGTGGAGCAATCCAGGGAATGGAGTAGCGCACTCCCTTACACCTAGAGTTTGTAGCTTTTGAAAAGGGAGCCTTCGGGTTATCCACGACTAAGGTCGCCAACTTTACTTGGTTTTCGTAAACTGGTCAGTTGTTAAGTAGCAACTGTGCAAAACTACAATAGCACAGAGATTTGATGCATAGTATTTAGGAAAAAGGTATTTGGTTGCTAAAATTCTGCTAATGTCCGTTATATGCGACTAAACGATTTGATGTAGAGTTATCAAAGCACCAGGAAAATTGAACGTTCTGCGTATTTGCTTACAGTAGGCTTTACCCAAATTTATTCCCCGTGGCGTAGTGGTTAACGAGCTCGACTTCAACATCGAGGTAAGTGAATTCGAACTCCAGACACGCAATTACATTTACTTTTGGGCTGATATTTTTGAGAAAGGTTTGAACTTCCTTATCCTTCCAGTTATGGGTTAAACAGTACCACTTCAGTTCTTCTACAAGCGATGGCTTTGGTATTAAATAACCGACGAAGGTTGATATGCCATTAAACTAAGAAACCAAACCAAACAATTTATCCAAAGCTGGAGATGAGGGTGGAGAAGAACAGATGAAATCATGCTTTCACCAAGGACATTGGCGCGATTTAAAATGCAATCGACCTCGTCCAGAATTTAAATTCGGAGTATCGATTCTATTTTTTTATAATGATAATCATTACGCTAAGCTTTTAAAAATGTCTGCAAACTCCCTCTTTGACGGGGTGGGGGAGTCTCCGTGGTGAAATGGCTAACATGTGGGACTGCAACCTTTTAGTAAGCGAGGACGAGCTCTAATCGCGCTATTATATTCACTTTTGTACTAATACCCTTCGGAAAGGCATGAATCCCCTTCTCCCTTCAGCTATGGGTTAAATAGTACCACTTCAGTTCTTCTAAAAGTGATAATTGTGGCATTAAATAACAAATGAAGCTTGATATGCTATTAAACAAAAGAAACCAAACCAAACCAAATAATTTGGTTCTATTGGGAGGAGGAAAACAAATGAATTCCCGCTTTTCCCAAGGACATTAGCGTAAAGTAAAATGCAGTCAACCTTGACCAGGATTTAGATTCGAGGCATCGATTCTCTTTTCAACGACGATTACCTGTACACTTGGCGTACAAAAATGTCTGTCAACCACTGCTTTTAAGGAGAGGAGGAGCCCTCGAGACGTTTGAGACTCCCTGTATTTGGTTAGGGTTCTTTATTTAGTTGGATATCGTCCTTCGTGGATTTTTTAATGCCAAAGTCATCCTTGTGAAAGAAAATTACGGGTACCCATGGATGGGAGTAGAAATAAGAAGTTTCATTGCTTTTCTTAAAGTATTAGTCCGAAAGTGAAAGTGATAGCGCAACTGAAGTTCGAACTCGCTCACTACGATATTGCAGTCCAGCGCGTCACGGGGACTTTTCCTTAATCAAATCACCTGATAGGGTTCTATTTATGGGTCAAATAGAACTGTTTGACATTTAAACTGAGTGTAAACAAATGACTTTTGTTAAATTGAATAATTAGATCATTTTGATCATTTGTTTGATCATTGAACTGTGTGTAAACGAATGACTGATGTTTGATTAAATTATTAGTGATAAATAGCAATACTAAGAACTATTTAACTTTGTTGACATATGTTTACAATCATATATATCAAATATATCTGTGTAAAACGGATTTGGCATTAAACAACTTACAATGGTTGATATGCCATAAAATAACCCTTAAACGAAGCAGGGTGTCCTCGCAGTGTAATGGTTAAAGCGATGGACTGCGGAATCGTAGTAAGTGAGTTCGTAATCCAGTCGCGCTATTACATTCACTTTCGGGCAAATACCCTTGGAAAAGGTATGAACCTCCTTATCCTCCTAGAACTGTTCGACATTTAAACCCTGTGCAAACAAAGGACTTAGGTTAAATTGAATTGTTAGAAATAGAACTGTTTGATCAGTAAACTGTGAGTAAACAAATGACTGATGTTTAAATGAATTGTTAGTGACACATAGTAATATTTCGAAGTATTTAAGTTTGTTGACTTATGTTTACACATCATACATAGTAAAGTAAGTAAAGTTGGCGACCATAGTCGAGGGTAACCCGAAGGCTCCCTTTTCGATAGCTACTACACCAATGTGTAGGGGAGGGCGCTACTCCTTCCCTGGATTGCTCTACTTTACCCTTGATCCGTACCTTATAATGCTGAGTGTTAAGCAAGGAGGCATCAAGTACCATTTTTTGAGTCTTTGGTATGACTCGACCTGGGATTGAACCCAGGTCTCCCGGGCCATTGGCGAACACTGGAGCCTTCAATAAGTTTCCAGACTTTTTTGTCCAGGCATTTAAAATTGTCGTAGACTCTTGAAAATTCACTATGTTATTGCTATACATCTTATGAGATGATTGACTAATTTTTATAAATTTCAGATTCAAATGAACAGCTACAGCAGCAATTGGAATACACACTACTAAAGCCTGATTGTCATAGATGGTGAATTTCAAAAATGCAATCTGGACGTGAGGAAGAACGATATGCAATAAAATTGTGTTTTAAACTTGGAAAAAATGCCGCAGAAAGATATGGAATGCTTCAGACAGCTTTTGGACCATCATGAATCAAGCATCAGTTTTTGAATGGCATAAGAGATTCAAGGAAGGCAGGGAGTCCGTAAGGGATGATGAGAGGTACGGGAGGAATAAGGAAGTCAATATACTAGAGTTGATTGGCCAAAGGGTTTGGGTTAGGGATACTATGTTGAGGTTTTAAGGGAGTTCAAGTAGAGATTCCGTTGGAAGAGGCCAGCACTCTTCAAATCGGGTCAGTGGCATTCCCACAAGGACAATGCACCAGTCCACAACTCTATCCTTGTCACAGGCTATTTGACCAAGATGGGCTTCAAGGCAGTTCCTCACCATCACTATAGTCCAGACCTTGCTCCCTGTGACTTTTGGTTATTCCCTAAGCTCAGAGGCTGTCGTTATGAGACAATTGAGGAGATGAAAGAGGCCGTGACGAAGGTCATTGACACGCTCACACAATAGGACTTCGATGGAGCTTTCCAGAAGTTGTTGGAACGGTAGAACAAGTGCATTGCAGCCAGAGAAGATTACTTTGAAGGGGACTAGAGTTTCATGTGTGTACTATCAATAAAAGTTTCCTTACGAAAAAAGTCTGGAAACTTTTTTAATGATCCTCGTATGTATAAAGAGTATTTGGCTTTAAATAACCCACAATAGTTGATATGCCATAAAACCAAACCAAACCAAACCAAACCGGATGAAACGTCCACAGTTTGGAAGATATTCCATTTTACTTGTAAGAGTCAAAAGTTTGCAAGATTTGTTTTTTGATGTTTTTTATCTGGTGGAATTATAAAGGGGAAAATTATAAAGGGGAAAATTCACAATGAATTCGTTCTGGACGGTCGAACCATCGACGTCATGAAGAGTGTGTATATCATTGTGCGGTAAAAAAAAGAAGAATACCCGACATTGGGTAACGGAAAACGAGCTTTTCAGCAGCAAGACGATGACAGACTTAATACTGCATAGACAATTCGAAATTAAACAACAGGAGGTTGAGGTAATCAAACTGAAACCACATTCCGCATATAATACAAACCTAGCTAAACCTACCCCAGTCGGTAAGCCCTTCCTCCTAACGAGTGTCCTGATATTACATTAAACAATCTGATGGTGAGGCTCTTGTCTTGGAACTTTGGGAAATGTGGAGTACTTCTTCATTGCCATTGTTTCCAGGTGCACTTTTGCCCGGAGTGGTAGCACCAAATAATGTCCTATCTATTGGTCAAATAGAACTGTTTGACATTTAAACAAGTAGCAAACAAATAACTTATGCAAAATTGAATTGTT
>OY757943.1:26956126-26983626 GCA_963585895.1 Sepioteuthis lessoniana
AAGCGTAGGCGTTGTGAGATATGTGCAGTTACCCACGGCAGATACGGTCAGTGTTGAAGTCTCTCAGCCAGAAGAAATTCGGGCAGTCAAGAGGTCCAGATAGCGTTAGCGAGTGGCAGGCAGGTACCCAGGGGAAGATGGGCAGTGGCCCACAGCGACCTTTCGGTTGAGTACCTCTCGTCAAAGAAGCAGAATTGTTAAGTGGGAAGCTCAGCGTGGTTAAGAAGTTATGGGTCAATATAGTAGTCCTCCGTTTGTACTCCTCTCTCTGTCAATGTCTGTCTCTTTAACACTTACAGTCAACCCAGACCCTTTCGGTGTTTGTTTAGGTTTTATGGCATATCAACCTGTATAGGTTATTTAATGCCAAATCCATTTTTATACACATGAACAGTTCTATTTCAAACAATTCAGTTCAACGTAAGTAAACAGTTTAATCGTCAAAAACATTTCTATTTCAAGCTATTCTGTTTAGTCAAAAACTTCTAATTCAAACAATTTTGTTTAGTATAAGTATAGTTTTTGTTAACACTCAGTTAAATTGTCAAAACAGTTCTATTCTGAACAATTCAGTTTAGTATAAGTATTGTTTCAATGTCAAAAACAGTTCCATTTCAAGCAATTAAGTTTAGCATAAGTACGCAGTTTACATGTCAAAACAGCTCTATTTCAAGCAATTCAGTTTAGTATAAGTACATAGTTTAGTTCTATTTGACCCTTAAATAGGACCCTATCAGGTGTTACCACTACGAGCCTGAGTGGACCTGCGAGCAATGGCAATGAAGTGTTGCTCTGCATTCCCCAAAGCTCAAGTATTTCCAAACCTCACCATCAGATTGTTTAGTGTCTTACCCAGGACACTCGTTAGGTGTTTTTTTAAAAATCTTCTACAGCCCTAGCAGACTGGGCCTCTTGAGGGTGGGGGTCTTACTCCTCTGCAGAGGTGCAGTCGGTGTATTCTACAGCCCTTGCTAACTGGGCCACTCATTGGGAAGTTTTATCCTTCTGCAAGGGTGCAGTCGGTGTATTCTGCAGCCCCCTCCCCACAACCGATTGTTATGGTTTTTTTCCTTCTTCATTTTATAAAAGAAACATGCCATCTTAAAAAACTGCACTAAAATGCAAATGTGAATGTACAATGAACGCGATTTCCTAATCTTTAGGCGCAAAATAACCCAAGGTGAGTTGACATGCCGTTAATAGCAATCAATGTTGGATGGAATGGAGATCAGCCATGTTAGCTGCAAATAAGGCTTTCCCGAAAGTAGATGAGTAAGCAATCACAAACCGAATGACTGTTGGTTTACGTAATATATATATATATATATATATATATATATATATATATATATATATATATGGGGGCTGGTTGATTCGATTGTTTTATGGCATGACAACTCTCGTTGGGTTATTTTCTGCCGAAACTAGTCTTTTATTTGCAATAAATTATTGGCTTTCAAGTGACTTTTATAATGATTAAAGAGTTTCAAGTGAAACTTGCAGAATTGTGGACTTAGCTCTCCTCGCTGATCACGGAGTAAATTTGAAAGAAAGTGAAAGAAAGTTGCTCGGGAATTTAAAAAAAAACAACAACTGTGGAACATGAAAGTGACATTTATACCAATTGTAATTGGTGCTCTTTGTACTGTCACCGAAAGATTTATAAAGGAACTGGAAAACTTGGAAATAAGAGGACGAGTAGAGACCATCTAAACGACTGCATTATTAAGATCGGCCAGAATACTGAGAAGAGAACTGGAAACTTGAGGAGACTTGCTGTCATTCAAAGTTCAGTGAAATACCATCAGCGTTAGACCATTTCACAGATGATAATAATAATAATACTATGATAATAATAATAATATGAGATGATAATAATACTTCATGAAAAAGTTATAGGTTCGAGTAATCATTCTGAAAT
This sequence comes from Sepioteuthis lessoniana, assembly GCA_963585895.1. Classification (NCBI taxonomy): domain Eukaryota; kingdom Metazoa; phylum Mollusca; class Cephalopoda; order Myopsida; family Loliginidae; genus Sepioteuthis; species Sepioteuthis lessoniana. Next base: position 26,958,048 of record OY757943.1, read on the forward strand.
TTTATAATTTTTATGCATTTATAAACTTTCAGGTATTCCTATCAAATATTAACAGTTTCTGCGCTGTCGAATGGTTTGAAGTGTTTTATAAAGTTTCAAGTAAGTAATAATAATTTTTTAAAACATTTAGAACTTCAAAAATAATTGGGTATGTGTTTGTACAAATATTTTGGCTAGATAAATAGTTGAGTATATGTACATATATTTGAGCTAGATAAATGGTTGTGTATGTGTCTAAATAAATTTGGTTTGAATAAATAGCTGTGTATGCGTTTGTATATGTATTTGGGCTAAATAAATAGTTGACTATGTCTACGTGTTTATATGTCCTTATCCGTGTGCAGAGACACTCGACTATGTCTCGTTGCATTTCCAATTACTTAAAAAAAAAATTAATTTCATTTCATTCTATTCTATTTTAGTTTTTATTGTTTATTTTTTTCTTTTTCTCCGTGGATTTGTAAAAAAAATCTACCTTTTTTCTCTGCCCCTCGTTTCAAATGAATTTACGTCTTCTTCATTGCAGATATCCAGCTACTGTCGTTTACCATTAAAAAAAAGAAGAAACAACTGAAAAAAAAAAAAAAAAAAAAAGGAAGAAAAGAAAAGGAAAAAAACACACCTCACAATCGTTCCCGAACCATCTGGTAAAAGACCCATCATGAAAAATCAAGAACTGTTTATCGGTGATACAAAATAATACCCAGCTTATCTCCCTTTTATCTTTTGCTAATGGCTTCTCACCAGGACCACTCTCTAATATTGGAGCACCGATAATCTTTCACCTACCTCGGACGAAATTTCTCACATCTTCCTGAATATGAAAAAAGGACGAATTTATAACAACAGCAACATCAATGACATCGTCGACTAGAATAATTGGTATTGCTGTTGTTAATGATATTATTGCTTTTAATATCCTCACTCTCTTTCTTTACCACTCGTTAATGCCATGAGCTCACTTTTGCAAAAATTGTTATCAGCGATATTAACGATGCGAAAAATTCCTCTCCCTTTTTTTTATCAATTTCACGAATTGTTGTAATTACCATTTCATTAATTACTGTGATAATACTTGGACCTTGCCAGAGAACTAAAAAACTGAGGAACATGAACGGGACGGTGATAGCAATTGTAGTTGATGAGCTTGGAACGGTCCACGAAGGCCAAGCCCAGTCGACTGTAGAGGGGTATGACTACCGACCCACAACGAGTTTCCTGGATATGACATTAAACAATCTGATGGTGAGGCCCTAGCAATGCTGAAGCTTTGGGGTATATAGAATACCTCTTCATTGTCATTGCTCCCAGGTCTGCTCTGGCCCGGAGTGGAAGCATCTGGTAGGGCCCTATCTATAGATCAAATAGAACTATTCAGTCATTTCTTGAGGATTATTATTATAAGTTAAATGAAATCATGTAGATCCTTTATATTAGGTAGAAATACTTAATAGAATTACTAATGTTAAATAGCAATACCTGAAATCACTTAACTGCGTGCAAACAAATACGCTATCCAGAATACTGTAGAATACTGCGACTTCTTCAAGAGGGGTATGACCACCCACCCGCAACGAGTGTCCTGATATAACACTAAATGATCTGATAGTTAGACTCCAGTAATGCTGGAGCTTTGGGGAATATTGAGTACCTCTTCATTGTCATTGCTCCCAGGCCCACTCTGGCTCAGAGTGGTAGCACCTGATAAGGTCCTATCTATGGGTCAAATAGAGCTGTTTGACATTTAAACTGTGTGCAAACAAATGACATGCTAAATTGAATTGTTAGAAATAGAACTGTTTGATCATTTAAGTGTGTGTAAACAAATGCGGGATGTTTGATTGAATTGTTAGGGTTACATAATAATGATTAAAGCCATTTAAGTATGAGCAAACGAATGAAGCATGTTGAATAAAATTATTAGTATTACATTGCAATACTTGAAACCATTTACATGTAAATGCTTGCAAACAAATGATTCATAGTAAATAGAATAATTCGTGTTTGTTAGAAATTCGAGAAACAATTTAACTGAATGCAAAAAAAAAAAAAGAAAAAAAGAAAAAGAAATTACTTAAGCTTTTAAAAAATGTTATCTTCAAAATGTGTTTACCAATCATATATTTAATATAGATGAACAAAGAGGATTTGGCATTAAATAACCCACAATGGTTGATATGCCATAAAACCCTACAAAACCAAATCGTATATATCTAATATATATGTACAAAGAGGATTTGGCATTAAATAACCCACAATGGTTGATATGCCATAAAACCCGACAAAACCAAATCATATATATTTGATATATACATATAAAGAAGATTTGGTATTAAATAATCCACAATAGTTGATATGCTATAACCTACCCGCCCCAAATGCTTGGAAAAAAGACTAGAGTAACGGGAAATCAGACAAAGAATCGAGACCACCCAGACCCCAGGATTGTTAAGATCGGCCTGAATACTTAGATGAGTCCTGGAGACTTGAAGAGACTTGTCACTTAGACTCTAGTGAAAGACCATCAACTGGGGCTGGTTCAAAAAAAAAAAAAAAAAAAAAAATTCGCAAAGCATGAAATAATATTAAAGTGAAAAAGAACTCAAACCTCTTGAAGAAACTGTAAGAATATGCATCCAGGATATAGGAATGGAATTCCGTATTGAAAAATGTGGAATTGAAATATAATAATAATGGCGACAATATTTTCCCTGTTATTCATGTTGATTTGAGGACTCTTCTGCATGTCAGTCTCTCTTAAAACCTAAGTCTTTATGTTTACAAAGTATTTGGCTTTGCTTAGTTTGGCACAAGGATAGAACAATAGAGTACCCAGTAAGAATCGAACTCACTAGTCAAGCCTGCTAATCATTACAATACCCTAAGTACCAAGTATGTATTTTTGACAGTCTCTCCGCTATTGGTGCGATGCGACTCAAGTATGGACACATCAATGTTGGTCGACCAACAAAGACTTACATCAGTTCTATGCGGACACGGGATGCAGTCAAGAGGACCTACTAAGAGAGATGAGAGAGAGAGAGAGAGAGAGCGGGAGAGAGGGAGAGAGAGAGAGAATCTGTTCTCTTAGCACGACTTAATGATGATGATGATGATGATGACGAGAGGTGGTTTAAATTCGGCGTTTTCTTTTATTTGACTCGTTGCCGTATCAGAGCTAAATAATCCAGTCTGCTCTATTACTTAACCATAGCTAAGAGAAGAAGAGAGGAATTCATGCCTTTTCCAATGACATTTGCGCGAAAGTGAAACGCAAGCGGCATCGAACAGGATTTGAACTTGGGTCGCAGTGTCTATTTCTTAAGACGATCGCCATTACGCTATGTATCTCCAGCCTGTCGTCTTTTTGCATCTCTTTTCTCCGTGTCGCATGACTTTAAAGGTTGATTGAAAAGTAACTCACAATTTTGAGATACTTTTAATTTAAAATACTTTAAACTTATAATTAAGAACTTACTGATAAGAATTTAAAAATGCGGAGTTACTTTACAATCTAGTTATATATATATCATCATCATCAGTAGTAGCACGGATATCCCTGACCCTCTCTCACCACATTTCCCTATCGTTCATCGCCTCTGGCAGGTCTTCTGGACAACATCCTGTATCCTCACATAGTTTTTGAATGTATGTTCGTGCTGGTCGTCCTGCTTTTGCACGGCCATGTGTGGGGGTCCATAAGAGTACATCACTTATGAGTTCGTCTCTGCTTATCAAGCAGTGTCCTGCATGTCTGGTTCGTCTAACTTGAATAGTTTTCGTGATAGGAGGCGGCAGGATGTTGCCAGGACTTGTTCAAGATTGCTCGCAGCATTCTTGTGTAATTGCCGTCTAGCTTCTTCTCCAGCCGTTTTTTTAGAGTCCATGTAGTGCATCCATATAGCAGTATCGGTATGCGACCGCTGCCTGGAAGAAGCGCCTTTTCATTTTATCGATAGCTGTCCATGCTTTCGTTAACCTCGATGTCCTTTTCGGTTGATGCGACGCTGCTTCCTTGGTAAGTGAATATATATATATATATATATATATTGTCATCCACAGACAGACTGTTTCGTTCTATCAGAACTCTTCAGTGTAGCTAGACACGCAGGACGCTCGAAGCCGGGATCGAAACCCGTCCAACTTTACGTTAGACTAAGCTTCGGACCTTGTCGGCCACCGAGCGGACTACGTTGGCTAAGGGAATTTTTTAAGGTATTTTATTTTTAGCAACAGCAGCAGCAGCCTTTGTTTACATTTTTTTTATATCCTATCGGCTACCAGAGTGCTCAATGCAAATTACACATAAACATTTTCCAGTGATAAAAATGTTTAAAAAAAAACAACTCATTTTAACATTATCATTATGCCAACTTTGAATGCTTCTTGTTTTAGTTTTGTACGCAGACGTCCTTAATGTCTAATTAAAGGGATAGTTTGATGGTTATTGCAAAAGTCGTATTTATTTATTTATTCATATATTAGTTAGGCTATCGGTCATATGGAAGTCAGACCTGGCTGATGAAATAAAACGCTGTTTCTTCCAAGCAGCGGTCGTGTCGATACTGCTGTATGGATGCATTGCTAAACGTATGGAGAAAAAGCTTGACGGAAACTATATAAGAACGTTGCAAATCATGGAGGTAGCACCCTACAAAGCAGCAGCTGTACGGCCACTTACCACCCATCACGAAAACTATCAAAGTTAGACGAACCAGACATGCAGGACATTGCTGGAGAAGTAAGGACGAACTCATAAGTGATGTACTCTCGTGGACTCCTTTACATGGACGAGCAAAGGCAGGACGACCAGCTAGAACCAACATACACTAGCTCTGTGTCGATGCGGGATGTAGTCCTGAAGACCTACCGGGAGCGATGGACGATAGAGAAGGGTGGCGAGAAAGGTTCAGAGATATCCGTGCTGATGGCGCGACACGATAACGATGATGATGATAAACGAGGCATTTATTCAATATGAATTTATTTTCATTTATTTATCTATTTTTTGTTTATGTATTCATTTTTCATTTATTCATTGATCTAACAAGTCCTGGAGGCAGCACCCCACAAAGCAGCAGCCGTACGGCCTCCTACCACCCATCACGAAAACTATCCAAATTAGACGAACCAGACATGCGGGACAGTACTGGAGAAGTAAGGACGAACTCTTTTGCGGCATACTCCTGTGGATCCTCTCACATAGACGAGCAAAGGCAGGACTACCAGTTAGAACCTATATACAACAGCTCTGTGCCGATACAGGATGTAGCCTTGAAGACCTACCGGGAGCGATGGACGATGGAGACTGGTGGTAGGAGAGGGTCAGGGAGATCCGTGCTGGCGGTGTGACATGATGATGATGATGATTGGTCTATTTATTTTCAACTTATTTATTTACTAATTCATTTATTATCAATTTATTTTTATTTAACTATTAATTATTATTTTTATGTACTTATTATTTATCTATTGTTATTTATTTATCTATTTTATTTCTTTTACTAATTTATTTATTTATTTATTATTTATATTTATTTTGCTTATTGATTAATTAATCAATTTATTTATTATTTCTTTAGAATTTATTTATTTATTATTTTTTAAATTCTCATTTACTGTTTATTTATTTATCATCCAACATTTTAATTCATTTATTTATATTTATTTATTTACATGTATTTATTTATTTATATTCATTTATTTATTTATATTATTTATTTATTTATTTGTTTATTTACATGTATTTATTTATTTATTTATATTCATTTATTTTTTTTATATTTATTTATTTATTTTATTTATTCATTATTTATTTATTTATTTACTATTTATTTATCTATTTTTATTAATCTATTTTTTGTTTATTCATCTATTTATTTATTTATTTATTAATCTTCTTAATGCTCGTTTGCTTTTCTTTTTTTTTCCAAAATGTCAAAAAAAAACAAAACAAACAACAACAAAAAAACAAAAACCAAGAAAAAACCCCCCAAAATACCCCAACAAAACAAACAAACAAACAAATAAAAATAAACCCCAAAACAAAACAAAACAAAAACAGGGAATGAACTTATCTTCATATCATGACCAGATAACTGTTAACCACACTTTCTTTTGAGAGTCTGGTGTCGAGGTCGAGGCTAGGAAAAAAAAACCCCAAAAAAACAAAAACAAAACCAAAAACAAAAAAAAAAAACTCTTTGATAGAGTTCGCACTTTTTTTTATGAGTCTGATACTATAAAGACCTTCATTAGAACGGGCCCGATCACCGTGGATTCGTAAAAATCAGTCATGAATTTTTTTTGCATACACTAAGATCCGAACTATAAAATTTACTTGATAAGGTTATGGGGTCTCCACATACCCCTGTTGACGGAAATAACTTGGATAAGATTTCATTAGAACTGGAATCAAGAAAGAAAAAATTTACTTTGCTTTCTTCGAACTGGGAAACTTTAGTTGCACAGGGTAGGAGTTCAAAACTGCTTTGGTTCCTTTGTTTAATGGCATATCAAACTTTGTGGGTTATTTAATGCCAAAATTATCCTTGTAGAGGAACAGTAGTAAGTAAGTAAGTAAGTTGGCGACCGTAGTCGAGGGCGGCCAGAAGGCTCCCCTTTCAATAGCTACTACACCGAGGTGTAGGGGAGGGCTCTACTCCTTGCCCTGGATTGCTCCACTTTACCCTCGATACGTACCTTATATTGCTGAGTGTTAAGCAAGGAGGTATCAAGTACCATTTTTAAAGTCTTTGGTATGACGTGACCTGAGATTGAAACCAGGTCTCCCAGACCATTGGTGAATACTCTACTCACTAGGCCAATGAGCCAGTAGTAATACTATTTAACTCATAGCTGGTGGGGGTGGGGATAAGAGGGTTTCTACCTTTCCCAAAGGTATTAGTCCGAAAATGAATAAATGGTGCAATTGAAGTTCGAACTCACTTACTATGATTTCACAGTCCAGTACGTTAGCTACTACGCCACAGAGAATTCCCTTTTTGAATCAGGTGCTAAATATTTATTGTACCAAATTAAATCATATAATCTGCTAATATATAAAACACAATTTGTTTGTAAATAGAGCAGGAAAACAGCAAGATAGATTCCTGATCCTTCAATCAACAATAAAAGTCATACGGATTGTTTGGTTTTAATAACATATCAAACTTCGGGGGTTATTTAATGCCAAAATCATCCTTGTAGAAGAACAGTAGTGGTACTATTTAACCAATAGCTGGGGGAGATTATTGGCGTTCACACCTTTCCCAAGGGTATTAGTTTGAAAGTTAATGTACTACCGTGACTGGAGTTCGAACTGACTTATTACGATGCCAGAGTCCAGCACGTTAGCCACTACACTTTGGAGACTCCCTCTTAAAAACGTGGGCCATAGACTTGTCATAGCTTCGAGGAAAATGTTGAACATTTTTTTTTATTTCCCCAAAGAATAATTATTTTACAATATTTGTTGCCTATTAAAAGTTTATACGGAACTGTAACAAACGGTAACGGTTACTATGAATGATATATCCACATAATCAATAATATTGATTTAAACGGCATATCGACCTGTTTAGGGTTATTTTACGTCTAGACGTTAGGAAATCGCGTTTATTGTACGTCCATATATCTATTTTTTGTAGCTGTTTCTTAACACACGGCCCAATCGAATACGAATGATTTTTAAAGAGATCTATTTGACTCATAGATAGGACCTTAACAGGTACTACACTCTGATCAGAGTGGACCCGGACGTAATAACAATGAAGGAGTACTACTAACTCTCCAGGTCTCTTGGGATGGAGTTTCACCATCAAATGTAGTTTATTGTTATATCCAAGACCGCTTTTTTTTTGGGGGGGGTCTTATCCCTCTACTGGGGATATAATCATCGTATTGTAAGCCTCGCTGTCAGGTTGAATAACAGAAAAGAGATTTACCAACGATATTTTTGTATATTCCATTTTGATTGGTTTGGTTAAATTTTATGGCATATCAACCATTGTTGGTTATTTAATGCCAAATACTGTTTTTATATATATTAAATATATGATTTGTTAACACATTTTGTAGATACACTCAATAAAAGGATCAAACAGTTCTATTTGTAACAATTCAATTCAGCATAAGTCAGCAAAGTTTAGAATTTCCAAGTAACTGTGTGTAAATTATTAGTATTAGATAAGAATACTTGAAACAGTAAATTATTTGTATTAAGAAGAAAATGAAGAGTGCAAAAAATTCCAGTTACATGGAGAGACTGGAGAAATTCGGATTAACTGCTTTTCTAGAAAGATGAATGAGAGGTGATCAAATTAAAATTACCAAAATAATGAATTATCTGATTATGGTGGACATTTTTTTCAATATTTCTCATAGAATTGGAAATTTTGTTAGTCTAGATTTAAAAATTTTAGTCTACTTATCGATTGGATAATTTTTTAACTCATAGAACAAATTGGAAAAAATTGCCTAATCAGATCAGAAGCAGCAAAAGCATGGCAAGGAAAAGATTTTAAGAGGGCATTTTTGGAAACTATTGGATAAATTGCTTAACAGAATTTTATCTGCATATAGATATTGTTTTAATGTTATATAATTACGGATTGATTTTTTTATATCAATCATTTTTCGTTAATTATATTTTATCATTCGGTTTGGTTGGGCTTTGAACTATTCGGCTTAGTGCAGCTGCCCACACACAGTGAGTACAGTTCACGCTCGTGCGCATAGGATATGACAATCACAAATGTCATAATAAAAACTCCAGATAGGAAAAGTTACTGGGGTGTGAATGACGTCATGCCCGGAAGCGATGGGCTGAGAATCTGGTGATTTTGAAAAAGACGTTAGTTGAGATTTGATTCTGGGCCGGGCGAGTCCAGCTGGGGAGTGACTATACAACATTAATATTGTATAAGTTTCGGGCAACGATTCAGTTTTCGGAAAAGGTTGGTGCGAGAAGATAGTAAAAAAGGGGAAATGTCCAAGGAGGCATAACAAACAAACAAACAATACTTGAATCAATAATTATTGACTACGGATTATTGTTATTAGTTATATGAAACCACACAATTAATGGCTAACTTTCATTGTTAGATAGGAATACTTGGAATCATATGACTATATACAAACAAATGTGGGGTGAACTCGTGGTGTAATGGTTAAAGCGATGGATTGCGGAATCGTAGTAAACGAGTTCGTACTCCAGTCGCGCTATTACGTTCACTTTCGGGCAAATACCCTTGGGAAAGGTATGAACCCCCTTAACCTCCCAGCTATGGTTTAACTAGTATCACTACTGATCTTCTCGGATAATAGCTTTGGCATTAAATAACCTACAAAGGTTGATATGCCATTAAACAAAGAAACTAAAAAAACCAACCAAAAGAAACAAACAAATGTTAATTATTGAATAGGTGTTAGTTTAAACTATAGAATTTTGTATAAATTATTAGTATTAAATAAGAATACTTTAAACCATACAACTTTCAGCAAATTGTTTGTATTTAAAATATTTTCTTGAAACTATAATTATTTACGAAGGATTAGTAATTGATAGTGATAACCTCTTACTAAAAACAAACAAACAAACAATCGAGTTTGGCATTGAATAACCCAATAGGCGTTGACATGCCTTGAAACCAACCAGCTAACTTTAAAAAATCATTTTATGTAGTAGTCGGTTGTAGGACTGAGAAAAACAATCCTACAAAGAGGTAGCCGAAAGCGACGATAAGAATGAGAAAAATGTTGGATTGATTGGAGATAATGTTTACATTCAAGATAAATGCAGACGTTATCAATATATGAAATAATTGAATCCGCGGGAAGAATGCTTTAGCGCCAACATATATATTAAAATGAATATCGTATATGAGTGTTTTCAAAAATTAAGAAAAAAAAAGTATATATATTTAAGGGAGACAGGCTACAAATATTTTTGCTAATATGTTGTAGATAATAAAGAGTTAAAGAGAGGGGGGAGGGGAAAAAGAAAATAGAGAAAGACAAAAGGTATTGAGGAAAATAAGAAAACAAAGTAAAAAACAAAATGGTCACAAAACCCCCATAAAAAAATAAATAAAAAAACAAGAAATAAAAAAATCAAATAAACTAAAAAACAAAAATACCACCCGAAAAAAAAAAAAAAAAAAAAACTAAACCAAAAAAAAAAAAAACTACCCCCTCCAAAAAAACAAACAAACAAATACTGTTAGCTACAGTTTGACTCATTTTGTCTTAACACAATTTTTCTTAACGTCCTTTCTCTCTCTGTCGTTTTTTTTCGTTCTATTTTAGTCTGTTCATATCTGTCAATCTACGTCTCTTCAAATCTATCTCCTACAGTCAACCTTTCTTTTTCTCAAATTAACAATTCCTAAGCCCATTCATTAAAACTCTTCTCTCTTTATTTCATTTTCTTTTACTGATATTTTATTTCAACCTTTTTCTTTCCCAGCTATTTTTTCTTTCTCTTACGATGTATATATCTCGCAGAGTAGATGTTGACTGGCTATAAGCATTCGCTAGTCACCGGTTGATATTGGCTGACTGTTTTTATGGGTGCATTAATTTACATACGATACCACACCTCCTTGAACCTGGGAGGTCGTATTCCCTTGGTTGCGCTTGTGTTTCTTCTGATTATTTTAGAGAACCTATGTTATTTTTCTTCGTGACTTCCTTGGTTCCTTCTTATGCGTGTTTGGGTCTAAGTTTATTTTCTTCGTCAGTCTCTCCCATCGGTTCATTTTCACTTGTTGTATAGTAGTTCGTACCGCCTGACTTCCGGTATCGCTGAGGTATAAAAGACGTCGTGTTAAGCAAGATCTCGGTCAGTAGTTAGACCAACTTCGGACGTAACACCCACAGCGCGAGACTTATATTTGCTGGACTGTATCACTTCAGTTAATAAATAATTAACTCTTTATTTCACTGTGTATCTCTTCCTTACAACGATACAACTTTTATAGTCTGCTCTGTTTCTCGGTTGAAACCATCGGTCTTCTGTTCTTCATTCTCCAATTCTTCCACCATTTCTATGTCTTCAGTGCGATTCTGAATCTAAACTGATGCTCATGTTGCCCATTTTTCTCTAATATTGCTGTTCTAGTTGTAATATAAATTTTTGCTTTTTTCTGGATTTGATTCCTTATCTTTTCTATAGCAAATATTTTTTTTTGTTTAAAATGACAGTTATGGGGATTGTGATTTGCCTCCCCATTAACGCAGAAGGACTTTATTTTCTTCCTGCATGTGGAATCGTTCGATAACTTGGGAGCAATCTGTGTAGGTAGGCTTCTATGCTTTCATCAAATAGGGAAAATGGCTTTAACTCCTTTTTCACAGTTTGCACCATTCTTTCTGCAATCTCGATGGATTGCGGGTGGCAGGTAGTGTCTTGTATGGGATGCACCCAATACATTTTAGTCATGAACACAGATTCTCTTGCCGAGTCGGCTGGGGCTGTAGAATACACCGACTGCATCTCTGCAAAGGGGCGAGACCCCCCCCCCAATGAGAGTCCTGGATATGACACTAAACAACCCGATAGTGAAGTTCTAGTAATGCAGAAACTTTGGGGAATGCGGAGTACTCCTTTATTGCCATCGCTCCCAGCTTTACTCTGGCCCGGAGTGGTAACAACTGATAGGGCCATACCAATGGGTTAAATAGAACTAACTGCATACTTATGCTAAACAGAATTGTCTGAATTAGAACTTTTTTGACTAAATTGAATAGCTTGAAATAGAAATGTTTCCGACAATTAAACTGTACTTACATTTAAACTGCGTGCTTATGCTGAACTGAATTATTTGAAATGGAATTGTTTTTGACATTGAAACTGTACTTACACTAAACGGAATTGTTTAGTATAAAACTGTTTTGATATTTAACTGTGTGTAAAGAAAATCTATACGTATACTTAATTGAATTAGCTAAATTAGAACTGTTTGACTAAATTGAACTGATTGAAGTAAAACTGTTTTTAACATTGAAACTGTACTTATACTAAACAGAATTGTTTGACTTAGAATTGATTGATTAAACTGAATAGGTTGAAATAGAAATGTTTTTGACAATTAACCAGTGTACTCATGCTAAACTGACTTGTTTGAAATAGAACTGACAACTTGTATAAAAATGTATTTGGCCTTAAATAACCTACAAAAGGTTGATATGTCATAAACCCCAACCAACCAACACAGATTCTCGTCACAAAATTCTAGCGCATTGTTTGTGACTATCATTTTGGGTATTCCGTTTCTTGAGAATACTGTTCTCAGTACTTGCTTTACAGTAGTATCTTTTCCATCCGTTACTTTGTTTACTCCAGGTCATCCCAAAAAGTGATTCTAAGCCTATATCTTTAACGTGTGTATGGTCCATGTGGACCCTTATCCACATTTCTTTTTCTTTGAGTCATAAGTGAAATTTGGTTCGTTTAGATTTTTTTTATCTCAGCATATTTTGGGCATCTTTTAAAATAATCCTCTTCCGAATATCGAGGCAACCAAACCTGCTATTTTAACCTTTTTTGTGTTGCTGTTATACTTCAATATATTTCATGTATACTCTTTCATATGTTCTCCCTTAGAGTTTGTGGAGGTATTGTTATATCTTCTATGCATTCTATGCTATTTTCGATAATAAGCTTGTGGCTCGTTTCTTTGAAGGGTCTCTCTGCCTTTGAACAATTGCTCCACATATTTCTCTTTATTCTCGCTAGTATCTTGCTTAATACGGGGTCTTGTTTTGTTTTTATTCCGAGTCGATTTTGGGGCAAAACGTTTTTTACATCCAATGTAGTATTTTAGTTTCAGCATTTCCGTGATTTTCTACCTTTTCATAAACGAATTCTTGTCCGGATAGAGGGTCTTCATGCGGGATTATGTCCCCTTTTACATGCATTATGTCAAAATCGAATGCCATAAGTTTTATTGCACATCTCAAAATTCTCGATGATATAACCCTACGCAATTCTTTTTTGGATTAAATATAGATTCTAACGGTTCATGGCCCGACTTGGATCAAAATTCCCGTCCTAATAAGAAATTTCGCGCCTTTTTCCCGTTTCACTTTATTGCTCGTGCTTCCTTCATTATTTAAGTAGTTTGTTTCTGTTGTCCTTAATTTTCTTCATTGGTGTATTACTGGATTAGTTTTTTGTAATATGATTGATGCTTCGACATGTTCACTCACATTTGTAGTTAACGTTATTTTCTTTGGATTAAAGATTTTATCACTGTTTTTTTGTTAGAGTCTTTTTCAGTGTTTCAAAGATAATATTTTATCTTAGTGTCCAGTTAAACTCGACGTTCTTTTTGCATAACTTTGCGAACGGTTCTATCAGGTCACTGTATCTGATTGGTATTTACTATGGAAATTTGTTAGCCAATAAAATGATTCCAATTCCTTTTGGTGTGGACATTTCTGCTCTTTTCTTGGTAAGTTTCTCATCTGGTGATATTCCATCATTTGATAATCTAAATATGATACATTATCACAGTTTAGCTCGCATTTTTCCTTGTTGATAATCATGCCCGCTTTGTTTAACTTCTGTAAAATTTCTGGTTGTATGTTGACTTGAGATCTATTTTGCAAAAAATTTATTCTTGCTTATTCATGATTCCCAGTTCCAATATTTGGCAAAGGAAACAAGTCTGAGCATATTTGGTGATTTGCCCCCATCTTGTAATCTCTGCATATCCCCATCAAGCTTTCTTTGGGCTGCAATCAGTGAATGTTCGCCTGGTAACATCTTAGCAATCCTATATTATTTTCTTTTGCTTTTATAGAATTAATGAGTTTTGTGGTATCCACTTTCAATACGTTAATTTCAGATAGTCAATGATATTTATCAAAGCTACTATCGCGGCGTGAATCATTTTGAAACGTTTTTTTGTTTCGAATGTCCCTTCAAAGTTGCCATTACTTTAATTACAGTTCGTCAAATTCCTTCGACTTGAGATTGCTCTTTTTTTAATTTCGGTTGGCCTATTTTCTCCCAGCACTCTCCATATCATCTTGCGAATGAAAAATATGCTATTCAACTTTATTTTTTCTCAATTCTTAGCAAGTATATTTATTGCATATATTTCGGCATTTTGGAAGGTCAGTGCCTTTTATATTTTCTATTCTTAATTGGCATAATGGTTAGTGTTCGCCAATGACCCTGGAGACCAGGGCTCAATCCCAGTTCGAGTCTTACCTAAGTCTCAAAAAATGGTACTTGATGCCGCCTTGCTTAACATTCAGCATTATAAGGTAAGGATCAAGGGTAAAGAGGGTCAATCCTGGGAAAGGAGTTGCGCCCTGCCCTACAACTTGGTGTTATAGCAATCGAAAAGGGAGCCCTCGGGTCACCCTCGACTACGGTCGCCAACTTTGCAATTACCACCAGAAAAATGATATTTTTTTGTATAGTTTTAACATATTTTCTTCTGGACTGGGCATTTATTCTTATTTCTCCCATGTTCCTTGCCAGAATATTTGTATTTAATCACGAACTTGGTTGTGTTGCAGGTCTCTTGATAACCCATTCGTTGGTTGAACTCTTTAATCAATTCTTGTTGTAAAAATTTTATGCCAGATAGATTTGTAATGTGATGTGTCTAGCGTGCCTTTTATTAGTCCGAAGAGGATTAATTCCTCCTCATTAATCATGTCTTTTGTTCCCAGTGTTTTGAATTCGCAATACTTAGATGCCTCTTTTAATCTGTGCACATATTGTGTTATAGAACCATTTGGGTTCCGTCTAGTCTCCACGAATTTGGTTCTCTCAGTAACAGCTAGTATTTTCATAGTATATTTTTAAATTATTCTAACAGTCTCTTTAAGATAAATCTTTGAATTCTCTTGGGTAAATCATTATCGATATTTTATCAACAGCTTTACAGCCTGCCGTAGCCAGAAATGCGTCTGGGATTTCATTCTCTCCTCCGTTAGCTTTTTTATCCTTTAATTTCTTAACCTTTGCTATCATTGCAAAAAAAATCTGATTCATGTTTCCATATACTTCTGTTTGTCCAGCATGCTTAAAGGTTTTATCGTTAACACCATAGTTATAAATGTGTATATCTCGCTTGGTAGATGTTGACTGTCTATAGTCGTAGCTAGACCCTAGTCGATATTGTAATTTACGAAGCTCTTTGCTTCGATGTGGCACAAGGCCGAATGAATGAGGCACCCAATGAGACTCGAACTCATTCTTGCAGGTTTGCTAGTCAAGCTTGCTAACCATAACACTACCAACTAGGTGCCCAACTAGGCCGATATTTGTCGCTGCCTCCCACCAGACACGACTTGACACAAGGTCAAAAGCCCGAAGGCCGATTAAAGTGGAGATAAAGGGGAGGGGAGGTCGGGAACGAGCCGAGACTCGAACCCTGCTGGTCAATGCTGCTCATCGGCTCACTTAGTGCAATGTGAGCCTGATGAGGCAAGCAGTTTCACGAACCCAAATGTGGGTCCGGGCACGTATGCCAAGTATTTGTCGCTGCCTCCCACCAGACACGACTTGACACAAGGTCGAAAGCCCGAAGGCCGATTAAAGTGGGGATAAAGGGGAGGGGAAGGTCGGGAACGAGCCGAGACTCGAACCCTGCTTGTCTGTGCTGCTCATCGGCTCACTTAGTGCAATGTGAGCCTGATGAGGCAAGCAGTTTCACGAACCCAAATGTGGGTCCGGGCACGTATGCCAGTTTGCGGCTTAAACTAGACGCATGGTCTAGTGCCGTACAAGGGGGACAAAGGAGACAAAAATGCAGCTCGCCCACCCGAAGGTAGCCTAGTCGGAACTAGGTGCCTAATTAAAGGCCCCAAGTCTGCCATTGTTCCTTTTCCAGGGCCACGCTCCGGACCGGAGTCCAGAACAGGCTCCGGGGCTTCGCAAAAAGCTAAAAGCCGAGTGCGCGCCCAAGGTGCCCAACTAGGCCCTAGTCGATATTGGGTTATTGCTTTTATGGACGCAACTAATATACATACGATATTAAACTTTCCTTGGAAGCATTTATGCAAATCACTTGAAAATCTAAGCTTATCAGATGAATAAACAAGTAAATACAATACATACCAAAAATATATGGTCTCTTTTTTTTCGTTTCTAAAACCAAATAAATATCTTAAGTTCAATGATAACAGCGCAGAATAGAATTCACCTTTTAATTTAATGGTTTCAATTTGTAAGTTTACTCATCTTAAGATTTCTCCCTTTATACACACACACACACACACGCAGACACACACACACACACACACGCAGACACACATATATATGTATTAATGCAAGTTTTATCAAAGACGATGAATAAAACAAAACACTGAAAATGTTCCAACTGATAACTTCAAAATAAAACGCTACAAATAATTAAAACAATAAAACTCAAACTGTCCACTGAAAACTACATTACCCCTGATGACGACCAAAAGTATGGTCGAAAGCGCATGGGCAGAAGATATGGGACAATTTCTTTACCTCCTGGATCTCGACAATAGGAAAATAACTAGGAGTCTTCAAAAATTACTATTGAAAATAATAAACAGTGTTTCATCTTCTTTAATAAAACCTGAATTAATATATATATATATATATATATATATATATATATATATATATATATATATATATATATATATTGCCTTTTTCAATGGAATGATGGTTTGCTCCCTTGATATGTCAACCTTCGCAGATTATTTAATGCAAAAGCCATTCTCGTAGAAGAGAAGTGGTACTATTTAATCCATAGCTGGGGCGATAAGGAGTTCGTGCCTTTTCCCAAGGGCAATAGCCAGAAAGTGAATGTAATGGCGCAACTGGAGTTCGAACTCATTTATTATGATACCACAGTCTAGCACGTTAGCCACTACACCACAGAGACTTTCCCTCACGAACTTATACCAGTGGGTATAAAAGATAATAGACAACATATAACGATAGATTCAGGAAGAAGATTCTGGCTCAAATACACGCTATATTTTGGGGCTGTTGAATACACTGACTGCACCTTTGCAGAGGAGTAAGACCAACGAATGTCGTAAACTGCATTTAATGGAGAGGCTTCACTCCTAGAGATTTGGGGGAATGTGGAGTACCCGTTCATTGCCATTACTTCCGGGTCCACTTTGAGCCGGAGAGGTAGTACTTGTTAAGGTTCCATCTATGGGTCAAATAGAACTGTTTAATCATTTACTAAACTTTAAACCATTTAACTGTGGGCAAATAGAACTATTAGTGTTAGATAGCAATACTTGAAACCATTTAACTGTATGCAAACAATAAATACCAATACTTGAAACCATTTAATTGTGTGCAAGCAATATATATCAATACATAAAACCATTTAACTGTGTGCAAACAATAAATAGCAATACTTGAAACCATTTAAAAATGTTACCCACAAACTATTTGTTTACAAATCCTGTATATACGTAATATGTATACGTAGAAACAGGATTTGACATTAAATAACCTACAAGGGTTGATATACCATAAAAATCCAACCAACCAACCAACCAACCTACGAATCAGTTGTTCACAGATGATCGAAACGTAAGTCTATTTACAACAACAAAAACAACAACAACAACACGCACATGTATGCATATACCAAAACAGCAATAACACTGTACCCAGTCTTTAATTAATCTCCCATAATTCTTTGCGTTTCTCAAATATTTACAATTTGAACTCAAAATAGGCGTAAACATTTCGCATGTGCAACAAGAAAATAACCGTCTCGTACGCAGTTGCCGTACAAATTAATAACGAAATAAAGAAAAAAAAAGAAACGAGAAAAAATAGTCATCTTTTGTTTTTTCACGCGCGTCACACACACACACACACACACACACACACACACACACACACACACACACACACACACACACATATATTCATCAATGTTAAATTTATACTTAGAGACGCACAGGCGTTTGTATTTGACTGTATGCATCAATATTTGCCGCTTATGGAAGAAGACAGGCCCACATACTGCTAATTTCGCCAGGAGGTATTTTTTCATCGGCAGATAAAAATTCAAGGTGTGGACAACGATGACAGATGTAAACTGTTTTAAGCGAGAGATTTCACTTTTCCCGTACGCCAGCTGTCAGCTTGTTCACACTTGATAAGAGAATATATATATATATATATATATATATATATATATATATATATATATATATATATATAATGTTCATGATATATACCAATATAATATTTCTTCAGAATCTATATGTAAAAAATATGTGAATTGTGAACGTGAATGATTGTATGCACTTCTATATGTATTTCTACGCGTATACAATTCACCAATGTATACTTAAATCATCGTAAATGTTTATATATGATTTATAATATGTATATATATATATATATATATATATTGAAATTACAATCCCGGGGTACTACTCTCGTTACTGAAAGTTTCTCGTATCACAACCGTCGTTATCAAATTTTTCGTCTGATGATCAAAATAACATGCGAAACTCTGAGTAGGGGGAAGATTACCATATAGTTGTAATTTTATCTTTTGAACAACTCTTCTCTGAAACCAAGGGTTTCTTAACTCACGTTTTACATATACTTTGTTGCACACACACATACACTTTCAGGTAGGGACGAATTTTTCAGTGCGAATTTTTCTAGTAAAATAAAAATGAACGAGTAACCTCTCAGTTACTGTCTGATGGTCTTTCTAGTGTGAAAATTACACTCAGTTACAGTAGAGAAATTATAAGCTTTTAAAGTTTGGTTCATAGACCAGCCCATTGGTTAGAGTGTTCGCCAATGAACCAGAAAACCGAGGTTCAATCCCTAAGTCGAGGTATACTTTAGTCAAAGACATAAAAAATAGTAAATGATACCGTTTTGTTTAAACCTCAGCATTATATGGTACGGATCAAAGGAGAGTGGAGCAATCCGAGATAATCAGCCGAGCCCTTCCCTACACCTTGGTGTAGTAGCTATTGAAAAGGGAGACCTCGGGTCGCCCTCAGCTACGGTCAGCCATGTAAACAATAGTAATTGTGATTCATAACCGTTTAAAATTTACTTCGCAGCTAATATCTCCTCGTGGCTGAATGGTTAGAAGCTTTGGCTTGGCGTTTGAGTCAACCGGGTTTCGATCCCAGCTACCGGAAGATACTGTCTAGCCACACTGATGAGTTCTGATAGAACGAAACAGATCTGTCAGTGGATGACTATATATATATATATATATATGAATTAACAAATCATTTAAACTGTTGCCCAGTCGGCTGTGGCTGTCGAATACACTGACTGCATCTCTGCAAAGGGGTAAGACACATCCCAAACGAGTGTCCTGATATGACACTAAACAAGCTGATGGTGGGGTTCCAGTAATGCTGGAACTTGGGGGAACGTGGAGTACCCTTTCATTGTTATCGTTCCAAGGTCCACTCTGGCTCTGAATGGTAGTATCTGATAAGGTTCTATCTATGGGTCAAATAGAACTAAACTGTGTACTTATGCTAAACTGAATTGTTTGAAGTAGAGCTGTTTTGAGATTTACCTGAGAGTAAACAAAAAACTATACTTATACTAAACTGAATTGTTTAAAATATAGCTGTTTATATGTATAAAAATGGATTTGGCATTAAATAACCTACAATGGTTGATATACCATAACCAAACCATTTAAACTGTTTTTATAAACTAAAAACAAACTCAATACCAACAGATAAGACAGAATAAGACTAAAAATAAATGGATGGATACTCATTCCCCCTGTAAATGCCAGTGAGTTTTATGTATTTTATGTATTCTCGCAATGTAACCCGGATATAAGAGACGCAGATATAAGAGACTTATCCTCCGGTACCGACAACTCTCTTATATCCGGGTTACATTGTAGTTAAAGCGATGGACTGCGGAATCGTAGTAAGCGAGTTCGAATTCCTATTACGTTCACTTTGGGACGAATACCCTCGGGAAAGGTAGATTTGGCATTAAATAACCTACAAAGGTTGATATGACATTAAACAAAGAAACCGAAATTTGACCTGAAATGTATTTAAAACAATATAACCATCAAAGAAAGAGTACTAAATATCGGAGATTGAATATATGTATATCTAGGTTTATATGGCGTATACGGAGTCAACGACGCTTGGTGACTGTCAATTTCATACCTATGAGATCAATTCTCTTTTATGGGAACATTAGCTTTCCACTGGGAATGGAATCGAAGTATTCTAGAGTCTTGTTAATGAAGAGGAATAGATTATAAATACAAGTCAATTTAATACCCAAAGTTTTTGTAAGATTTCTTCCCGTCTCTGTCAACGAAGTAAATGTTAATGTGAAATCGATGGCGATTTTAGACCGCCATTTTTGCTTTGTTTTGGTTCATTTGAACATAATGTTACCCACAAACTATTTCTTTTACAAATCATATATATATATACATATAGTAGTTGGCGACCGTAGTCGAGGGTGACCCGAAGGCTCCCCTTTTCGATAGCTACTACACCAAGGTGTTGGGGAGGGCGCTACTCCTTTCCTTGAATTTATCCACTTTACCCTTGATCCGTGCCTTATAATGCTGAGTGTTAAGCAAGGAGCCATCAATTTTTAAAGTCTTTGGTATGACTCGACCGGGGATTAAACCCAGGTCTCCCGGGCCATTGGCGAACACTCTAACCATAATATATATATATATATATATATATATATACAAACAAAAGCTGGTTTTGGCATTATATAACTTACAAGGGTTGATACGCTATAAAACTAAACCAACCAATCAACAAACCAATCATAAAATGAAAATCTAGTCTGGCGATTTGTTTTTGTCTAAAATTAGGATTGTATATGAATGAAACTGAAATCTTAGCATTTTACAAGGCCTGGGTTTTCAATACTTGTAAGTTACTCGTGGCTTTTTATATTGAAATAAACACTCTCCAGTTACATGATATCAAATCTTCCTACCTAATATGCATATGCTTTCAATAAATTATTTCAATTCAATAACGGTCCTTTGTTTGCACACAGTTAAATGGTTTCTAGAGGTGTCCATGGTGTAATGGTTATCGTCGTAGGAAATGGACACAGCGACACGAGTTCAAATCCTGGACGAGGCAGACTGCATTTCACAAAGCTCTAATACCCTTGGGAAAGGTATGAATCCAATTATTCTCCCTTCATATGGGTCAATAGTTGGACAGACTAGGTTCTTCAGCCTTGGTAAGGCAATTAGTCTAGGAGAAGGAAAACTCTGAATTCAAAACCTGTTAAACTCCGGTTAAAAGCTGACCTTGTGTCATATCCTGCCCGAGCGGAGGAGTTGGTATATATGGTTATATGGTTTCAAGTAAGTGATAATAATCCTTTGTAAACATGATCCAGACGGCTGTGGCAGTAGAATATACCGACTACATCCCTGCAGAGGGGTAAGATCCCACCTTCGAGTGTCCTAGATTTGACACTAAAAAATCTGATGGTGAGACTCAAGAAATTGCTGGATCTTTCAGGAATGCAGAGTACCACTTCATTGCTATGGTTCCCCGGTCCACTCTGGCCCAGAGTGGTGGTATTTGAAAGGTTCTTATCTATGGGTCAAATAGAACTGTTTGACATTTAAACTGTGTGCAAACAAAGGACTTATGCTAAATTAAATTGTTCGAAATAGAACTGTTTGATCATTTAACTGTGTGAAAACAAATGATTGACGTTTAATTGAATTGTTAGTGATACATAGCAATACTTGGAAACATTTAACTTTGTTGACTTATCCTAAATTAAACCGTTAGAAATAGAACTGTTTGAGCATTTGATTGTGTGTATCTACAAAATGTGTTTACAAATCATGTTTGATATATATGTAAAAACAGGATTTAGCATTGAATAACCAACAGTGTTTGATATGCCATAAAACCAAACCAACCCAACCGAAACCAAACCTTAGCACACATCTTCAGATTCAAATAACAATCCTTAATACAAATAATCTACAGTTATATGCCGTCAAGTATTCATACCAAATACGAATTATTTTTATAGAGATCTATTTGACTCATAAATGGGTCCCTAACAGGTACTACTACACAGGATCAAAGTGGACATGAGAGTAATGGCAATCAAATGGTACTCTAAACTCCCCAACGTAGACTTGAGAGTTATGGTATTTGTGAAATAAGGTAAAAAACAGTATTTAAAAAAAGAGAACTTCAGAAAAAACCTTTTTTGATTCTGAAGACTCCATAGTGTAATCTTAAGATTAGTCGTTGGCAGTTAGCTTGTGTAACGAATAAAACAAACAAAAAACAAAGAAAAAAACAACTTGGGAAATTACTGCGTATTCTTCAAAAGTAAAACCGCGTCTATATTTGATGTTCAAAGACATTAAACGAAGAGCTTTTGGCCTATAAATCCTTCAATGTTTGCTGATATAAAAAAGAATAACTTAAAAAAAGACAAATCTAAATTTTTAAAAAAGTTTTCACTACCAAACTTATATAACTTATCATATTGATAAAATTTCTGCCTGGCAGTTCAAAATGGTTCGCCCGCAAAAAGGTGCGAGAAAGAGGACAGGGTTATTATTGATTTTAGCCTGAGGAATTCTAAAAAGAATTCTGTATTTTTAAATTTACTTTGGCATCTGCATATTTCTTGAAAGAACTTTATGAAGAAACGAAGAAATAAATAATATTAGCTGATTAAAAAAAATTTTGAAATTAAAAAGAGAAGAATAGCCCCAAAATTCCACAAATCTATCTATCTATCTATCTATCTATCTATCTATCTATCTAGATAGATAGATAGATGGTTGGTTGTGCTTTATGACATACAACACTTAAAGGTTATTTTATGCCAAATGTATTTGTAAACGAATAGTTTGTAGGTAACATTATTGGTTGGTTGGTTGTTTTTGTGTGTTTAATGGCATGTCAAACTTTGTAGGTTATTTAATACCAAATCCTCTATATACATACATATATCAAAAATATAAGATTTGTAAATAAATAGTTTGTTAGTAACTTTATCTTAAAACGAACCAGTGCTCATTGATCGGTTGGTTTGGTTGTATTTTATGGCATGTCAAACCTTGTAGATTATTTAATACCAATTACTGTTTATACATCTATATATATGATATATGGTTTGTAAATGAATAGTTCGTTGGTTACATTATATTTAGAAGAGCCGGAGTTCATTTCTTTGCGTATAGTTAAATGGTTTCAATTATGGCTATGTAAATCAAATAATTCATTTTAACATCAGTTATTTGTTTGGACTCTGTTAAGTGTTTTCAAGTTTTATAAAATGATTGCTTATGACCTTAACAGGTGCTACCACTCCGGGTCAGAGTAGATTTCGGATCGATGTTTATGAAGGGGGACTCCACATTCTCCAAAGTTTTGGGACTGAAGTCTCACCATCAGATGATTTGGTGCCTTATCCAGTCCATTCGATGGTGGAGGGTGGGGGTCTTACTCTGATGCAGAAATGCAGTCGACGTATTCTGCAGCACTAGTCGACTAGGCTCTTAGATATATATATATAGATAGATTGATAGATAGATAGATAAGAAAAGAATAAGATAGATAAGTATAAACGCCAGTGCATCGATAGATAGATAGATAGATAGATAGATATGAACGAAGAGCTAACTTCCTAAATAGAAAGATATATACGTAGTGCATTCAATAAGTTTACAGACTTTTTTGTACAGGCATTTAAAATTGTCGTAGACTCTTGAAAATTCCGTATGTTATTGCTATACATCTTATGAGATGACTGACCAGTTTTTATGATTTCAGGTTCAAATCAACAGCTACAGCAGTAATTGGAATACACCCTACTAAAGACTCATTGTCAGAGCTAGTGAATTTCAAAAATGCAATCTGGACGTGAGGACACTTTAGAAGAACGATATGTAATAAAATTGTGTTTTAAACTTGAGAAAATGCCACAGAAACGTATGGAATGCTTCAGACTGCTTTTGGGGTATCTTGCATGAATCGAGCATCAGTTTTTGAGTGGTATAAGATATTCAAGGAAGGCAGGGAGTCTGTGAGGGATGATGAGAGGTGTGGGACGAGTAAGGAAGTCGATACACCACAGTTGATCGGCCAAAGGGTTAGGGTTAGGGTTACTATGTGTCTTAAGGGAGTTCAGCAAGAGATTCCTTGGGAAGAGGTCAGCACTCTTCAAATCGGGTCAGTAGCATTTTCACCAGGACAATGCCCAGTCCACCACTCCATCTTTATCACAGACTATTTTAGCAAGATGGGCATCAAGACAGTTCCTCGGCCTCCCTATAGTCCAGACCTTGCTCTCTGTGACTTTTGGTTATTCCTTAAGCTCAGAGGCTGTCATTATGAGACAATTGAGGAGATGAAAGAGGCTATGACGAAGGTCATTGACACGCTCACACAAGAGGACTTCCTTGGGGCTTTCGAGAAGTTGTTGGAACGGCACAGCAAGTGCATTGCAGCAGGAGGAGATCACTTCGAAGGGAACTAGAATTTCATTTGCTTACTATCAATAAAAGTGCCCATAAGAAAAAAGTCTGGAAACTTATTTAATGATCCTCGTATATATATATATATATATATATATATATATAGAGAGAGAGAGAGAGAGAGTATCGCTCCATAAATATGTAGAACCTAAACGATTTTTAAATAGAAAGTATATGTGTGTGTGTGTGTGTGAGAGAGAGAGAGAGAGAGAGAGAGAGAGAGAGAGAGAGAGAGAGAGAGAAATCCGATCGAATGAAAAAGGAATGTCCCATTTTTTGTTTTAATATATATATATATATATATATATATATATATATATATATATATATATATATATCCAAGCTTAGAAAAAGTGTCTGAAGTTGTATCTGGATAAATGCAAGATTGGCCTGCTAAACGACCTTAACCCAACGTTATGCATAGTGTTCAGAAAAGATTAATCGCCTTCCGGTTTTGGTTGAAACTGTAAAAGCCCGAGTCAGATCCACAAAGAAAAAAAAAACACAAATTTCAGAATACACGCGTGTTAGTGATGTTATTCAATCTTCTGGTTTATCTTGCTGGGAGTGGACGTCTGACACTTCACGATCTTGACGTTTGTCAGTTTTCTATCTGTCTAATAGTCATCTGTTAATTCTTACACGTACTCTATTGTTCCTGACAACCAACAACTGCTTACAGCATGTTTCACAATATTCGAAACAAAATGATCCGGCACAAATCAACTACCACAAATGATAGAGTAATGAAAATAACATTTATTGAAAGTTAAAAGTATACTATTTTAGGCTCTGGAAAATTTTAGTTTCAAACATGAATAAAAAATGTCAAGAGGAGCCCTAGAGTACAAGTTTCAGATGTCTACCATTCAGTTAAAGGCACCGTTGATCGTGGCGTGCAAAGTTGTTGATAACACGTGCACGCTCTTCCAAGGTGATCACTTGAATTTTCTCTGTGATGACTGCCTTCAATGCTACAATGGTGGGAGGGTGGCCTTGGTAGATGTTGTCCTTGAGGAGCAACCTGTGGAAGAAATCTGTTTCTTTCGTAATATGTCTCCATCCAAAAGATCTTC
>OY757943.1:26986126-27083626 GCA_963585895.1 Sepioteuthis lessoniana
TCGTCACAGCCTCGTTCATCTCCTCAATTGTCTCATAATGACAGCCTCTGAGCTTAGGGAAATAACCAAAAGTCACAGAGAGCAAGGTCTGGACTATAGGGAGGCCGAGGAACTGTCTTGATGCCCATCTTGGTAAAATAGTCTGTGACAAGGATAGAGTTGTAGACTGGTGCATTGTCCTGGTGGAAAGGCCACTGACCCCATTTGAAGAGTGCTGGCCTCTTCCGACGGAATCTCTTGCTGAACTCCCTTAAGACCTCAACATAGTAACCCTAACCCTAACCATTTGGCCAATCAACTGTGGTGTATCGACTTCCTTACTCCTCCCACACCTCTCACCATCCCTCAAAGACTCCCTGCCTTCCTTGAATCTCTTATACAGTCTGAAGCATTCCATACGTTTCTGTGGCAGCATTTTTTTTTTCAAGTTTTAAACATAATTTCATTGCATATCGTTCTTCCTCACGTCCAGATTGCATTTTTGAAATTCACTAGCTGTGACAATCAGGCTTTAGTAGGGTGTATTCTAATTGCTGCTGTAGCCGTTGATTTGAACCTAAAATCATAAAAATTGGACAGTCATCTCATAAGATGTATAGCATTAACATACTGAATTTTCAAGAGTCTATGACAATTTTAAATGTCCATACGAAAAAAGTCTGGAAACTTATCGTATGCACCTCGTGTATATATATATATATATATATATATATATATATATATATATAATCGAAGTTACTGTCAATGTATTTATTCTTATTATACCATTGCTCGTTTATGACAGATTGGGAACAGTGGAAGAATAGGGGAAGAATGAATGAAGCAAAGAAGAAGAAGAAGAAGAAGAAGAAGAAAAAATGGAAGCAGAGGGAGAAGAAAAAGGAGAAAAAGTGAGGAGAATCTATGAATTTAGAAGAAGAAGAAGAAGAAGAAGAAGAAGAAGAAGAAGAAGAAGAAATGAAAGCAGAGGGAGAGGAAAAAAGAGAAAAAGTGAGGAGAATCTATGAATTTAGAAGAAGAAGAAGAAGAAGAAGAAGAAGAAGAAGAAGAAGAAGAAGAAGAAGAAGAAATGAAAGCAGAGGGAGAGGAAAAAAGAGAAAAAGTGAGGAGAATCTATGAATTTAGAAGAAGAAGAAAAAGAAGAAGAAGAAGAAGACGAAGAAGAAAAAATGGAAGCAGAGGGAGAGGAAAAAGGAGAAAAAGTGAGGAGAATCTATGAATTTAGAAGAAGAAGAAGAAGAAGAAGAAGAAGAAGAAGAAGAAATGGAAGCAGAGGGAGAGGAAAAAAAGAGAAAAAGTGAGGAAAATCTATGAATTTACAAGAAGAAGAAGAAGAAGAAGAAGAAGAAGAAGAAGAAGAAATGGAAGCAGAGGGATAAGAAAAAGGAGAAAAAGTGAGGAGAATCTATGAATTTAGAAGAAGAAGAAGAAGAAGAAGAAGAAGAAAAAGAAGAAGAAGAAGAAGAAGAAATGAAAGCAGAGGGAGAGGAAAAAAGAGAAAAAGTGAGGAGAATCTATGAATTTAGAAGAAGAAGAAGAAGAAGAAATGAAAGCAGAGGGAGAGGAAAAAAGAGAAAAAGTGAGGAGAATCTATGAATTTAGAAGAAGAAGAAGAAGAAGAAGAAGAAGAAGAAGAAGAAAAAAAAATGGAAGCAGAGGGAGAGGAAAAAGGAGAAAAAGTGAGGAGAATCTTTGAATTTGGAAGAAGAAGAAGAAGAAGAAGAAGAAGAAGAAGAAGAAGAAGAAGAAGAAGAAGAAAAAATGGAAGCAGAGGGAGAAGAAAAAGGAGAAAAAGTGAGGAGAATCTATGAATTTAGAAGAAGAAGAAGAAGAAGAAGAAGAAGAAATGGAAGTAGAGGGAGAAGAAAAAGGAGAAAAAGTGAGGAGAATCTATGAATTTAGAAGAAGAAGAAGAAGAAGAAGAAGAAGAAGAAGAAATGGAAGCAGAGGGATAAGAAAAAGGAGAAAAAGTGAGGAGAATCTATGAATTTAGAAGAAGAAGAAGGAGAAGAAGACAATGGTGGAGTAAGAAAATATGTCAAAAGAAACGATAAGAAAAGGTCAGCGATAAAGAATTCGATATTGGAAGAATGAAACCCAAAAATGATAGTTGAAGTCGACCGGCACATTGCGTAAAATCCTCTCAGGAAATAGTTTGCTTTGTAAACGGGATGCCAGTCACTTCTGTTGACTGGCTTGATAATCAAATCGAAAGTGAAGGATAGTGAGGTGCCAGCGACGTATGCAGAAATTGAAGAGGTGACAAATTGTCGAGATCAATCTTTTGTAATATACACCTTTCTCCTTCCCTAGTCTTTCTTTCTTTTTTTCTTTCTTGTTTTTTTCTTCCTTTATTGCTTCATTTCTTTCCTTATTTCTTACTTTTGAGTTTTCTTTCTTTCTTTCTTTCTTTCTTTCTTTCTTTCTTTCTTGTTTTTTTTTGTAACTTTCTTCTTTTATTGCTTCATTTCTCTCCTTATTTCTTACTTTTGAGTCTTCTTTCTTTCTTTTTTTCATTCTTTCTTTCTTTCTTTCTTTTTTTCTTTCTTTCCTTTTCTTGCTTTTTTTTATTTATTATTACGGCTTCCTATCATCCCTTATTTTTTCATTTTCTGTCTTCTGTATTTTTTTCTTTCATTTTTACTTTCTTTGTTTTCTTCCTTGTTTCCTATTTCTTCCTACCTTTCTTTGTTCACTGCTTTGTTTTCTACTGCCTGTCTTTCCTTATTTCTTTCTTTTCTGTCTTCTTTCTTACCTTATTTCTTTTCTTTCTTTCCTTCATCACTTCTTTCTATGTTTTCTTCTCTCTTTTTTCTTTCTTTACTACTTTCTTTACGACTTGCTATCTTTCATAATTTCTTTCTTTCAGTTTTCCTTCCTTTTTTCCTTTATACCTTCTTTCTTTCTTTCTTTCTTTCTTTCTTTTTTCCCTTATTTCTCTCTTCTCTGTCTTCTTTCTTACCTGTTTTTCCATCATTATTTCTTTCTATCGTTGTTTTCTATTTTGTTTCCTTCTTTGTTTCTTTTTTCTGCTTTCTTTACTGTTTCTTTTCTTTCCCTATTTCTTTTTTGAGTTCATTTCTTTCTTTCTTTCTTTCTTTCTTTCTTTCTTTCTTTCTTTTGTTTCACTCTTTGTTTTCTTCTTACTTTTTTTCTTGCTTTCTTTCTTTATTATTTTTTTACTGGTTCCTGTCTTTCTTTCTTTCTTTCTTTCTTTCTTTCTTTCTTTCTTTCTTTCTTTCTTTCGTTTTTGTATGTTTGTTTCTGTTCTGTTCTGTTCTTTCTCCTTTCCTTCATTAATTCTTTATTTTCTTTTCTTTGATTCCTTCTTTGTTTTTGTTGTTTTTTTGTTTGCTTTTTTGTTTTTTTACTGTCGATAGTGTTGTCTCTTTCCTTTTTTGTTTCTTTCTTTCTTTTCCAGTGTCTTCTTTCTTTCTTTCTTTCTTTCTTTCTTTCTTTCTTTCTTTCTTTCTTTCAAATGCATTTATTATTAAACGACAACTGTGAACAAAGTTTTCGGGGTTATTTTTAGTAACATTTACTTAGTGTAAAGAGCTGGATATTAACCACCTGTGACTTAGCCTGTATACCCTATCCAAAATTCTACCGTGCTGTGAATAAGACACAATGACAAAAGAGATAAAAAAAATGAACGCTATTATGAATTGGCAATAATGAAAAAACAAATAGAGAACCAGAAAGTGACTATTGTAAAGTTTTCACTTAAATCGGTAGGGTTTAGAATAGAAAAAAGAAGCTTCTTGGGTAGGGCACCAAACTGCATCCAGTATTCATGTGATTCTTCCTAACGATCCGCATAAGAGTTCGACGGTCCCTATCAGACAGTTTTTGCTTTCTTCCAGAGTTTTGGTTCAGTGAGTAGGTTTTTCCTTCTTTCTCAAATGCTGTCATTACTTTCGAGACAGTACTCCTTGCTTCACCAAATAATTCGGCAGTTTTTTTACCCTAGCTCCTGCTACACGAGCACGAACAATTCGACCTTTTTAAAGTCTGATAGATCTGCCATTTTAATGAATTTTGATTAATTTCTTCTGAAGATATCTATAAAAAACAACAATTTTTTTGTAAAATAAGTCGAGGAAAATTAATTATAAATCAAAAAACATAAAAATAACAAACGTTTGATGGTTTTATTGGAGTTTCAAAATTATGACACTAAGATTCTTTGTGTCTCCATTATTTTGTCGGACCTCTGTGTACAGATTGTATACGAGAAAAATCATCATCATCAACGTGAGCCGACAGGAAAGATTCCTTTCTCTTTCTTTCTCTCTCTCTCTCTCTCTCTCTCTCTCTCTCTCCATCAATCAATTTCTCTCTCTCTATCAATCACTTTCTCTCTCCGCTCGTCCCTATCAGCCATCGCTCTTGGCATGTCCCTCAGACGGCATCTTGTGTCCGCACAAAGTTGATGAATGTAAATGTTTGCTGATCGGTTAATACTGGTGTGTCCATGTGAGGAGTCCACAGAAAAATATCGTCCTTACTTCCCCAGTCTTGCTTAACGTCTTTTGCTCGTCTTTCTCGGACAGTTTATTAGATGATAGGTAAGTGGTCGTACAGTTGCTATTTTGTGGGGTACTGCTTCCAGGATTTTTTCAAAACAGCACACAGCATTCTTATGTTGTTCTCATCTAGCTTTTTCCCTGAGTGTTTCATTAAAGTCTAAGTTGTGCAACCATACAGTAGTACTGACACAGCTACAGCTAAAATAATTTCTGTTTTATTCTATCTGAGAGATCAGATTTCAAAATGGTTGATAACCTGTAAATAGCAGTCCACGCGTCATCGATACTTGTGTTTAAATCGCTTTTAGTTGATGAGATATTGCTACCGAGGTATATGAACTGGTCTACTAGTTTCAGAAGCTTACCATTTAAGCGTAAGATGACACCATCTTGAAACATAAGAACTGTTTTTTTTTTTTAATCTTTGTTCATGTAGAGACCAATGCTTATTGCTATCTATTCCAGACTTTGCAACAGAGATTTGGTTTCTTGCAAGAAGATACGTTGGCACCATAATGGTTAGAGTGTTCGCCAATAGGCCAGGAGACCGGGTTCAATTCCAGGTTGAGTCATACCAAAGACTCAAACATGGTACTTGATGCCTCCTTGCTTAACTCATAGCATTATAAGATATAGCTCAAGTGCAAGTGGAGCAATCCAGGAAAAGAGTAGCACCTTCCTTTACACATCGGTGTATTAGCTATTTAAAAGAGAGCCTTTTTTCTTACTTCTCCAGCAGTGTCCAGTTTCTCTTATTAGTCTTACTTTGATAGGTTGTGAGATGGGAGGTTAGTACTTAGATGCAAAACCACTGTCAACATATATATATATATATATAATACATAGAAATACAATTGTTACCTAATGGATTGGTGATATGTATAATTGACATGTAATGTAGCATTCAAATTTTGTCCTGAACGCTTGGAAAAATACAGTGGGTTAATCAGTATGATTGACAGCTATTTAACTGGTGGTTAATCTGAGACTACTGCTCTCATTGGATGGTTTCAATCAGGTGACTGCAATAGCTCTAGAGCTAGAAATAAGTTAGGGAAAAAACCATGATCCAAGCTATTGAATGGTCCATCTTGCTCACTAATTCCCCTTTTTGAGCTGAAGCGGGAAATGACTGGAAATAAATAAATAAGAAAGTTAGAAATATCAAAATATTATGTACTTATAAAAAGGCGGTCGCTTTGTTATTCATCTTTCCGGCAAAGAAGAAGTTAGAACGACGAGAGATAAAAATAGAAGACAACGAAAAAGAATAAAGATGGCGACACCTGGGCGATTCATGAACGAAGTGAAGAGATGGATGCTAGTCGATCATCGAAGCAGGGTCCATATAACATCGATTAACCGAGACTAAGATGGTTGGTTGGGGTTTATATCATATTAACCCTTGTGCAATATTTAATGCCAAGTCTTGTTATATATATATATATATATATATATATATATATATATATATATATATATATTGTCATTCACAGACAGACTTTTTCGTTGTATCCCAACACTTCAGTGTGGCTAGACACGCGAGACGGTCCAAGCCAGGATCGAAACCTGCTTAACTTTACGTCAGGTTGATGGCATACCTTTAAATCAAGCCTGCGACTCAACAGCCGCTCGGAAATTAACACATATGGATTAACTTTCCTTTGTTTACATTTTGCGCTTTTTGTCAGCGAATAGTTTGTCGATAACAATTTTTAAATGAGTTAGTGCTCATTTGTTTGCACACAGTTAAACGGTTTCAAATATTGCTAATACTAATAATTCTATTCAACATTATACATTTGTTTGCACACAGTTA
Source organism: Sepioteuthis lessoniana (assembly GCA_963585895.1). NCBI lineage: Eukaryota > Metazoa > Mollusca > Cephalopoda > Myopsida > Loliginidae > Sepioteuthis > Sepioteuthis lessoniana. Next base: position 26,992,475 of record OY757943.1, read on the forward strand.
AATAGTTTCAAGTATTCTGTTTAAAAGTATTTCCAATGGCGTAATGGTTAGCTAGCTAAATTAGCAAACCAATGTCCATGGGTTCGATTCCTACTCGGTGTCCCATACTTTAGTGTTACAACTAAACTAAATAATTAATACTTCTGTTTAAGAATTATTATTTGTTTGTAATAGCCTCAAGTATTGGTATCTAATATCAGTAATTCAATTTATCAAGTATTCCTATCAAATACAAATAATTTGCACACAGCTGTATGGTTTCAAATAACTAATAATAATAATAATCCTTATGTTGGCCAGTCAGCTGGGGCTGAAGAATACACCGACTGCATCTCTTTAGAGGGGTACGACTCTCCCAACGAGTCTCCTGGATATGTCACTAAACAAGCTAATAGTGAAGCTCAATTATGCTGGAGCTTTGGGGAACATAGAGTACCCTTCATTACCATCGCTCCTAAGTCCACTCTGGCCCGGAGTGGAAACACCTGATAGAGTCCTATTTATGGGTCAAATAGAACTAAACTACTAACTTATGCTAAATTGAATTGCTTGACATGTAACTGTCTTTTTATCCTAAACTGAATTGTTTGAAATAGAACATTTTATATGTTTAAAAATGGATTTGGCATTAAATAACCTACAATGGTTGATGTGCCATAAAACCAAACCAACAAACCAAGCAAACCTTATTATAATAATCTGATTGAACGGTTCTGCTGGATTCATAGATAGGACCTTAATAGGTACAACTAATCCGGGTCAGAGTGGGCCTGAGAGTAATAGTAATGAAGGGGTACTCCACATTCTCCAGAGCTCAAGGACTGGAGCCTCACCATCAGATGTAGTTTAGTGTCCTACCCATAATACCCGAGAAGAAGATATGTATAACACACATCCCTGAATGAATTTGCAACACAGTGAAATGTATGGAGAAAAATAGAATAATAAAATAATCAAAAGGGAAAAATTTATTGTGAAGTAAAGTTGACGTTGCACATTTCGATTTTAATGAAACTTTTCACCCTTTTCCAATCCTCTATTTCTTCTTCTTCTTCTTCTTCTTGATCCGTTGTATCCTTTTGTGGTTCCATTTGTTTGACATCATGGCCTAAAACAATCACGTGATAGTTTTTCGAAAAAGAACGCTGATGAAATGATTGAACGGTCATATGGTTTTTTCTTTATATATACTCCCCCCGTCTGTTTTTTGTATTTTATTACACATCCATCGTTGTTCAGTCAACACTTGGTATCACCATTCTAAAATGCCGATGAAGGGTCATTAAAACCGAAACGTTTACCATCGACTTTCTATCGCAATAAATTTTTCACTTTTGATTACTCTATTTTTCAATTTTTCTCCATATTCTCGGATTCCTTTCCATTATTTACTTTCACAATGAAATGTATAAAAAATCATGAAAAGATTCTTCCGCTTGTTTTAAACAAAATAGAGACGGTTGACTTTTAACTTAAAGGCGGGAACAAATAAACAATCTATTGCTCACGACTTTTTAATGAAGTTTCTCTGGAGCCTTTTACGGCAAATTGCTAAAGTATTTTGAAATAAGTCATGGAAGACAATTGAGGCAAATGAAAGAAAGAAATTTAAATATATTTAGATAAAAGAATAACAAACATAAAAAAGGAAACTGTACGAAAGTGTGCACGGACAAAAGAAGATTAAAATAGAAATTTATATGAAATGAAGTTTTCCATCAACCCTGGATATTTGGGGAAAAAAGTCTTACACGAAAGAAATATTCTATTATAATTGATATCATCTTTAAAGAAAAAAATTGTGGGGTAGGCGACGATTGCGAAAATATTGACAGTCAACAGGGAAATCAGTAATGGTCAAAGCCTCTTTACACTAACTGACCATTGAGACGAGCTGGAAATGATAGATTAAGGGAAAAAGAAAGATGGTGGAACTGCAGGTGAAGAAGGATAATCGTTTGTATTTATAAGAAAGGAAAGAAGGGAATAATGAAGACAGAAAGAAAGAAAGAAAAAAAAAGAATTAGAAGAGGAAACAAAGAGAATTATTTAGAAAAAAAAAAGAAATAAAGGAAAAAGAAAAGGAAGGAAGGAAAGCTGGAAAGAAAGAATGTTTAAAAAAGATTAAAGGATGAAAGAAAAAAAAAAGAAGAAATAAAAGAGAAGAAAAATTATATTAACGACGGCAGAAGGAACAAATAAATGGAAAAGAAAAGAAAGGAACGAAATAAAGAAAGAACGAATTTAAATAAGGAACGAAAGAGAATGATTTAGAAAGTAATAAACAATTAAAAAAGAATGGGAAATCGAGGAGTTTAAAAGTAATAAGAAGGATGGAAGAAAAACTACAAAGTCAAAGCCTGTGAAAAAACGAAGAAAACAGAATAAAAGAATGGAAGGAAAACAGAGGGAGATACACAAAGAAAGAAAGGAAAAAAGAAAGAAGAATTATAAAGTAACAACCATGAGAGAAGGAAAACTGCAAAGAAGAGAGAAAGGAAATAAATTTAAAAAAAAAACGAAGAAAAAATGGTAAAAGAATGGAAAGAAAAATCAGAGAAGAGACATTAAGAAAGAGAAGAAAAAGAAGAAGAAAAAAAAAAGAGAAAATTTAAAAAGAAAAGAAATTAAAAAAAAAAGAAAAAGAAATCAGCATTCAACGAAATGAAGTTTTGTATCTTTTTTGACTTTTGCCAAAAAGCTGAATAACTCTTGGGGAATTAAAGTTGAAATTATTTCCAACATGAACGGGAATGGGCGATTTAGTTTTGTTTTCTTCTTTATTATTGGCCTTTTCATGCTGTTTAGATAGGTTACCAGTGGCGTCTCCTTGAAAATATGCCGTGCTAAGCAAATGACGTCGTTGTGATCTTGGATAAAAAATAAATAACTTTATTAATTTAACATATAAATAAATAATCATTTGTGTTTCCAATCCTTAACCGGCTCATTGGCCTCGTGGGTAAAGTGTTTGCCAATGGTCTGGGAGTCTAGGGTTCAATCGCAGGTCGCGTCATACCAAAGACTACGATATATATATAAAGAGAGAGTGAGAGAAATAAACGGATAACAAAAGATATATAAATATTACCTATATATAACGAATGATTTGGAGCAAATATATTACCTAATACTTTTTCTTTAAAATAATTTTTGTAATACCCAGTTCTTTTATTAAAGCAAAACCAGGGTAAAATCTAAGATTTTTAAAACAAATTGCTGTTCAGTATTATATACCGGCTCATTGGCCAAGTGGGTAGAGTGTCCGCCAATGGTCTGGGAGACCGGGATTCAATCCCACGTCAAGTCATACCAAAGACTTTAAAATGGTACTTGATACCTCCTTGCTTAACACTCAGCAATATAAGGTACATATCAAGGTTAAAGTGGAGCAATCCAGAGAAAGGAGTAGCACCCTCCCCTACACCTCGGTGTAGTAGCTTTTGAAAAGAGAGCCTTTTTGTCGCCCTCGACTATAGTCGCCAATTTTACTTACAATTGTTAACCTACGAGCATAACTTTAAAAACAAAATTTAACGGATTCCTGAAAGCTTATATAAGGAAGACGCGAAAAAAAAAGTCCTTTTCTTAAGTGCAGGAAAAATTACCAACACAGGAACATGTGTCATACATCAAAATGAAGCTGGTCTTATCTTTCGCATAACAAATATTTTTGGTTGCTTCCGTAGCGTTATTGCTCTATTCGAACTCGTAAAGCATAAGCTCCCAAATTAGACTACAACATTGCATGTTCATCTGAGCGGCTTTCACAGCATACATAGAATAAAGCAATGCACCCAGTGCTAGAACACAATGGGCAACTTCCACAACTTGTACCGATTCGGTCACGTGATACATGCACCGCAAACTAGTACCTACCACTAAAATATTGCAAAACTTTTGACTCACCCTCGTATTTAGGCAAACTGATACGTACTACCAAAATAATGCAAAACTTTTGACTCACCCTCGTATTTAGGCAAACTAGTACGTACAACCAAAATATTGCAAAACTTTTAACTCACCCTCGTATTTAGGTAAACTAGTACGTACTACCAAAATAATGCAAAACTTTTGACTTACCCTCGTATTTAGGCAAACTAGTACGTACAACCAAAATAATGCAAAGCTTTTAACTCACCCTTGTATTTAGGCAAACTAGTACGTACTACCAAAATATTACAAAACTTTTAACTCGCCCTCGTATTTAGGCAAACTGGTACGTACTACTAAAATATTGCAAAACTTTTGACTCACCCTTGAAACTTCTTTTCTTTTAAATTTCTTTTTTAGTGCATTTCATATTCTTTTAGTTACATTTGAAATGTTTTCTCTTATTTTCTTTCTTATAAATTGTGTAATCTTTTTACTTTCTTTCAGTTTTCTCTTTTTTTTTCTCATTCGTTTGTTGCCAACAGAAATCCCTTTCTATTCAACATCGAGTCATATCTGTCCAATCAGTTCGCCTTTCTCAATTCTTGGTGAATTTATCGCGCGGTAAATCTATCGCCAGTAAATTCATCTCGTTAAATCTTTCATCGGTAAATTGATTGTACGGGTACAATCATCATGTGATAAATTCACCTGATGGTAAATTCATCGCATGGTAAATCTACAGTCAGTTAAATTCTTCGTCAGTAAATTCATTATTTGGTAAAATCATCTCATGTTAAATTTACTGTATGGTAAATTTATCGAATGGTTAATTTATCTCAGGCAAATTCTTTGTCAGTAAATTCATTATATGGTAAAATTATCGTATGGTACGTAAAATTTACCGTATGGTACGTAAATCGTATGGCAAATTTATCTGGTGGTAAATTCATTGCATGTTAAATTTTCAATCAATAAATTCATCGTGTAAAATTCATTGTCGATAAATTCATCGTATGGTAGATTTATCCTATTAGATTATTTCCTCTAATGATATAGTGTTTCCCAAGTCCTGACTCTTTAGTTCTTTTTATCAAATTCTAAAAAAAAGAAAACGATTAAATTCATGATTCAGCCACAAATAATTTACCAGCAATAAATTTACAATACGGTGATTTTATGGACGATGAATTCATTACGATGACTTTATCAACGTTGTATTAATCATATTTACCAACCCCTCCGCTCGGGCAGGATATGACACAAGGTCAATTTTTTAAGCGGAGTTTAACAGGCTTGAATTCAGAGTATTCCTTCTCCTTGGCTAGTTGCCTCACCAAAGCTGAAAAGAACCTAGTCTGTCCTACTATTTACCCATAGCTGGAGGGAGAATAATTTGATTGATACCTTTCCAAAGGTGCTATGTGAAATGCAATTAGCCTCGTCCAGGATTTGAACTTGTGTTGCCGAGTCCATTTCCTGCGAGGATAACCATTACACCACGGGCAACGTTGAATTAATAAACGATGAATTTACTGCAATGAATTTACTGGGTACATCATGTAATCTCATTATTTATAAAAAGAATAAGAAGAGCGGGTTGCTGATTCTATTTCCTTCAACAATAATCACTCAAGAGGCCTTCAGAAAAAGCTTGAGTCATGCAAAGAATTCAAATTAGGTGCAACTTTGTAGACAATATAAAAGAAGTAAAGTTGGCGACCATAGTTAAGGGTAACTAGAAGGCTCCCTTTTCAATAGCTACTACACCGTGCTGTAAGGAAGGGCGATTCTCCTTTCCCTGGATTGCTCCATTTACCCTTACGCCATACCTTATAAGGCTGAGTGTTAAGCAAAGCGACAAAAGTACCATTTTTTGAGTCTTTGGTATGACGCGACCTGGGATTGAACCCCGGTCTCCTGGGCCATTGGTGAAAACTCTAACTGCTAGGCCAATATAATGGAGGACATCTACTATCATTTTCTCAAATACCTACAATAGCCCAGTCGGCTGCATGTAAACAGACTGCTAAGACCCTCCCAACGAGTATGTGACATTAAACCATATGATGCTGAGGCTCCAGCCTGGGAGATTTAGGGAATTTGGAATATTCGTTCATTGTCATTACTTCAAGGTCCCCTCTGACTCAGACAGGTTGCGCTTGATTGGGTCCTATCTATGGGTCATGTAGAACAAACTGTGTGTGCAAACAAGTGGCTGATGTTAAATTTTGACTATTGAAATACTTGAAAGCATTTAACAGTGTGAAGAAAAAAGCTCAGGATCGTTTAAAAATGTTATCTACAAAATGTGTTTACAAATTCTATATATCTAATATATTTGTATAAAGAGGATCTGACATTAAATAACCTACAATAGTTGATATGCCATAAAATCCAATCAATTCAAATCATATATATTTAATATATATGTATAAAGAGGATCTGAAATTAAATAACCTACAATGGTTGATATACCATAAAACCCAACCAAACCGAATCATATACATTTAATATATATTTATAAAGAGGATTTAGTATTAAGTGACCGTAAAGGGATGATATGCCATGAAACCCAACCTAACCAAATCATATATTCACTATATATGTATAAAAAGGGTTTGGTATTAAATAACCTACAATGGTTGATATGTCATAAAACCCAACCAAACCAAATCATATATATTCAATATATATGTATAAAGAGAATTTGGCATTAAATAACCTATAAGGGTTAATATGCCATAAACCAAACCAAATCCTAGATGGGTGGAAAATTTCATAGTCTGAAAAATTCATATGATGATTTTGAGGGCTTTTTAACCAATAGTATCCAAGCACTGCAACCTCAATGGAAGAGATGATGGACCGCAAGGGGGACTAAGTTTAAAATAAACTCTATTTGGTCACATTTCATGAGAATAACTTGGTCAGCCTACAAACTTTCAGCCGTCCTTTGTACAAAGATATTTCCTTGGACAATATTATATGACTCAAGAGTCTGAAATTTCTTCATCTTAAAAAGTTATTAAGGTTATTATTCATGGGCCAGATTTTATGCATAATCAAGATTATTTAATGGGGCAGATTATATATATCATTACGATATTACGTCGCCAGCACGGATCTCCATAACCGTCTATATCCTCCATCACTTCCGGTAGGTCTTCATGGCTACATCCTGTATCGGCACAGAACTGTTGTTTGTAGATTCTAGCTGGTCGTCCTGCCTTTGCTCGTCCATGTGAAGGGATCCACAGGAGTATGTCACTTATGAGTTCGTCCCTACTTCTCCAGCAGTGTCCCGCATGTCTGGTTCGTTTAACTTTGATAGTTTTCGTGACGTGTGGTGGGTAGCCGCACGGTTGCTGCTTTTTAGGGAGCTGCCTCCAGGACTTGTTAAATATTGCTCGCAGTAATTGCCGTCGAGCTTTTTCTCAATACGTTTAGTTAGCGTCCATGTCGTGCATCCATATAGCCGTATCGACACGACCGCATCTTGAAAAAAACTGCGTTTTATTTTATCGGTCAGGTCTGACTGCCATATGACCAATAGCTGTTCATGCCTTTGCTAGTCGTGTGTTGATGTCTGTCTCGGTTGATGAGACACTGCGCCCGAGGTCGGTGAACTTGCCCACTAGTTTCAAAGGAGCACCCTTTGGTTTGAAGATGTCGCTTCTTTGATTAAGGCACATGTATTCCGTCTTGTCTGCGTTGACATGGTGGCCTATGCCAGCAGGTGCTCGACTATGTAGCAGGGTTTCGGCTTGGGTGGGTGTATTTGCCAGAACTGCTATGTAATCGGCGTAGTCCGCGTCTGTAATTGTTTGTGCGGGGTGTCTTCTGCTTCTTTCCTTTGCCAGCTTGAAACCGTTATCTTTCATTTTATCAATAGATGTTCTAAGCATGTAGTCTATGCAGATGATGAAGAGGTAATGGGCTTATGTTTCTCTTTGCAGCACACCTGCTACAATGACGAAGTAGTCTGTGTCTCCATCCGGGGAACGGAATTTTACTGTCGTGCTTTTATATAGCATCATTATAGCAGTAACAGTTTCTTTGGGTAGGCCGTAGGCGAATAGTATTTGCTCAATCTTCCCTCTGTGTATGGAGTCAAAGGCCTCAGAGAAGTCGACAAATAATATTGTTGCCTCTAGGTTTTTTTTGCACATACACCTTCAAGAATTCGACGGATTATATACACACACACACACACACACATATATATGTACATATACATGTGTGTGAGTGTGTGTGAGTGTTGCGGATAAATGTGTTAATGACTGAATAAAATACCTATCTACAAATATAATAAACTTTATTTCTTTAACAACAATGAAAAATTTGTTGAAAAACAGAAGTTTCAAAGTCTTTTTTGTAAAAAATGATGATATTCATTTAAGTACAAATTTTCTCTCATGTTTACATTACAAAAAAGAGAAGTTCCTATAATTAATGTAAAAATTAGCACTGTCTTACTCAAGTTGATATATTTTGTATGGTTAAAAGATCTTTGTGCGTGTATGTCACTTTGTTAGAGAGAAAGTATATCTATGTGCTAATATGTGACCGGATATAGCAAGAGAATTATCAGCATTGTAATTGTAATAGCAGTATCAGCATGCCTACGTTAAAATAATTTTGTTCAATTTGAAATAATTAAGGGATGTTGAAATTAAATGCATCCTTGTAGGAACAGAATGTTAGGTTTTTCACTGAGAATAAATAAAATCATAAGTTATGAGTAGATTTACAGAATGAATCAATAAATCTACTGAAGATTTATATATTTCAGCGCTTATTTATAAGCTTGATGGAGGCTCGATATTAAATTAAAAAAAATTATGATTTGTCTATGATTTGGATTGGTTAAAAAACGCATTTTAGACAATCGGGATAGGGAAAAGATTTCCTAAATTATTTTGGGTTTTGATCCTTCAAAGTTTTCGCGGGAAGACAAAATATTGTCATTTTGGAAACCTCGAAAAAATTTTAAGCTCTGATTGGTCAATAAAGGCAAAAATACAAATACAAAATTACTTCTCAGGCCTATTTTGGCACAAAAATTAATATCTTTTGTTTGAAAATCAGTTGATTCTCCATATATATATATAGCAAAGTTGGCGATCGTAGTCGAGGGCGACCCGAAGGCTTCCTTTTCAGTAGCTATTGCACCGAGGTGCAGAGGAGGGCACTATTCCTTTCCTTGGATTGCTCCACTTTACCCTTGATATGTACCTTATTATGTAAGCAAGGAGGTATCAAGTACCATTTTTTAAGCCTTTGGTACCACTTGACCAGGGATTGAACCCCGGTCTCCCGGACCATTGGCGGACACTCTACCCACTAGGCCAATGAGCCGGTATATAATACTGAACAGCAATTTGTTTTAAAAATTTTAGATTTTACCCTGGTTTTGCTTTAATAAAAGAACTGGGTATTACAAAAATTCTTTAAAAAAAATATTAGGTAATGTATTTGCTCTAAATTATTCGTTGTATATATATATATATATAGGTAATATTTATATATCTATTGTTATCCGTTTATTTCTCTCACTTCTTTCTCTCTCTCTATATATATATATATATAGTGTAGTCCGTTCATATCTAGCTAGCTATCGATGTATCTATCTATCTATTGGAGTCTATTTTTTATCTGTCTCTGAGTCTTCATCTCTCTCTCTCCCCCTCTCTCTCTATCTCTCAGAGTCTAGTCATATCTATCTATCTATCTATCTATCTATCTATCTATCTCTGCCTCAATATTTCTCCACCTTAATTTCTCTCCCCCCTTACCACCAAACAGTTTTTAGGCTATTTTTTCTTCTCACTTTCGATTCTTGCAATATCTTTTTTTTCAAGCAAAACTTCTCAGGTTTCCCAAATACTTTAATTGAACAGATTCTGACAAAAATTTTGAATCCTTAACCATTTTCTGCAGCCGAGAATTCACTGGGGGACCAAATCCCGACACCCCCACACCAACCTTTCTCCATATCAACGTTCTTCATTCTTCATCTAACTTGCGTAAAACCTCTCCGGCAGCTTATCTTTAAAAAGAAAAAAAAACCTTACCTTTCCCACCCACAATCCTTCACAAGTTCCGTGCTAGAACCCACTCCCAGCCATCACACCTATGACGTCATCCACCTACCCCCATCAAATGTATTTTTTAAAAACTCTTTAAGTTTAATTCATTTTTTAATACGAAGTTTTAAAGTCAGCTTTTCAAACCTTTTTTTTTTTTTTAAAAATGATCGTTTTTGTGTTATTTAATAAATGAATAGATGTCGAATGACTTCTGGATTTTTTTCGTTAATTTTTTGGTGTGATCTTTTCCTTTTTTCTTTTTCAAATATAATCTTTAAGAACAAGGGAAAAGAGGGAAGAGATTCGTTTTCTTTTGTACATTAATAAATTCAACATTTTCTATTACTTGATTACCGAAATTCTTGAATAATGAAAATGAAAGCTATTGATAAAACCAGAAATTTTCGTTTCGAATGGGGACTGCGAAGAAGTAAATAATTCTATGCCAAGAAAAAAATGTATATATATATATATATATATATATATATATATATATATATATATATATATATATAAGTGCAATAAAATGAGATAAAATAAATTGAATATCTAAATGACCAAAGAATCCTGACATGAAATTCACTAGGTATTTTTATGAACGAACCGCGAAAAATATTTTTATCTTCCATGGTCTGGTCATGTCATATCTATCTATCTATCTATCTTCGTTCGTGCCTAACGCATTGAATGTTCAGATCTCAGGAGTCTGGTCATATCTATCTATCTATCTGCTGGTTTTAGAATTCACTTAGCATGTTTGTTTATCATTTGTTTCTTCTATTGTGAACTTATTTTTTTGTCAAAAGTTTGTTAAATTTTATGAGAAAAAGTCTTTGCCTTTGGTTTGGTTTAGTTGGGTTTCATGGCATATCATCCCTTGTAGATCATTTAATGACAAATCCTCTTTTTATCAAATGATCTAGAAGGGATATATATATATATATATATATATATATATATATATATATATATTAAATGTATATGATTAGGTTTGGTATAGTTTTAGGGCATATCATCCCTTGTAGGTCATTTAATGCCAAATCCTCTTTATACATATATATTAAATGTATGATTTGGTTTGGTTTGATTTTATGGTATATCAACCATTTCAGGTTATTTAATGCCTAATCATCTTTATACAAATATATCAAATATATATAATTTGGTTTGGTCGGGTTTTATGGCATATCATCCCTTGTAGGTCATTTAATGCCAATTTCCCTTTATACATATATATTAAATATATATAATTTGGTTTGGTTGGGTTTTATGGCATATCAACCACTGTTGGTCATTTAATGCCAAATCCTCTTTATATATATATATTAAATATATATAATTTGTAAACCCATTTTTGATAACATTTTTAAACGAGTCTGAGCTCATTTTTTTGCATTAAGTTAAATGGTTTCAAGTATTGCTATGGACCAGTAACAATTTAACATCAGTCATTTGTTTAAACACATTTACATAGATATACATGGTATGTGAGAGATTGGTTTATTTCATTTCGGTTTCAATTGTTGTTATTTAACACTGATAATTCTATTCAATATTAATAATTTATTTGCACATAGTGATATGGTTACAAGTATTGCAATTTAACACTAATTATTCTATTCATTCGTTTGAATACAGTTATTTCTATGTATTACTAACAATTCAATTTATGATAAGTCATTTGTTTGCACACAGTGAAATATCAAACAGTTCTATTTAACCCAGAGATAGAACCCTATTTAGTGCTATCACTCCGGGCCAGAGAAAATCTAGGAACGATAGCAATGAAGGGTACTCTGCATTCCCCAAAGCTCCATGATTAGTGGAGCCTCACCATCAGATTGTTTAGTGTCAAATTCGAAAACTCGCTGGGGTGGGGTGTTTTTTTAATCCCTCTGCAGAGACGCAGTCTGTGTATTCTACAACCCCAGCCGACTGGGCTATACTTTCCTTTCCTCAAAATAATGTGTAAAATTTGTGCCAATTTCCTTTAGTGATAATGTTCAAGTAGACAGTGTCGCCATCAGGTGAGCAAACCATTACTTATGTGTTTTTATAAAGCATAATTCTAGCACTACCAGATTTTTTCGGAGACTATATGCTTGTATTGTAGTATTTCGGAGACTATATGCTTGTAGTATTTGTTCTATCTTTCCTCTGTGTATGGAAACAAATGCTTTGGAGAAATCTACGAACAAGTTTATAACTCAAGGCTTTTTAAAATGTTTTTCGTCCTTACACTGTCCTAGTTTGATGTCAAGTTGGCTATTAATAATTTTTCTGGGGCAGCCCGTGGTGTAATGGTTATCGTCACTGGAAATGAACACGGTGACACGAGTTCAAAACTTGGATAAGTCCGATTGCATTTCACATAGTATGAATCCAATTATTCTCCCTCCAGCTAGGGGTAAAATAGTAGGGTAGACTAGGTTCTTCAGCCTTGGTGAGGCAACTAGTCAAGAAGAAGGAAAATTCTGAATTCAAACCTGTTAAATTCCGCTTAAAAATTGACCTTGTGTCATATCCTGCCCGAGCGGAGGGGTTGGTAAATAGGATTAATTATTTTTCATTAGGTTCATCAGTGATTTCTGGAGGGTTTTTGAACAGATTCTTGAAACGTTCTTTCCACTTCTGAAATCTTTCTTCTTGGCTGGTAGCTTTTAGTTTTTCTCTTAAGTTGCTCTTCCTCCTGCTCACTTCATTTACTGTCTCTCATGCTAATCATGATTGTTTATCTTCTACCGAATTTCTGATTTTATTGATTTGACTTTGAATGCATTCTAGTAGTTCTTTAGTTTTCTCTGGACTTTCTTAAATTGGCATTTGTTGAGCTTCTTTTATTAAGTAAGAATGCTATTTTTGAATGCTATCTTGTCTTTCCCAAAATGCTATTGGCTTTCATGGAACTCTCCATTCGGCTCCTGGTAAGGTTGGTATACGCTCGGCTGCTGCTTCTATATGAGCAGTAACCATAGAGAGACAGTCTTATTTTCCTGTCATAAGGTTAGATGATATTGTTTTATATACGCTAGAAGTATTATTTGTAATCATATTATACTGACTTACTATTAGATGAATTAGATGTGCTTGGCGTAATGGTTATCGTCGTCGGAATAGAATTACTTACCTGAGTTCAAATCTTGGTGGAGACTGTTTGCATTTTACTTTTAGTTAATATTAATGGGAAACGTACGAATCAGCCTGTTTTAACAAAGAGATTAGGAGAACTGGAGATGGGAAGACTCAAGACTACTCAGAACACAGCACTGTTAAGTTCAGCTAGAATACTTTGGAGAATCCTGGATACCAGAGGAGATTTGTAGTCACTCAAACTCTAGTGAAGTGGTGTGATGAACTTGCAAGGAGAATAGTGGACTTTGCCGTACAGAGTAAAAATAAAAGAATGCAAATGAGAGACAAGTATCTAGATCTTGCAAGAGAAAAAAAAAAAAACAAACAAAAACTATGGAACATGAAGATGACAGTGATACCAATTGTAATTGGTGCACTTGGAACAATACCCAAAGGAGTAATAAAGGAACTGGAAGACTTTGAAATAAGATAACAAGTGGAGACCATCTAAACTATGGAATCGTTGAGATCGGTCAGAATACTGAGAAGAGTCCTGGAAATTTGAGGAGACTTGCTGTCACTCAAACTCCAATGAGAAACCATCAGCTAACCCCGAAAAACTGTCGAAGGAGTAAAATAATGATAATATATGCAAAATATTAAAATTTAACAATATTACCCGACGGTATTGGCACAAACCAGAATCCGTCTTTGAAAATGAGAACCATAAAATTCTCTGGGATTTTGTAATACAAACAGATCACATAATCCCAGCCAGAAGACCAGGAATAATACCAATGGATTTTTGTTGTTATGGCGGACCGCAGAGTGAAAATAAAAGGGAGCAAAAAGTTAGAAAAATACTTAGACCTTGCCAGAGAGTTAAAAAAAAATATGGGAAATGAGAGTGATGTTGATACCAACTGCTGTAGGGGCTCCTTGAGCGGTCATCAAAGGCATAGAAGGAGACTGGAGGAACAAGAGATCAGAGGAAGAATAGAGACCATTTAGATTACTGTATTGTTAAGATCAGCTAAAATACTAAGAAAAGTCCTGGAGACCTGAGGAGCGTTACTATTACTCAGACTCCAATGAAAGACCATTAGCTAACACTTGTGTGAAAAATTCACAAGGAGTGAGAAAATAATAATAATAAAGATAATAATAATAATAATAATAATAATAATATGGCTAAGTTAATATCATTACTAATTCAGTCTCAAATTATCTTATGACCTGTAAGTAGATATCGTATATAGAAAAACTCAAAATAAGCCACAACAAAGTGAAGCAATAATGATGCTATTATCAGCCATAATATTTGAGTGAATGGTCCTAAATTGGCTCGAATGGCCGCCATTATCCATTAAAGAAAAAGCGCGCGAATCACTGGATGAGCGGGAAAATCTTTCCTGGTCCCTAGTTGCTGTTTAAGCGCGCTGTTATGAGGCCATTATGTTTCAGGGGGACCAATCAGCTTTTTGTTAGGGTGGAAGTGTTGATACAAAATTTTCGGTGAGGGTTAGACGTTTGTGGCAGAGGTGGGGTAGAGGGAGGGCTGAGATTTGGCACTAAACATTGGCAAATCCCTGTAGCTTTAAATTTTGCTACTGCAAAAACAATTTGACAAATAAATGAAAATATCTGGGAAAGGCGGGAATCTTAAAGCTGGAGAAGTTGGGAAAGAAAGGAAAATGTTTCCGATTTCTTAATGGCATATCAATCTTCATGGCTTATCTAATGCCAAAGACACCTTTTCAGAAGAACCGCAGTGATACTATTTTATACATATAGCTGGTGGGGTGAGACAAGGAAGTTTATACCTTTCTCAAGGATATTGGTCCGAAATTGAAAGTGATACCGTGACTGGAGTTCAAACTCGTATACTTTGACGCCACAGTCTAGGACGGTAGTCATCACGCCACAAGGGTTCCCCAATAGAGGAAAGGAATTGTATAAGTAAAAGGAATGATCATCATCCTCATCAAAGCGTGCTGACAGTACAGATTCGCTTGACTCTCTCTCGCCATCCGTTCCTCTCGGCCATAACTCCTCGTAAGTCCTCTTGACGAGCTTTTCTCAACCGCTTCTTCATTGTTGCCAACTTTTGGGGTCAACAAAATTTCCGGACCACATAATCACAAATAGAAATTCTGTATCATAGGAAATACATGTAGTAGAAAATATTGGTTCACTTTCCTTGACATTGGACAGAAGCCACTTGATCTACATTGAACCACATAACCACAAATAGAAATTCTGTATTATAGGAAATTCTGTATTATAGGAAATACAGGATGTGTGAGTAGAAGCCACTCGAACTACATGGTCATTCCATCCCACCTTCAGTTTCCAGAAGCTCTTTACAGCAGGTTAAGATGACATTGGTCACTGGGGAGATAAAAATTATTCTGGGTTAATCATTAGATACAGAAAGATTGATAAGTAGAATTATTAGATAGATAAAATATGAAAGGTTTGGTTTGGTTTGGTTTGGCGGGTTTTATGGCATATCAACCTTTGTAGGTTATTTAATGCCAAATCCATTTTTATGTAAATAATCTGTTCTATTTAAAACAATTCAGTTTAGCATAAGTACACAGTTTAATTGTCAAAAACATTTCCATTTCAAACTATTCAAGCAGTTATATTTAACAATTCAGTTAAGTCTAAATACAGTTTTAATGTCGAAAAACAGTTCTATTTGAAATAATTCAGTTAAGCATAAGCACGCAGTTTAAATGTAAGTACGGTTTAATTGTGAAAAACATTTCTATTTCAAACAATTCAGTTTAGAATAAGTATGTTGTTAGTTCTATTTAACCCATAGATAGGGTCCTATCAGGTGCTACCACGCCGGGCCAGAGTGGACCTGGGAGCGATGGTAATAAAGGGGTACTCCGCATCCCCCAAAGGTCCAGCATTGCTGGAACCTCACCATCAGATTGTTTATCCAGGACACTCGTTGGGGGGGGGGTCTTACCCCTATGCAGAGATGCAGTCGGTGTATTCTGCAGCCCCAGCTGACTGGGCAAATGAAAGGTTTGCGGTTTGTGGACACTAATAGCAATAGGTGTGCTCGGTACAGTCATCAAAGGATTGGTACAAGGATTGGGGGACTTGGAAATAAGAGGACGAGCAGAGAACATCCAAACTATAGCATTATCAAGATCGGTCAGAATATTAAGAAGAGTCCTGGAGACTTGAGGAGACTTGCTCTCACTCAAACACCAGGGAGAAACGATGTAAAAAAACTCTTAAAAGAGTAAAATAATAATAATAATAATAATAATAATAATAATAATAATAATAATAAAAGTAATAATAATCAATTATACCAATTGTGATTGGTGCTTTTGGCACGGTAACAAAAGGATTATTAAAGGGCCTGGAAGATTTGGAATTTGGCAGCCGAGTGGAGACCATCCAAACAACAGCATTATTGAAAACGGCCAGAATACTTAGAAGAGTCCTGGAGACTTGAGGGAACTTGCTATCACTCAATTTCCAATGAAAGACCATCAGCTTACGCTGATGTGAAAAATTCTAATGAGTAATAATAATAATAATAATAATAACAATTATACCAATTATAATTGGTGCGTTTGGAAGAGTAACTAAAGGATACTTGAGGAGACTTGCTGTCCCTCAAACTCCAGTGAAAGACCATCAGCTAATGCTGATGTAAAAAATCTTTAATAGTAATAATAATAATCAAGTCATACTGATAACATGAAGTTCCGTGACTTTCTCTCTCGCCATCTGTCCTTATCATATATTGATCCTGGTCGGTCCTCTAGACTGTATCCAGTGTCCGTACAGAGCTGATTTATATAAGTCTTCGCTGATTGGAAAACACTGGTGTGTCCATGTGTAGAAGTCTGTAAGAAAATGCCGCTTCTTCTGCAGCAGTGTTCCGCATGTCTTAGATGGTTCGTGAGATGGAAGGTTGGTGGCTAGACAACCACTGTTTTGTGGCTTGTCGTTTCCAGGGTTTATTCAAAAAAGCATGTAGCATGCTTGTGTGGTTCCCATCTAACTTTTTATTTATGCGTTTCAGTGGAGTGCGGCGAGGTATGCTCGAAGATGTATGCTGTCTAATTTTCTTCTCTTCCATACTTCAGGTGGTATTTCGTTGACTCCCAGGGAACTCTACATTTAGCTCTTGGTTTAGTTGGAACGCACTTGGCTGCTGCTTCTATATGGGCGGTAACAAAGTTTTCATATTCATCATTTAGAGTGTGTCTTTCAGATGTCTCCTGAAGAGTATCAAACTTGTTTCTAACTGTTACAGTATATCGATTCCTTAATAATAATAATAATAATAATAATAATTCAGAATCTCTATTAATATCAATTCAAAACAACGCCATAAGGACCAACTACGTTTAAGCAAAAATGGATAAGACACAACAAAATAGCAAATGTAGGTTATAGATAGAGACGAAACGATCAATCACATAATAAGCGAATGCGGCAAATTAGCTCAAAAAAAGTATAAGATTAGACACGACTGGGTGGGGAAGGTGATCTACAGGGAATTGTGCAAGAAACTGAAATTTGGCCATACTACCAAATGGTATCTGCACAAACCAGAATCCTTCCTAGAGAATGAGACTTCTCTGGAATCTAAAAAATACTAACTGATCACCTAATCCCAGCCAAAAAAATAAGACCAAGTTAAAAAGAAAAAAAACCCGAATGTAACAAATATAGGACATTGTCTTCACGTCAGAGTGAAAATGAAAGAAAACGAAAAGATTGACAAATACTTAGACCTTGCCAGAGAACTAAAAAGACATGGAACAGGAGGATGACGGTGATAGCAATTGCAGTTGGTGCGTTTGGAACGAGCTCCAAAGGCTTGGTAACTGGGCTGGCGGAGATAGAAATTGAGGGCAAGCCGAGACCATCCAAACTGCAGCATTGTTGTGGTCAGCCAGAATGCTGAGAAAGGTCCTGGAGACCAAAAGAGACTTGCTGTTGCTAAGAATACAGTGAAGGGACATCAGCTAATGCTGGTGTGAAAAACTCACAAGGAGTGATATAATAATAATAATAATAATAATAATGATAATTATTATCATTTATACATAAATATTGTTATATAATTATATAGTTATTGGCTTAGCGGATAGAGTGTTCACCAATGGTCCGGGAGACCTGGGTTCAATTCCAGGTCGCATCATATCGAAGACTTTAAAAATGGTACTTGATACCTCCTTGCTTAACACTCAACAATATAAGGTACATATCAAGGGTAAAGTGGAGCAATCCAGAGAAAACAGGGACATCCTCTCCTACACCTCGGTGTAGTAGTTATTGAAAAGGGAGCCTTCTGGTCGCTCTCGACTACGGTCGCCAACTTTAGTTTACTTACATGTAGGTAAGTAAAATTGGCGACTGTAGTCGAGGTCGACCCGAAGGTTCCCTTTTCCATAGCTACTACTCAGAGGTATAGGAGAGGGCGCTACTCCCTTATAATGATAAAATTATGTATAATAAAAAACAATAATGATAATAATGTCATATTGTCATATGCATATACATCTACATGCAGAAAGAATCACAACGACACAACGATAAAGGACGAGCGAAGGTTCTTTTAGAAAAATATGTACCTCTCACTTTATTGTAAGGGTTCGAAAAGGTTATTCAAGGTTTTATGGTGAGAGGGAGTTGGAGACCGAACAGAACTGCAATATTTTGACCCCCCCCCCATTCTTATGACCGTCAGCGTTGTGTCTTTCTCGTTCTCCAGGGCTGCTCAACCGGAGGCCCAGGGGCCCAGATCTCTGCTGGATGATGGCTTTCTTTACTGAATCTTATCAGCAACTTCTCTGGACCCCAACTCAATCGGGGCCCAACTCAATCGGTGGCTTTCCTTACCACATCTCGTCTCTTACTCCAACTGATCTGACTTCTTGTCTTGACTGAGTAATATAATAGTTCAACGTCCACTCAATCGCCGACTCAATCTTGGGAATGGCATGTTTGATCGTCATCAAGCGGAAATAACTGTCATGCAATTCAGAGGTCACTCTCTTCCGCTGTATCAGTCTATGAGTGTATCATGGGATTTTTTACCTTGTCCCATTTCGTCAGCCAAGAACCCCTACGCGATTTCCTCTCATAACTGCCATTGGAATGTGTCACTTCCTTCCGGTGCATCACCTTAGGATGTCAAGTTTGGCCGGGTCGAAGGTCAAAATACAACAATAATACTAATATCATTTGCAATAATATTATCATATATTATTACATTAATATAGTCATAATTATATTGTATTATTATGATATTATACTTTATGATGATAATTATCATTACCAATATTGATATATAAGTAAGTAATAAGTAAAGCTCCATTTTTATTGGCTACTACACCAAGGTGTATGGAAGCTTGCTACTCCTTTCCCTGGATTGCCCCACTTTACTCTTGATCCATACCTTATAATGGTGAGTGTGAAGCAAGGCGGCATCCAGTACCATTTTTTGAGTCTTTGGTATGGCTCGATCTGGGATTGAACGCTGGTCTCCTGGGCAATTGACAAACACTCTAACCGGTAGACCAATGGATCGGTTACCATATAACCATAGTTGCATAATTGTTTCATAACAATATATAATCATATGATCACGTATAATTACATATGATTATATATAATTGTTATATAATTATATATAATTATAATATTACATATAATAATATCACTAATGATGATAGTATTATATGTAATAATATTACTTTATTATTATATTATATAATAATAAAAATGATTTTAGGAACACATATATTAATCAACTCTAGAGTCTGTTATGGCCACAATTAACTCTCCATGAAAATATTTTAAACGAAATCCAAATTTTGGAGGGACTAAGGTAACAGATTTGAGTGGTAAGATCGGCAGGATCTTCCCTAGACAGATAGCATGGGAGAACCGTACGGCATCCTGTGAATGTTGGCTGTTCTTATCGGCGAAGATCGGTCGAGAACGTCCCGTAAAAGAAGTAGAAGTGCTTAGTAATGCTCTGAGTGTGGCACAACGCGGCTAAAAAGTTATGGGTCAATATAGCAGTGTCTGAGTCCGTCTGTCCCTTCGTCTCCCTGGATCCCTATCTTTCACAAACACCTACTAAACTTCGACCCTTTCGAGAAATAAAGTGAAGGACTTATATTTTTGTAAACCAACTTCATTCATTCATCAATCATCACGGCTATATAACAAACAGGACATCTAAAATAACAAAAGAAAATTCTACTAATATGGGAGGTAAAAAAAACCTAGCTGAGGTAAAAATCCAAAGTGCTATATTTCAAGGAGATTCACTTGCACCCCTGTTGTTCGTTACAGCAATAATGCCACTCAACTACGTACTTAGGAAATGCATCAAGTTGGGGGGGGGGCTTCGAATTTACAAAATCACAAGATCAATCGCATTATGGATGAAATAAGTGTATTTGAAAAAAAAAACAGAAAAAAAAAGAAAAAAAAACAAACAAACAAAAAACTGGAGACCCTAATACAAACAATAAAAATATACAGCCAGGATATAGGAATGGAATTTGGCATTGAAAAATGTGCCATGTAGATAATGAAAAAAGTGCGAAAAGAGAAATAGTGGAAGGAATAGAACTACAAAACAGGAAAGTATTAGAATGATTGGAGAAAAGGAAAAATGCTAGTTCTTGAGAATATTGGAAACAGACCCCATCAAGCAGGAGGAGATGAAAGAAAAAAAAAATAAGGAAAGAGTATCTCAGGAGAACGAAAAAGCTTCTCAAAACCAAGTTCTACAGCAGAAATCTCATCAAAGTGATAAACACCAGGATAGTTCCTCTTCTAAGATACAATGGATAACACAGGAACTCAGGCAGACCGATCAAAAGACAAGAAAATTGATGACTATACTCAAGGCTTTACATCCTAGAGATGACATAGACAGTATGTGTCAAGAAAAGAAGCGGGAAAAAGACTCGTCAACATTGCATCAATACAAGGACTCGAGAAGAAAGAATAATCATTGCAACAAATAATATTAGCAGTGTAAATACAGACGGAAAACAATAAAAAGTAGAAAACAGAAATGGGATATTTCAAGCGACAAACTGACGACATTGCACATGAGAAATCATAGACATGACCAAGAAAGAGAAATTTAAAGAGAAAAACTGAATCTCTGTTAATAGTTTAACAAAACAACGCCATAAGGACCAATTATGTAATATGTTATCTGTTGAAAGAGAATTGTATATATAGGTTATATTGAGAAAACAAGTGAAATGATTAATTACATAGTAAGCGAATGCAGTAAAACAAGTACGAACCGAATACAAGACAAGGTACGATTTGGTGCGGAAGATAATCCACTGGGAATTGTGTAAGAGGCTGAATATCAAATAACATTGGGACAAACCAATGTCCGTTTTACAAAATTCTCTGGGATTTTTAGATGCAAGCGGATCACCAGACCTAAAAATAAAACCAAAAAATCATCAAAAAACAAAACAAAAGCCCCCCCCCCCAAAAAAAATAGCAAGGAAAAACAACAGTAAAAAAAGAAAAAGAAAACAGAGGATTTGCCGTCTTGTGGAATATGCCGTTCTGTCTGACCATAAAGTGAAAATAAAAGACACACAAATACTTGGACCTTGCCAAAGAACTTAAAAATCGTATATGGTGCACTCGGAACGGTCCCTAAAAGCTTGGAAAGAGGGCAGGAGGAACTAGAAATCAGAGAGAGAATCGAGACTATTCAGACTACAGCATTGTTAAGAACGGCTGGAATACTGAGAAAAGTCCTGAAGATCTGATGAGACTTGCTGTCACTCAGACTCCAGTGAAAGACCATCAGCAAACACAGAGTTGAAAAACTCGTAAGGCGTAAAATAATAATAATGATAACAAATGAGATCCTTATAATTCTCAGAGATTTTGAGGAAAAAATGGATCACCCAATTCCTGCCTGAACTCTAGACCTCATGTGAATTAACAAGATGAAAAAAATTGTCAGCAGTGGATTTTGCTGTTCCAGAGGACCACAGAGTGTTAATAAAAGAATAGTAAAACATTGAAAAATACTTGCTAGAGAGCTGAAAAAAACTGAGGAACAAATATAAGTATAATTTGTGTTCAGAGCTTGGGAAAAAATTGATAGGAATTCGAAATCAGGGGAAGACTCTAGACAATCCAAACTACCGAATTTTAAAATTCTGCCAGAATACTGAAAAGAATCATGAAGACCTAATAAGACTTACTGTCACGCAGACTTCAATTAAAGAGCATTAAAAGCTGGTATTAAAAACCCACGAAAAATTAACTGCCACGACCACTACGATTGCAACAATTAATGAAGATTATATGAGATCCTCTTAGAATCTAACAATACTTACAAAGGGTAGATGCACAAGCCAGAATTTGTCCAAGAAAATGAGAACCATAAAATCCTCTGAGACTTCATGATACAAAAGGAATACTCGATTCCGCTTAGATGACTAGACCAATTATTAATAAACTAGAAGAAAAAATGGAACTTGTCATATGATGGATTTTGATGTTCCGGCAGATCAGTGTGAAAATGAAAGAAAATGGAAAGATAGACAAGTACTTAGATCTTGCCTGAGAGTTGAAAACAATGCGAAATAGGAGTGTGTGTGAAATACCTATAATAGTTTGCGCGCAAAGAACTGTTCTTAAGGGCTTGGAAAAGACACCGAAAGACTTTGAAATCAGAGTAAGAATCGAAACACTACAGACAACACCATTGTTGATATCAATTAGAATACCGAGACGAGTCCTGGAGACTTACTGTCACTCGAACTTCAGTGAAAGACCACCATTGGTATAAAAAACTGTGGTCTTTGTTGTCCTGGCTGACCACAGAGTAAAATTGAAAGAAAATGAAAAGAAGGACAAACACCTTGACCTTGCGAAGGAATTAAAAAAACTGGAACATGAAAGTGACGTTAAAACCAATTGTAAATGGAACTCTTGGTACAGTCATTAAAGGATTATTAAAGAGACTGGAGGACTTGGAAATAGGAGGGCGAGTGGAGACCATCTAAACTACGACATTATTGAGAATGGCCAGAATCCTGAAAAGAGTCCTGGAGACTTGCTGTCACTCAAACTCCAGCGAAAGACCATCAGCTAACGCTGATGTGAAAAACTCTCAAGGAGTAAATAATAATAATAATAATAATAATAAGGATTTTTTAATTACTATTAATATCATTATTTATATCATTATTATTTGCTAACAATTATGTATGTATGTATATATCTATCATCATTTAACTATATATTCAGGGTGGAACAATAAAATTGTCGCCCTAAAGAAAACAATACTACAGCTTTATTCTAAAAGTTTTATTGAAAAAATCAATTCAGGTAACTTGATTATGGAGTAGAGCTGACATCTATTTAATGTAGCCGTCTTCAGCCTTAATCATCGCCTCGATATGGATCTAGAACTGGGAGCATGCCTTTTCTACAAGCTCGGCGAATACTCGGCGAATGGTGGCGATCAGGCTGGCTTTGGTGTTGTTGGAGGTCATGTTGGTGATGTTCTCGACGTATGACCAAACGAAATAGTCCAGCGGATTCAGGTCGGGGGAGGAGTGGGCCAGTGAGAGAAGGGTACAAAGTCGTAGCACTCCTCCTGAAGCCAAGCCTGGGTATCTTTGGACTTGTGGGCCGGCGCCGAGTCCTGTTGCCACACCCAGGGTCTGCCACCGGCCATCTGATTGCACCATCTCCGATCTCGCTCGTTGAACATTGTGTCACTTTCAGACAAGATAGAAGGCTCCTATCGCTTTGAGGATTTGTACACAACTGACCAACTAGTAGATGGTCTGCAACAAAAAAAAAAAAAAGAAAACCGGTTTTCATTAAACAGAAATTGAATCATGTCGTCTTTTCTAGGACGACAATTTTATCGTTCCACCCTGTATCTGTTATCATATAACCAATTATATATGTATATATATCTATTATCATATAACCATAGAGCAATTTATGCTATGTAATTATATAGTTATATATTATATACTGTTTTATAATTATAAAGAAGTGCATAATGAAAGATATACGATACATATGTAATTACAATTATCATTTTACTATTTTGAGAGTTTTTCACTCCAACGTCAGCTGATGGTTTTTTACTGGAGTCTGAGTGACAGTACGTCACCTCAAGTCTTCGGGACTCGTCTCAGTACTACGGCCGATCTTGATAATGCCGTAATCTGAATGGACTCTACTTGTAATCTGATTTCTAAGTCTTTTAGTCCCTTTACCAAACCCTTGGGGAACGTTCCAAGTGCATCAATTACAACTGGTATCACCGTCACTTTCACGTTCTATAGTTTCCACAGCTCCCTCGCAAGGTTCAGATATTTATCTTTCTTTTCACCTTCCTTTAATTTTATTCTGTGGTCTGCCACGACTATTTGACAGGTTCTCTTTTTTTATTATCATTCGGTCTGGTCGTTCGGCCGAGATTAGGTGATCCGTTTGTATCTCAAAATTGCAGAAAAGTTTGTGCGTTTCATTTTCCAGGACAGATTCTGAGTTGTGCATATACCATTTGTTCATATGATCAAATTTAAATTTCTTGCACAATTCCCAATGGATCACCATCCCCATCCTGTCGTATCAAGTCTTATACTCTCTTTGCGCTAATTTACTGAATTCACTTATTATACGATTGATCGTTTCTTCTCCGTCACCACATAGTCTACATCTGCTATTTTGTAGCATCATGTCTATTCTTGCTTTGACTTGGTTAGTCGTTAATACGGATGCGACTGCAGAATACATTGACTGCATCTCGGCAGAGGGGTAAGACTCCCCTAATGAGTGTCCAGGATATGACACTAAACATTCTGATGGTAAGGCTCCAGTTATGCTGCAGCTTTGGGGAATGTGGATTATCACTTTATTGCCATCACTCCGAGATCCATTCTGACCCAGATTGGTAGCACCTGATAGGGTCCTATCTATGGGTCAAATAGAAGTAAACTGTGTACTTATGTTAAATTGAATAGCTTGAAATAGAACTGTTTATATGTATAAAATGGATTTGGTGTTAAATAACCTATAGTGTTTGATATGCCATAAAACCCAAACCAAACAAACGGTCTTTTTCCATTAACATTTAAAACTAACTTACACTTCATGCTAAAGAATAGATTACGCCAAGCTATCATTTAACATTATTATTGTATCGATATCTTAATCTGCTGTAGAAAATCGTTTGACAATTTAAATTCGACTTTTACTAAACCTTTTTCATCCTGTAAGCGTAATATTACAGGCTGATAGCTATTTTATACTATACACCATGAGCCCAAGATTAAAGAAAACTTCATTTTACTTTACACCATATTACACTCTAAGCGCTATTTTACTCTTTACCATAAGTCCAATATTTCCGACTACGGACTTAGCGCAATTTTTCCGACTACGGACTAAGCGCAATTTTTTAACGCAACGTAAGTGCAAATTTACAGCCTGTGATACTTTACAATACACCGTAAGCCTGATAATTCTCGCTGTGCTTTATTTCTCAATACGCTATAATAGAAGACCTTATATATTGACCCTTCTTAAGTTTTCTTCGAATGGAACTATGAAGTAGTTTCAAACAAAAATATTCTCCCGTTGAATTAAAATCCTGGTGTATTTTCATTTTCCAACTTCTTTTTATTTTTGTGAATTTTGTTTGCTGAGACGCAGGATATTTGATGGCTTAATAAAGATTTAAAAGCGATATATATGTAATGAATTAGCGCAATCAGTATAAGTCACAATTTGACTTTTTCAAACTCAGACAACTGCTTATCTTCCATTAGCAAAGGACTAATCAAAAATTAGGATATCAAATCTAAGAAAAGAAAAAGTCTCAGAAACTTCCAAATTTTGGTATTTCTGAGAATTTTCTTCTGACAGAATCATGACTTTTTGTTACAACTATTGAAACTTTGACAACAATAATCGAGGAAAATAATTACTTCCAATGTGTGTCAAAGCCATTGAAGTCTCATTTAAATTTGTGGTAATAACAGAATACCGGTAATTTTTTGGGTCTAATACTATATATATATACATATATATATATGTGTGTGTGTGTGTGTGTGTGTTTGAATTGATTCAAAAGAGAGAGAGAGAGAGAGAGAGAGAGAGAGAGAGAGAGAGAGAGAGAGAGAGAGAGAGAGCCTCTTGAAATAAAAGCTTAGATTCGTGTAATTAGATAGACGTAATCCTCAAAAGAAGCTGAGATTGGATTAATGTAATAAACATGAAATTCTCTTTTCTTAATTAAAAGAAAAATATAGGATTGAAAAATAAAAAAATGTGAAATATAAATCGAAACAAAAAAAAAAAAAGGAAAAAACTCAAGATTGCATTGTTTTCCATGAGGTCAGCAACGTGTTATCTTCCCATTGGCTGAATAATTAATTAAGGTCAGCTCTTTCCCTATTGGCTGAATAATAACCGATTTCTACGCGAGACTACCGCCCTGAGGCCCTACCACCGTAAAAAGGCGGATTTCTTTCTCATCCGTTATTAATCGGCTCGCTATTTTTCGTTTAACGTGGTTCTTTCCGTTTCAACTTGGAGATTATTCGATGGCCTTCTTCTTATCATTATTATTATTATTATTATTATTAGCATTAGCGGCACCATTTTTATTTGGTCTCTGGAGTCTTGGAATTAAATATCCAAATCTTTTAGTGACGAGATGAAACGAAACCCGTTCAATGGTGGGAATAATATTGATGACAACTTCGTTGATGGCAATGGTGGCGTAAAATAAAGGATAAGATGAAAAGAAAAAAAAAAGGAGTAAGCATTTGGAAAAAAAGTGGACAAATAATAATAATAATAATAACAAAGTGAAGAAGAAGAAGAAGAAGAAGAAGAAGAAGAAGAAGAAGAAGAAGAAGAATTGGGTGAGAGGATAGTAATATGAGAAAGGAAGAAGAGAGGTAGAGAAAAAAAAAAAGGAATAATCATCGAAAGAACTAGTAGTAGTACTACTACTAACAACAACAACAATAATAATCAGAATAAGAAGAAGAATTGGGAGTCAGGATAATAATATGAGATAGGAAGAAGAGGAAAATATGAGGAGGAGGTAGAAGAAGAAAAAGAAGAATAAGAATAATCATTGAAAGAACAACAACTACTACTACGACTACAAACTACAACAACAACAACAACATCGAAAACAATAATAATAATGACCAGACAAAGAAGAATAAGAAGAAAAGGAAGAAGAATTGGGAGTCAGGATAATAATATGATACGAAGAAGAGGAAAAGAGGAGGAGAGGGAGACAGAAGAAGAAAAAGAAGAAAAATAATTGAGAAAACACCTACTACTACTACTACTACTACTACTACTACTACTAATAATAATAATAATAATAATAATAATAATAATAATAATAATAATAATAAGAAGAAGAAGAAGAAGAAGAAGAAGAAGAAGAAGAAGAAATATAAAGAAGAAATATGCAGAAGTTTCCAAAAATGAAATAGAAAAGAATTTTAAAAAAAGCAGTGTAAATGAATGTTTAGATAATTTTAATTTTGCATGAAGCATAAAACTCGTTTTTCTCACCATTCGCCTCTATTTTCTTGTGGTTAGAGGCTACGATTTTTTGTTTTTGTTTTTTTCTTAAATGGCGAAGTAGTTGACTTCAACAGAGATATAAAATAATTACTTTCGAAAGACTCATTGCTCAATATTTCTAATTAGTTATATATATATATATATATATATATATATATATATATATATATATATAAAGGATGAACGATTTTTTTCAATTCTTATTCTATTTCCACTTACATTTACATATAAGAAAAGTTGGGAAAAAAATGACCGGGGAAAATATTTGCTCGTTAGTTTATTGTGTTTCCGTTTTATTTATTGTTTTCTTATATATTTCGTTTTTCATTTTCATTTTTGCTTTCTTTGTTTTGTATTTTTCTTTCTATCAATCTCGTTTATGGTCTCGTGGTTAACGTGCTGGACTGCAACACCGTAGTAACCGAGTTCGAACTCCAATCGTTCTATTACATTAACTTTTGGACTAATACCCTTAAATATGGGTTCAATAGTACCACTATTGTTCGACCAGGATAGCTTAGGCTTTGAATAACCCACAAAGGTTGATATGCCATTAAACAAAGGGACCAAACCAATTTCTTTCATTAAAATATACCCTTTCTTCCATCATTTCTCTGTCACTATCTTTCCTTGTGCCTTTTTTAAATGTAGTGCATAACGCACTGAACAGTGAAATTGTAGTATGTGAGTTTGAACTTCGGTCGTTTGGTTGAAATTACCCACAAAAATGACGACAACGTGGAAATTAAGAAAGTTTAAATGGAATAAGAATCAGTTTGATTCCTTTGTTTAATGCCATATCAACCTTCGTGGGTTATCTAATGTCAAACTCATCTTTGTGGAAGAATAGAAGTAGTACTATTTAACCAAAAGCTGGGGAAATAAGGTGCACATACCTTTTCCAAAATGAATTGCCTGTTGGCTAAAATGTAGCTCTGCTGTTCGATAAGGATGGCTTTGGTATTAAATAACCCACGAAGGTTAATATGCCGTATTACAAAGAAACCAAACCTTGATGCAGTAAAACTATGCAAAAAATCTTTTAAGAAACAACTACACCAAAAGTGTAAATGTTAATATACAATGAACGTGGTTTCCAAACATCCAGGCATAAAAAACCCTAGACGGGTTGAAATCCCATGAGAATCAATCCATCATTCGACAAAATTCTTTTTTTCCTTCTCATTTACCCAAAACTATTCCAATAAAAACCTGAAAAAAAAACACCAAACATTCGAAACCTGATTGGGAACAGAAAGACAAACAATCCCATCGACATATCACAAACATCATCATCATCATCATGTCATGCTGGTAGCACGGATATCCCTGACCCTCTCTCGCCACTTTTCCCTATCGTTCATCGCCTCTGGCAGGTCTTCTGGACTACATCCCGTATCCTCACATAGTTGCTGAATGTATGTTTGTGCTGGTCGTCCTGCTTTTGCGCGGCCATGTGTGGGGGTCCATAAGAGTACATCACTTATGAGTTCGTCCCTGCTTCTCCAGCAGTGTCCTGCATGTCTGGTTCGTCTAACTTGAATAGTTTTCGTGATAGGAGGTAGGTGGCCGTACAGTTGGTGTCTTGTGGGGTGTTGCCACCAGGACTTGTTCAAGATTGCTCGCAGCATTCTTGTGTAATTGCCGTCTAGCTTCTTCTCCAGCCGTTTTGTTAGAGTCCATGTAGTGCACCCATATAGCAGTATCGATGCGACTGCTGCCTGGAAAAAAATGAGTTTCATTTTATCTGTTAGGTCTGATTTCCATATAATCGATAGCCTATTGATAGCTGTCCATGCCTTCGTTAACCTCGTGTCGATGTCCTTTTCGGTTGATGCGACGCTGCTTCCTAGGTAAGTGAATTTGTCTACTAATTTAAGAGGGCTTCCGTCTAGAGTGGAGATGTCACCCGTTTGATTATAGCACATATATTCCATTTTGTGTGCATTGACATAGAGGCCTATGCCTGCAGCTGCTCGTTCCAAACTATGCAGTAGTGTTTTGGCTTGGTTGGGTGTATTTGCCAGTATCGCTATGTCATCGGCGTAGTCGGCGTCGGTAATTGTTTTTGCGGGGTACCTTCTGCTTCTGCTTGTAGTCGTTATCGTCGGAGGAAATGGACACGGCGACACGAGTTCAAATCCTGGACGAGACTGATTGCATTTCACATAGCACTAATACCCTTGGGGAAGGTATAAATCCAATTATTCTCCCTCCAGCTATGGGTGAATAGTAGGACAGACTAGGTTCTTCAGCCTTGGTTAGGCAACTAGTCTAGGAGAAGGAAAACTCTGAATTCAAACCTGTTAAACTCCGCTTAAAAATTGACCTTGTGTCATATCCTGCCCGAGCGGAGGGGTTGGTAAATAGTACCTTCTGCTTCTTTTCTTTGTCAGCTCGAAGCCGTTCTCTCTGATTTTGTCAATCGATGTTCTAAGTACGTAGTCTCGACAAATGATAACCAAGGTAAATTTGACGATGCACAAGGTGTCTCCGAAAAATCTCATAATCTAATAATTTGGCCAATTCTAATTTAAATAATTTCAAATTTTAACAGCATGTTTACAGGGTGCGGAACAAAATTAGGAATATTCTTGTATAATAATAAACGACTCTATTATAAAACAAGATTAATTTTAATGGTAAAAAAATAAACTACCAAATGAGGAGATAAACACAAAACAGTAAATTTACTCAATATGGCCACTATTTTTTCAATTATATCAACACACCTTCGAAACAATTTGCATGCCTTCAAAATAAATCCTTCACACATTTTATTCCATTCCTCCTTAATAGCAGGCTTAAGCGAACCAATATTTGGATGGGAAATTGTGCTTTTTTCGTTTTCTCCCCCCCCCCACACATAGCATAATAAATGGAGTTAAGGTTTGGGCTTAATGGAGGCTATAAAGAAATTCCAATTATTTCAGAAATGTTTTTGGGTTGGTTTCGGTGTTGAGCAAATCATAGATTATTTATCGTTTTTTTTTTTTGCTTGTTCAGTTGTATTAGGCTGAATTTTAATTTTAAAAGTGCTTGAATAATATAGAGCTAATGATGAAAATTTAGATTTATTGCGTTTTTTAAAAAAATTGGACAAATCAGACAAAAAAACAACCTTTTAAAAATTATTTTGCTTCAGCACCCTATAGAAACGACTCCAAATTTTATCTTTTAACGTCTTTTCTTTTCCAATGAATGGCAATTCTGTTGCTGAAAAGAAAAGAAAAATCATTAAACATAAAATTTTGAGTGGTTTCAACACTTTCTATTAAAAGTTTAGGTCATTTGAACGAGAATTGGTCAAGTTAGATTACGAACTGATATCAAATTATCGAAAATATTCAGTATATAACAAATGATATAGAATTTTTGATTGCCCAGTCGGCTGCGGTTATAGAATATACCGACTGCAGAGGGATAATATCCCCCATTAATGAGTGTCGTAGAGATGACACTAAACAATCTGATGGTGTTTTTCCAGTAATGCTCCCAGGTTCACTCTGGCCTGGAGTAGTAGCACCTGACAGGGTTCTATCTATGGGACAAATAGAACTAAACTGCGTACTTATGCTAAAATGAATTGCTTGAAATAAAACTGTTTTTGCGAGCTAAACTGAATTGTTTGAAATAGAACTGTTTTGACATTTAACTGTGTAAACAAAAACTGTACTAATACTAAACTCATTGTTTGATTAGAACTGTTTGACTAAACTAAATAGCTTGAAATAGAAATGTTTCTGACACTTAAATTGTGAACTTATGCTAAACTGAATAGTTTAAAATAGAACTGTTTATTAGTATAAAAATGAATTTGACATTAAATAACCTACAAAAGTTGACATGCCATAAAGCACAAACAAACAAACATAATTTTTAAAACACTTTGTATATTTAAAAAGAAAGAAAACCTGATGTTAAAATATTTACCGACAATAAAGCGTATGGGACTGGTTTCCCAAAAAAGAAAAGGTGTTTATTCATTAAAGAAGGAATTTTGAGTTATTTTTACTTTTGCCGTAAAAATTTGGGATTATTTCAACGAGAATTGGTCACGTAATTTAATCACAAAATGATATCAATTTTTCTGAAACACTCTGCACATCACAAAATGATATCAATTTTTCTGAAACACTCTGCACATCACAAAATGATATCAATTTTTCTGAAACACACTGCACATCACAAAATGATATCAATTTTTTTGAAACACTCTGCACATCACAAAATGATATCAATTTTTCGGAAACACTCTGCTCATCACAAAATATCAGTTTTTTTAAACAGCGTATATGAGGCAATCCATACGTTGTTTTTTTTTGTTTTTTTTTTACTGTTCAAACGTTTCACACGTGATACTGTTTTCTTAATCTAATCAATATATGCTTTCCGATTTTTCTTCGCAGAAAAGAAAATCTAAAGGAATCACTTTTAAAGTCTTCTAAAACAATAAACTTACCGAGGTGAGTCTCCGTGGTGCAGTGGCTAAAAAAGATAATATGCATTTTTCTTACTTTTCTCTGTCGCTATCTTTCCTTTTTTCTTTAGTTATCTTTTTTTTATTTGCTTCCTCATTCTAGGTGTGGTAGGGAGCCTTCGTGGCGTAGTGATTAACGTGCTGGACTACGGCACCAAAGTAAGCGAGTTCGAACTTCAGTAGTGCTATTACGTTCACTTTCGATTTAATACCCTTTGGAAAGGCATGAACCATCTTATCCACTTCAATCTATGGTTTACGACAACTATTCTTCTACGAGGATGGCTTTGGGATTAAATAACATTGAACAAAGAAACCAAACTAATAGATCAAGCATTTACTGACAGCTTGATTTGCAGAATCTTGGATCTCATCCACCCTGTCGGTGGGACCAGGAAAATGCCGACTACATATTCTGCCAAGGAAAAATTAAATTGACAAGTTTTACCGTACGAAAATAAAATTTTATCTCGCTACAACAAAGAGTACATGTGGCAACCCCACCCAAAAAACAACAAAAAAAAAAAAAAATTGATGAAACCATTCTTCCTTTTATCATGTTGTCGGACTTTATTTGAAACCTATATATATATATATATATATATAGTAATGGTTTATGATTATCACTAGCTCACTTGGTGAGTTAATGGGGGACCAAATTTTTGCAGTATTATAAAATAGTACTCAATATCACTAACAGAGCTGTTATATATATATATATATATATATATATATATATATATATATATATATATATATATATATATATATATTATTGTGGTTTCTGTGACCATAGGTTTCATGCTTTACGTACGAGGGTCACAGACACCACCATATATATATATATATATATATATATATATATATATATATATACACACACACACACCTACACACACCTACACACACACACACACACATATATATAAGTATATGCTGTGTAGACACAGAGTTATATATATATATATATATATATATATACGCATTTTTTATTTGAAATTTGTGCTGCTCAGTAAAGACTGTAGAATAACGGTCTGAAATTTGATAAATAAATAACTAGACATAAAACAAAGCAACTGAAATAAGGATGAGAAAATTAATTGTCAAAAATGAATAGTTGGTGATTATTTTTCACTTAAGTAATAAAAAAATCTCTGGTGATATTTCATTCTGTTCGTAAATATATATATAATTCAGTCGCTATAGACACGTTTGGTTTGGTTGGGTTTTATGGAATATCAGCCATTTTAGGTTATTTAATGTCAAATCTTCTTTATACATATATATCAGATATATATATAATTTGTAAACACATTTTGACAATAACGTTTTTAAACGAGCCTAAGATCTTTATTTTGCATACAGTTAAATGGCTTTAAGTATTGCTATGTATCAATAACAATTCAATTATACATCGGTCGTTTGTTTACACTGGGTGAAAAGATCAAACAGTTCTATTTCAAACTATTCAATCTAGCATAAGTTATTTGCCTGCACTCAGTTTAGACATCTATTTAACCTATAGATAGGACCCTATCAGGTGCAACCACTCCGAGCCAGAGTGGATCTAGGAGCGATGGCAATGAAGGGGTACTCCGCATTCCTTAAAGTTCCAGTATAACTGGAGCCTCACCATCATTTTCTTTAGTGTCATATCCAGGAGGACACTTCTGCAGAACCTCAGCTATCAAGTCACATTAAAAGTACCAGTATTTCTCTCATAACAGTGGAGTTAGGTAACGATAGGTCAGTTCGGTAAGTACTATCGGCACTCGAAGTTCTCTTGTCTGACGAAAGCAACCGAAGTAAATACCAATTCTTTCTTTCTTTCTTTCTTTCTTTCTTTCTTTGTCTGTTTGTCTGTCTGTCTGTCTCTCTGTCTGTTTCTAGTCTTTCTTTCTCTCTCTCTCTCTCTCTCTCTCTCTCTCTCTCTCTCTATATATATATATATATATATATATATATATATACATATATATATATATATATGTACTCTGGGATTATTTTCATTATTTACTCTCTTTCTCTCTCTCTCTCTCTCTCTCTCTCACACACACACACACACACACACACACACACACACACACACACACACACACACACACACACACACACACACAGAGTATACATATTGAAAATAAAAGTGGAAATAAACAGGATGATAAAAAATACTGTATTTCCTCCTCTCGCACTATTCAGTAAAAAAATCTTATGTGTGTATATGTTATAAGATTGCAAAGTAAAAACTTAACAGTGCTCAAACTCTTTAAGTCGAGCAATATGCAATTTTTGATTAAACTAAACAAAAAAAAAAGAAAATGTTCCTCCAGCTTAAGTTTCACGAATCGTAGCGATACAGAAAAATGAATGACATTCCATTCATTTTTCTACCAACTTGAGGCTCGTGATTTGTAAAACTTCAATCATGAATTTTAATGTTCAACATGTAAAATCATCATTAATTCGTAGTGATTGCAGGAACAAAGTTTATTCGAAAAAATGAAGTGAACGTTGTCAAAGGAGTGGACAATATGGAGAATTGATTACCTTGTTCAAGGTAATCCATGGTGATGTGTCATTTAATGTCCAAGAAGACTGTCAGCATGACCTTCTTTACTGAAGGCTGCTATTGGAACGTTTTCTTAAGCGGATTGTCAATGTGTTACCACTTCATCGACTGTCTTTTCAAACCAGGCTCTCTTGTAGAAAAAAACAAAAAACAAAAAAAACAACATGTTTAGCTCATTTGGAAACATTTTTTTTTGGAAAAAAATGCTTCTCCGTACGTATCGTACATTCTTCAACAAAATTCACATGGTTTGCACTTCTCAGCCAGCAAAAATTTGATGACAGACCTCTGTTCAAGCCTTGGAGTACACTGATTTCCCGTTATTTTGAACAATCGCAAAACAAATATTTATGCAAGATTAAAGTAATTTTTGATCAAAACCGATTCCAAACAATGCAGATTTTACATTTATGGAAAAAATTTCTGAAAAAAATTTTACATTGCTTTTTTTCGAAAAGATTCTTCTTGCTTATTTAGACATATATTCTTTAATAAAGATAAATTGCTATCAGGTGGGGGAGAGAAAGAGAGGGGGTGAGATTGGAAGTTGGAGAAGTTGTAGGAAGAGAGAGTGAGAGAGAGAGAGAGAGAGAGAGAGAGAGAGAGAAAGAAAGAGAGAGAGAGAGAAAGAGAGAAAGAAATTGAAGCGGGGGGAGAAATATATATATATATATATATATATATATAGAGAGAGAGAGAGAGAGAGAGGGGGGGAGATGGACAGAGAAAGTCGGTGTGGAGAAAAACAGGCACGCAATAAACATTGATAAATGGGATAATTTATAAGTTTTTGTTTATCTTAAGTAAAAGAAAGAAAAAGGACTCCCAGTGAAGAAAGAAAGAAAGAAAGAAAGAAAGAAAGAAAGAAAGAAAGAAAGAAAAAGCTGGGAAAAACAAATGAAAGAAAAGATCAAGAATAAATAAAAATAAAAGTAAGAAAAATTAAGTAACGCAAAAAGACAGAAATTGAAGAAGGTAGAAAGAAAAAGAGAAAAAGGGAGAATGAAAATAAAAAGTATACAAATAAAAAAAAAATGGAGAGAGAGAGAGAGAGAGAGAGAGAGAGAGAGAGAGTGTGTGTAAAAGAGAGAAAGAGAGACAAGTAAAATAAAAAGGCAAACAATGAAAGAATGGAGACAGAGAAGGAAATCCAGAGAGACAGGGAGAAAGAGAAAGAGAAAGAGAAAGAGAAAGTGAAAGAGAAAGAGAGAAAATCAAAATAAAAGAAAAATCAAAGAGAGAGAGAGAGTGAGAGAGAGGGGGAGGGAGAGGGAGAGAAGGTGAGTGAGTGAGTGACGAGATGAAAAGAGAAAAGAAATGTGATGAAGTTGGAAAGCAAGTGCCATTTCTCTAACCGCGTTCACACACACACACACACACACACACACACACACACACACACACACACACACACACATACATACATACGAACGCACAAAAATAAAAGACATCTAAAAAAATTCTCTTCCCCCAAAAAATGCTGAAAATAAACGATAGAGAAATTTGCCGCCTAAAAACGTGTGAAACTCGTGTTACGTTTCCCAGAAATAAGTAAACATTTACCTTTTTTTTTCTGTCAACCATTGCCTTTTTTTATGCGGAAGAGGGGATTTGAGAAGGTAGTAAAGATATTTCGAATCGTCTCTAATCGAAACACGACAATAAAAACTAACGTGCGCGCGCGAACACACACACACACACACACACACACTGATATATATATATATATATATATATATATATATATATATATATATAAATGTATAAGGCTTCAGTCAATAAATAAGATGAATTTTGTCTAAGGATAGTAATAAGAGGGACTGTTTACAGACGAACATTTTTCAAGGAAACCAATAGTAATGACCCCGAAAACTTTAAGCGTGGCCTTCTTTACAGATTGCTGCGTCTGAAATGTTTTCTTTACCGGAGAGTCAGCGTTTCCACTTCATCGACTGTCTTTTGGACCCAGGTTCAACGACTATCAAATCCACGTTCATCTCATTTGGAAAATCTTTTTTTTTTATCACCAAAACATTCTTCTGTAAATTTTACATGGTCTGCACTTCTTAGCCACCATAAATTTGATGACAAACCTCTGTTCAAACCTTGGACCATTCTTATTGATGCACCACCATATTGATTAGCCTCAAAACAAATATTTCTGTAAGATTAAATTGTTTTTGCAATGAACTAATTCCAAACAATGGAGACTTTACTTTTAAGGGGAAATTTCCGAAAAAAAAAAAATGTTTATATTGCTCTTTTCCCAAAAAATTCCATTAATTATGGTAGTTCTTTGTTCAATGGCATGTCCAAGTTTGTGCGTTATTTAATGCCAAAGCCACCCTTGTAGAAGAACAACAGTGGTACTATTTAACCCACAACTGGATGGGGGTGGATAAGGAGGTTTATACCCAAGAGTATTAGTCCGAAATTGAACGTGACAGAGCTAGTGGAGTTAGAACTCGCAAACTACGATGCCGCAGTCCATCACTTTAGCCACTACTCATCGGAGACTCGCTCATCTTATTTACTGAATGATACTCGCACATAGGCGCGCCCGTGCGTATGTGTGAGGATTTACATCAACATATACATATATATGTATCTATATATATATATATATAGTCATCCACAGACAGACTGTTTCGTTGTATCACAACTCTTCAGTGTGATTAGACACGCGAGATGCTTCAATTTGGGATCGAAACCCGGCTTACTTTATCTAAAATCTATCTTCCCTCTTTGCGTAAGCGAAAGAATTTTTATGTATATATTTATTTACATATACGTTTATCGGCTACCGGATTGCTTAATTCATGAGAAGAGCTTTGCAGTCATGCGTATGTGGTAGCCGGCAATTCACCACTGGAGTGCTCAACCAACGGAGGGGGGAGGGAACATAATTTCAAATTAAATGTATATATCATTATACATTGCAAATGCTATATATAGAAATAAATAAAATAAATAGAATGAGCCACACTGATCTCAATTAGCGATAGATTAAACGGTCACCTCTTTCCCGATAAATAATTTTTCTCTGTGGTTTTGTATTTTTAACGTATATTTAACGTATAATTAACATCACTAACGTTATCTTATATATTTATATATATATATATATAAAGATATATGAACCATCATTTGGACTGGGAATAATAAATCTGTCCTTCAGCTTGGATTACCTTGTTATCATTTTTTTTCTCGTGCTTGTGTGTTTTTGTGTGTACACTTATTAATCTTTCATATATTTCATGTATGAATGTAATTGCTTGTACACTTGCTATCATGCACTTATATATGTTTGCATATATACATATATATATACTTATATATATATATATATATAGTGAGATATTCATGCGCACACACACACACACACACGCACACACACACACACACACACACATATATATATATATATATATATATCAGCACACACACACACACACACACACACACATTTATATCATCATCATCATCATCATCATCATCATGTCGTGCCACTAACATGGATATCTCTGACCCTCTCTCGCCAATTCTCCCTATCGTATCGTTCATCGCCTCTGGCAGGTCTTCAGGGCTACATCCCGTAATATATGTATATATCTATTTTTATATACGTATAGTAAGATATATCAACCTGTAATGTGTGTGTATTTTGTATGTATATTTATCTATAGATACATAGAAATTACTTTGATAAATGTGTGTGCCTTAATATCGCACTAGATATTCATAGATATGTACATATAGAAGCATATAAACACACACACACACACACACACACACACACACACACACACATATATATATATATATATATATATAAAATTTTGTGGCATGTAATTGCTCAAAATATACCAGAAACTTGTTTTTAAAGTTTTCGATTATCTTGTTAAGTACATCCTATTTGAAATCTAAAATATTAGAATATTTCCAATATTACGTTGAGTATCACATAAAATGGGATGAACGATCGTCAGGTGGATATTAGTGGAATTCTTTGCTTTTTTAAATTCTCTCTCTTTAAATAGTTGGAGTTTGTTTTAAAAGAACGATACTGAACCAAAAGAAATATAAATGAATGTATTTATACATATGTATACCTATATATGTGCGTATGTTTGTGTTTGTATGCATATATCTATGTATGGGTTAAAATGAGCCACACCGATCTCTATAAGTTATAGTTCGTTAACTTGTCCCTCACAAAAGTTATTATTACTCATTATTTTGAATATTGAATAGATATGTAACTTCAGTCAGTATTGTCAGTCCTCAAGCTTCAATTTAGTTTGTCGAATTCTCTCTTCAGCTGAAAGGATTTTCAATTGTATCGGCTATATTTTATTTACATATTAATTATATACATGTACACATTACTTACGTAAAACACTATAAATGCACATCTATCTATCTATCTATCTATCTATCTATCTATCCTCACACACAGATATATATGTGAACAACATGGTAAAAAACAGAAT
Organism: Sepioteuthis lessoniana; assembly: GCA_963585895.1. Lineage (NCBI taxonomy): Eukaryota > Metazoa > Mollusca > Cephalopoda > Myopsida > Loliginidae > Sepioteuthis > Sepioteuthis lessoniana. The sequence continues at coordinate 27,031,694 of OY757943.1, forward strand.
CTGCAAATACATTGGCTCTAAAACCAGATACATGCATACGTGCGTAGATATATCTATTTCAGCGTACTGGATTCTCACCTTTATACATGTATGCATATGCTTATTTACAATCGTGTCATTGCACTTACAAGGTATATATATATATATATATATGTGTGTGTGTGTGTGTGTGTGTGTGTGTGCTTAATCTTCTCCCTCCCAAGATGGCAATTTCAAATTTCTTAAATGTGTCTTTTCTTATATGTAAGTTATCATTACCTACCTTTTTCTTATCACTTATCTATGTATGCATTTGCTCTGTTCTACTTCCTTTTTTTTTTTCGACTGAACCGAAAAAAAAATTACAGCAATACAATCTCCGCAGAAATTTAAGTAATGAAGCAATCACAAATTTTTACACCGTCAAAAGTGCTTCTGGAGACACTCAGTCTATCCATTTTTCTGTTTTCATGCAATCTACTCCCAATGTATATATATATATATATATATATATATATACATATATATATAAATATATACACACACACATATATATATATTTATACGCACGCACACACACACACACACACACGCACATATATATATATGTATAAGATAACGTTCGATATCTATCACTATCAGTTCATTTAATGGCGCGGCATTGGCTTCGAATTTTAAGCCTCAGTGTGAAAGTGGTTACTTCCGAGTTGAAATAAATTGAACGACTTAATAGATCCTATCGAATTATCGACCAAGACTATGGTATTTACAATTGAAGACTCTTGTTCTTTGAATTCCGTTTTTAGTATTTAATTACACCAAACTACTAATTTTCCAACAGTAATTACAAAGCGATATCCTATCAGCAAACTCACTGAGCCCTTTGAAGTAAAACAAATACTAGTTTTCCAACTGTAATTACAAAGCGATTTTTATCATTAAGCGTTTTCGAACTATTGTCTTCATCTTTATTGTTATTTCTACAACGTTTCGGCCGATACGTCCTCCGGGATTGTTTAAGTGTTTGTCGAACTCGGGAACCGTCACGGAACTTCGAACTACGCCCTTTATTGAATCCCCAGGACTTGCCTGTTCTGATTCCGGATACAAGTGTTAAGTATTTCTGTAGTGTTACTCGCCTGCAGTCAGGATTGAAACTGAAACCTCAAGATGATTGTCTCCTTAGAAGCTTAAGGAACCAACGCCTATAACTGATACGCCATGTGTCCTGTTGGACAATTCAGAGTGAATTTTTAGGACTTATAAACTTAATGTTCTTACTTGACTAGAATTACTACTATTATGTATGATTTTTTACTTGTGCTCATATTCAGATCTTTTTGGAGTGGGGTTCACCATTGTCACCAGTGTTGACTAACATATACATGGAATACTTCGAAGAAATGGCATTAAGATCTATATCACTAAAGCCATCTATGTGACTTAGATACGTAGATGACACATTCATTCGCTGGCTTCATCAGGAAGATGTTCAGATATTACCAGATCACGTGAACTCAATCCGACCATCTATACAGTTCACTATGGAGAAAGAGCAAGACAACAAATCATCCTTCCTTGACGCACAGAGCAAGGATTCAGGTCATCTGTGTACCGTAAGCCCACCTTCACCGGACAGTACCTCAATTTCAACTCCCATCATCCATATACGGTTAAGAAAGGAAAAGTCCATTGTTTACAACATCGAGTAAAAACCATTAGTAGCGATACTGATGCATATCAAGAAGAAATGATTAGTCTGAGATACAACCTCCATCGTAACAACTACCCAGAGCGCATAACAACGGCTCCAAGAAACCAAGATTGGAGGATAGAGGACAATACCCGAAAACTCACCACGGTATGTCTGTCCTATGTCAAAGGACTAGCCGAAAGGATCCAAAAGATATGTAGTCCATATGATATCAGGACAGTATTCACAAGTGGTTCAACTCTCCGGAGGTATCTCTTCCGGTTCAAGCCACCAACGGAATTCAATATGACCAAGAATTGTGTTTACTCTATCCCTTGCAGTTGTGGTAAAATATACAAAGGTGAGACAGGTCGCCCACTAAAAGTAAGGCTAGAAGAACATCGGAAGGCAGTTGTACGAGGTGAGATTGAAAAGTCTGATATGGTTGACCATATATGGAAGGAAAATGGGAAACAATCTCCCCTTATGGGATAAAGATGAAATAATTGATAGGACAGAACATTGGAGGATTAGACGCTTTAAGGAATCAGCACATATGTTGGGCTACAATGACCTGCTGAGTAGACCAAGTATTGAGTTGAATACAATATGGGAAACAATAATTAAGAAGGCTTGATGAAAAAAAAATCTGAACATGAGTACAGGTAAAAAATCATACATAATAGTAGTAATGATAAAAATGACCAAGCTTCGTCTCAGAAATTTAGACAACTTACAAAGCGATATCCTATTAATAAACCTTCTGAGCCCTTTGAGGTAAAGCAAGTATTAATTTATAGCATATTTTTGATCCACATTTTTAAACATCAGATTCCAACTTAGTACTTTTACCTATGTTCATTTAGATGTTAAAATCATTTATGTCATACAAATTTGATACCTTAACCTTCTATTTCTTTGCATAAAAATCCGTTATTGGCAAATTAATTGGCTAATAATTGTATTAATTCTTTTTTTTATCAATTTATTTTATGAGTCATTTCCATGATAATCATTTTCGCATTAAGGGTCACCCTGAACAAGATCTTTTGGTCATTTTCCAGCAAAGACTTGGAAAAAGAATCAATGATAACGCAACACTTTATATCTATTTATCTAAGGAAGTAAATAATGGATCCCTTAGAAGTTCCATTTGTTTACACATCATTGCCTATGCCAATCACGTGATAGTTTTTCGAAAATGAACGCTGATTGAATGATTGAACGGTTATATGACCTTTCTTTGTATATATTCTTTCTTTTCCCTGTTATTGTATTCTATTAAACATCTATTGTGGTTCTATTAACACTTGTTTCACCCTCTTAAGGTACTGATGAAGGTTCATTAAAACCGAAACGTTTTAACATCGACTTTCTTTCGGATTAAATTCATAACTTTTGGATTACTTTGATTTTCAATTTTTCTCCCTATCTATCTATCTATCTATCTATCTATCTATCATTTCACACAGAACTAATATCCTTCGTAGAATTATAAATCCAACGATTCTTCCTCAGACAATGGATAAATCATAGGACAGACTGGACTCTAACTTTGTTATGGCAACCAGTCTTGGAGAAGGAAAACTCTGAATTTAAATCTGTTAAATCCCGCTTAAGATTGACCTTGTGTCACACTGCTTTCGCGGAGGGGTTGGGTAAATACACACACACTTATAATTGGGTCAATAAATAGTTTAAAAATGTTTTTACCAAAATCAAAAGTGCTCAAATACTGGCCTGTAGCGCAGGATAAAATCTAGAATAAATGGATGTTTACTCACCTCTTTGGTTGCTTCATAACTGTCAGTTTCATCTATTTAAAAAACAATCATCCATATTTACCCAACCCCTCCGCTCGGGCAGGATATGACACAAGGTCAATTTTTAAGCGGAGTTTAACAGTTTTGAATTCAGAGTTTTCCTTCTCCTAGGCTAGTTGCCTCACCAATGCTGAAGAACCAAGTCTGTCCTACTATTTACCCATAGCTGGAGGGAGAATAAGTGGATTCATACCTTTCCCAAAGGTATTCGTGCTATGTGAAATGCAATCAGCCTCGTCCAGGATTTGAACTTGTACACCGGGTCCATTTCCTACGACGATAACCATTACACAACGGGCACCTAGCCGAAAGGTTCCAAAAAATGGCAATCATCTGATGTGACTAGCGACGTAAAAAATACATACTCTCTATTCAAATCAGTTGTACTCCGGTTAAAAAAATAAACTTAGTCACTGATACTGAGGAAGTGGAATAAGTTAATAAGTGAAACTAGGGCTACTTAACCTTGGTGCGGCAACTCATCTCGGAGGGGGAAAACTATGAATACAAATGAGTTATTCGACTTCAAAAATCACTTCATGTCACATTCTGTCCTTGTCAAAGGAGTTTGGTAAATACACCACAAAAGAATACACCCAGCAGAAAATGTTGAATTTAAAGGGATCACATGTCCCTTGGTGAAGAGGTTGCGTAAATACATGCAAAAAGAATACACCCAGCAGAAAATGTTGAATTTAAAGGGATCATCTGACCCGTGGTGAAGAGTTTGGGTAAATATATGAAGATCTCTCATTTTCACAATTCATGTGACCTGATTTGGTCATGGGGTTGCAACTTCTGTAGCGTGTTTTGGACAGGGGTATTTGGGGGAGCCCATACCGCATCTGGTCTACAATTGGTTTTGAATTTAGAGTTTTCCTTCTTCTAGACCGGTTACCATACCAAAGTTAAAGGATTCAGTCTGCCCAACTATTTTATCCACAGCCGGAAAGAGAATAGTCGGATTTATATCCTTCCCATGGGTTTTAACACTATGCGAAATGCAAACAGCTTCATTTAAGATTTGAACACGAATAGCTGAGTCCACTTCTTATGACAGTAACCGTTACACCACAAACGTGTCCACTTACGCATAAACTCTGAAAATAAAATTTGGTTTGGTTTGGTTTCTTTATTAAATGGTATATCAAACTTTGTAGGTTACTTAATGCCAAAGCCACCCTTGTATAAAGGCAGTAGTGATACTATTTAACTCATAGCTGGGAGGATAAGGGGGTTCATACCTTTCCCAAAGGTAATAAAATTGGGTTATACAATAATACATAAATGATAAAGTAGCTAAGTTTAAAATAATAAAAACTCAAAGAATAAAAATTAAATGAAGGAAATTCTTGTTTTAATGTTGAATTCAAAGAAGTCAGTACTAAACTCTGTAATAATAAGGGTGATCGTTCCATATTGCAGCTATTTTGATGAAATAGGTTGCTTATTTGCTTTTGGTTTTATTGAGTTTTATGGCATATCAAGCGTTATATTTAAAGTCAAATACTCTTTATACATATACGTGATGCATTCAATAAGTTTTCAGACTTTTTTTTGTACAGGCATTTAAAACTGTCGTAGACTCTTAAAAATCCACTATGTTATTGCTATACATCTTATGAGATGACTGACCAATTTTTATGATTTCAGGTTCAAAGGAACAGCTACAGTAGGAACTGGAATACACCCTACTAAAGCTTGATTGTCACAGCTGGTGAATTTCAAATATGCAACGATATGCAATAAAATTCAGTTTTAAACTTGGAAAAAATGCTACAGAGACATATGGAATGCTTCAGATTGCTTTTCGACCATCTTGCATGAATCGAGCATCAGTTTTTGAGTGGCATAAGAGATTCAAGAAAGGCAGGGAGTCTGTGAGGGATAATGAAAGGGAGTAGTATTAAGACAGTCAATGCACCAGAGTTTATAGGCCAAAGGGTTAGGGTTAGGGTTACTGTGTTGAGGTTTTAAGGGAGTTCAGTAAGACATTCCATCGGAAGAGGCCAGCACTCTTCAAATCGGGTCTGTGCCATTTCCACCTGGACAATGCACCCGTCCACAACTCCATCTTTGTCACAGACTATTTGAACAAGATGGGCACCAAGACAGTTCCTCAGCCTCCCTATAGTCCAGACCTTGCTCCCTGTGACTTTTGCTTATTCCCTAAGCTCAGAGGCTGTCGTTATGAGACAATTGAGGAGATGAAAGAGGCTGTAACTAAGGTCATTGACACGCTCACACAAGAAGACTTCCATGAGGCCTTCCAGAAGTTGTTAGAACGGTACAACAAGTGCATTGCAGCCGGAGGAGATTACTTCGAAGGCGACTAAAGTTTCATGTGTGTACTATCAATAAAAGTGCCTATAAAAAAAAATCTGCAAACTTATTTAATGATCCTCGTATATTAAATATAGATGATTTGGTTTGGTTAGGTTTCATGACATATCAACCATTGTAGATTATTTAATGCCAAATTCTCTTCCTACATATATATCAAATATATATGATTTGGTTTGTTCTAGTTGGGTTTTATAGCATATCAACCATTGTAGGTAAATTCAATGCCAAATTCTTTTCATACATATATATCAAATATATATGATTTGGTTTTGTTGGGTTTTATGGCTCATCAACCATTGTAGGTTATTTAATGACAAATCCTCCTTATACATATATATTAAATATATAAGATTTGGTTTTTGTTAGGTTTTATGGCATATCAACCATTATAAGTTATTAATGCCAAATCCTCTTTATATATATATATATATATATATATATATTATTTGTAAACACATTTTGTAGATAACATTTTTAAAGGAGCATGAGCACATTTTTTTCGCAAAGAGTTAAATAGTTTCAAGTATTTCTACTTAGAACCAAACAGTTACCTATACCCAGCTAAATGGCCTCAAATATTGCTATATAATAATCACGATTTGACATCAGTCATTTATTTACACATAATTTTAATTTCAAATAGTTCTATTTGACCCTTAGATAGACTTGAGTGAACCTGGGAGCAATATCAATGAAGGGTTACTCTACATTTCTCAAATATCCACGGTTGGAGCCTTGCCATCAGATTGTTTTGTGTCATATTAAGGACACTCGTTGGGGAGAGAGAGAGAGAGAGAGTCTTACTTCTGTGCATAGATGCAGTCGGTGTTTTCTACAGCCCCAGACGTCTTTGCTGATAGATGGTTGAGTTAGAATTACGGCGAGCCCGACAAGTATCAATGATTGATTGATTAATTGATTTTAAAGGCATGTTAAATATCAAGGGTTACTTTATATCTAAGAATTGCATTGATTCCGTGTTCGTATTTACATTTTTTATGTAATTATTTTTCTAAGGTTTTTTTTTTTGTACAAAATTATTTAATATCAAGTATTCCAATCTAATACTGATAAGCTTGAAGCAATTGTTTCAATATAATAATCATAATAGTTTGTTTATTTACAGGTATATGGTTTCAAATAACTAATAATAATATTTATTAGTAAACAATTATACCTTCAAATAAATATTCTAAATGCAAATAATTCACACTGACGTATATAGTATTCCAACGTAATAGAAATAATTTCTACACAGTTATATGGTTTCAAGTAAGAACAATCCTTCGTAAAAAATAATAACTTTAAGTAATTATTTTTAATACAAATAATTTACAGTTATGTATAAAGTATTTGTATTTAATAAAAATAATTTCCACTCAGTTATATGTGTTTAAGTAACTAATAATAATCCTAGGTAAATAATTATAATTTCGAGTCACAATTTTTAGAAATAATTTAGTTATATAGCATCAAGTATTCCTATCGAATATGAAAAAAAAATGTAAACAGTTTCATGGGACCTTAACAGGTTCAACAAACCTGAGTCAAAGTGGACCTGGGAGTAATGGCAATGAGAGCGTACTCCACAACGGCAAGTTTTCCTGAACTGGTGACTCATCATCAGAAGCAGTTTGGTGTCAAATCAAAAATTCCCATTTTCTTTTTTGGAGGGGGAAGCCTTATCCCTTTTCAGCAAGGAATACAGTCAATATCTTTTTGTAATATAATGGCCGAGGGATTTCGTTTTATGCATTTGGGTTTAGTTAGGTTGAGAACTTGAGTGCAGGTGTTAACGCGCGTGCGCAAGGAGGATGTGTCGTTCATAGATGTCAAAATAAAAATTCCAGAGAAAGGTTGACCAGTGGATGTGAATGACGTCATGCACCGGAAGCGCGCGGAGGATATTGGGAGATTTGAAAATGTCAGTGAGTTGAGTTGAGTCTTGCCTCGGGAGAAGACGGTTGACTTTCGCTTGCTCGCGGAGGCCTTGGGCAGGTGTCGCACGAGATAGGGGGGGGGGCAGATGAAAAAGCCAGAATAGAAAGAATGTGTATCTCTCTCCTTATGTCGAAGAACCTTTAAACTCATAGGTAATAACAAGTTTCGTACCTGAACTAAGAAGTCGTAAGTGTTTTTCGTGTTTCGAGATTCCTATGTTCTATGTATATATTTTATGAACGTTTTGCGTACCGGTATGAATATGTCCATTTCAATATTCATGTAGGCTATGTAACATTTTAAGACTTGTCGACTCAACGACTGGGATGTATCAAGGTGCTATGCATCTGACCAATCGATTTCTGATCGAAAATTCAAGGACTGATGAGATTGAAACTCATCTGATCACTTCGTGAGGCGTAACGGCGTTTGTTGATGGAAATAAAACTGGTGTTCCGAGTTGAAACTCTGTATGAATCAGTTTATATTCCACATAGCACAAATACCCATGGGAACGGTATGAATCCAACTGTTCTCCATCCAGCTGTTGGTTAATAGTGTAAAGTTATTAGTATCATCTCGAATATAAAAATTTAAAAATAATAAGCGACTCAGTTGTTCTGATACAAAAAATTCTATTCCCTAGAACAATGTTCCTAGCAGTTATCATATTTACCAATCCCTCCACTTGGGCAGGATATGACACAAGGTCAATTTTTAAGCGGAGTTTAACAGGTTTGAATTCAGAGTTTTCCTTCTAGACAAAGTTGCCTCACCAAGGCTGAAGAACCAAGTGTGTCCTACTATTTACCCATAGCTGGAGAGAGAATAATTGGATTCATAACTTTCCCAAGGGTATTAGTGCTATGTGAAATACAATCAGTCTCGTCCAGGATTTGAACTCGTGTCGCCGTGTCCATTTCCTACGACGATAACCATTAAACCACGGACACCCCCTACAATTGTTCATAGCAGTTATCGCACAAAGTAGAAAGGAAATATCGTTGAAGGTCTAAGAACATATCTTACTATTGCTACCTACCACAAACCTGCTATATCACGTCTCCGTCAACAACTCAGCTTCTCCTCTGGGGTTCAAAACTAAACTTACAAATTTTCAAATTTTTATATATGATCTATTTTAATTAGTTATTCCATCATCCGACGCCCCCGGTGTGACGTCATCTCACTAAACCACTGCATCATACTTTCTGGAATCATCACATGTGTCGCAAACCCTTACAAACAACCTACGCCGGTTGATAAACCTTGATTTATTTATTATGCATATCCTGTCTTCCCCAGCGTTATTTTGACGTAAGGTGTTAAACCTGGTCGCCGCCTGTGTACGCGTATGATCTTTGCGAGGAACTACACTTACATTCAAAGTCCTTTTCTTAACTTACAATTTTACCCCCCCCAAAAAAAAAACTTATATAATTAAATAATCACCCTAATTATTTTACAATAGTAGGGTAGACTAGGCTTTTTAATCTTAGTGAGACAACCAGCCTAGGAGAAGAAAAACTCTGAATTCAAACCAGTTGTACTCCGTTTAGAAAGCGACTCTGTGTCATATCCTGCTTGTGTTGGAGGGGTTGGGTAAATACTAGCACCCATAGACATAACAGTAGAAAAGAGACAAACTTGCAACGTTGTCTTGAACGTTTCTGCTGTTGAAAAGCTCATCCTTCATTAGTAAAAGCATTAGATTCAATGGAAGTCAGGAGTCGTGAGTTGCGTGGTGATGCTGGTAATGATGCAAGGACACAAACGTCGAACGAAAGAAGTCATTTATTTCCCCCGTTGAACGATCACGGTTCTTTGCTATTTAAATAAGTTTAAATATCTAACAAAAAAGCACATTTTTCATTTGTGTGTTTGTTTTGGTGTCTGCGAGAAAATCCGGTGTATTGAGCATTCGTACATTTGTCCGGATTCAAAGAACAACTAATTTATCGGTAACTGAAAAAAAGAGTTGCAACTATACAAAGACTATATGTATGCTCAGGTTTGTTATGGCTGGTTGCTGAACGTCAGCTCTTGCCCCAAAACTTGTCAACATCTCATCTCATTTCATGTACAACCCATAATTTCTTCCAAAACATTGAGTTATTTCATATTCTCCTAAAATAAAAGTAAATTAAATATATATATAGTTGACCGTAGTTGAGGGTGATCTGAAGGCTCCCTTTTCGATAGCTACTACACTGAGGTGTCGGGGAGGGCGCTACTCCGTTCCCTAGAAATATATATATATATATATATATATACGTATAATTTTTTAAAATAATTTAATCTAGATTGTATAAATACCTTAAAAAATTGGATTTATTTTAATTAATTTTGGTTTAGATTTAGTTTCTTTATTTAATGGCATACCAACATTGACGGGTTATTTAATGCCAAAGACATCTTTGTAGAAGAGCAATAGCCGTACTATTTAACTCTTAGCTGGTGGTGGTGGGGTTATCGGGTTCATACCTTTTCTAATATTAAGACCGAAAGTGAACGTAATAGCGCGACAGGAGTTTGAACTCGCTTACTTCGATGTCGTCGTCCAGTACGTTAGCGACAACGCCCAATTAATTTTATCAACCTGAAATGTTAAATTATTGAATAAAAAAATTTAATGTGTCTTATCTATTATTACTTTATTTACTGTTAAAAAATCCTCGATGTGTGATGATTCCATAATATTTTCCTCTGCGTAACATAGAAAAAAAATCATACCATTAATTTGAAGGTACTTTGTTTAAGGAATATTTCATGAAGACAGAATGTTCAGCTATTGAAGAAAAATGTTTTGCGTCCTTTCTATCATTGGTTTATTTACTGCTAAATAATAATAATGATAATAGAAAGAGTAGAAGACGAGACACGACTGGGTGGGCAAGGTGATCCACTGGGAAATGTTCAAGAAATTCAAATTTGACCATACGAACAAATGGTATTTGCACAACCCAGGACATGTCCTAGAAAATGACACACATAAAGTCCTATGGGACTTTGACATACACACAGATCACCTAATCTCGGCCAGAAGACAAGACCTTATAATAATCAACAAAAAAAGAGAATTTGCAAAATTGTCGACTTTGCTTTCCAAGCTGACCACAGAATAAAACTGAAAGAATATGAAAAGAAGGATAAGTACTTCAACCTTGCTAGAGAATTGAAAAAGCTTTGGATCATGAAAGTGACGATTGTACCAATTGTGATTGGTGTTTTTGGCACTGTAACTAAAGGATTATTAAAGGGCCTGGGGGACTTGGAAGTTGGCGGATGACTGGAGGCCATCCAAACGACAGCATTATTGAAGACGGCCAGAATACTGAGAAGAGTTCTGGAGACTTGCGGAGACTTGCTGTCACTCAAACTTCAGTGAAAAATCATCAGCTAACACGGATGTGAAAAACTCTAAAGGAGTAATAAATAATCAACAAAAAAAGAGAACCTACCGAACAGGGGACTTTGCCATTCCGAAAGAAAGCGAAAAGAGAGATAACTACCTAAACCCTACTAGATAACTGAAAAACAAACAAACAATGGAACATGAAAGTGAAAGTGATTCCAATTGTAATTGGCGCGCTAGGTACAGTCAGCAGAGGACTGGTACAGGGACTGGAGGACTTGGAAACAAAAAGACGAGTGGAGACCATTCAAACCACAGCTATATTAAGATCGTTCAGAATACTGAGAAGAGTCCTGGAGACTTGAGGAGACTTGTTGTCACTCAAACTCCAGTGAGTAACCATCAGCTAACACTGATGTAAAAAAAACCCATCAAAACAGTAAAATAATAATAATGAAAATTATAACTTAGTAAAAATCTTCTGTGTGTGCTAATTCCATAATGTTTACTTTAATAACTAATAAAATTGCAATGGCAATTATAATCGATTAGTTAATTTCATTTTCCGTTTCCAGTACATCGTTTTGATCTATTTTGATAATATTTCATAGTCCTATTCAAAATCCATTTAGTTGTGACAGAAATTATTGAATTTCAGATGTTTCGAATTTCTGGAAACCACTCGAATCTCCATAGAGATTAGACCTGATTATGCTTATAGAATCTAGATGCCACAAGAATTTGGAATAACAATAAAGGATGGATCGTTCAGCGAGTATAAGACTTACTAATATTTGATTAACAGATTAGCATGTCAAAAATCAATCGATGCCCTTAAGAATAACAAATCTCAGATCGAGTCGTACCAAAGTCTCAAAAAATGGTACTTGATGCCTCCTTGCTTGACACTCAGCATTAAAAGGTACGGATCAAGTGTAAAGTGTTCAAGATATTTTGTTTTGAAAACCCTCACAGTTTCTTATTTAGTCCAGATAATTTCAGGCTAACATGCTGGATTGCAATATGGCAGTAAGCTAGTTTGAACTCCAGTTTTGTTATTACATTGGATTTCGGAATAATACCCTGAGGAAAGGCATGAACTCCCTTATCCCCTACCAACTATTTGCTTGATAGTACCGCTACTGTTCTTCTACAAGGATGGTTTGGCATTAGATTACCCACGAAGGTTGATATGCCATTAAATAAAGAAACCAAAGCAAAGATGTTTCGGACATTAAATCGACTTTTGAAATTACCTCCCTTAGGTGATGAAAGCGTAACTTATGATATGAATCCTATAAATCAGATCAAATTTCATAATACTATACTGGACCCAAAAGATTCGAGGCCCATCTATGTTCTGTCCTGTGCGTGTATATATGAGTGGGCATAAGTCTGTGATCTATTCTGTGGACCCAGATATTGAACGATTAACATGAAAGATTCTAGTGACGGCTGAGACCAGCGCTTAAAAGACACCAGATGAAGAGAAAATGTTTTAGTTTTTGTAGAATGGTCAGTTGTCGAGTATCAGCTGTGGAAAGAATATTACTCTCTGGAACTACTACCAGGTAACCGCAAAGGCCATGATCGAAGTTTGAACCCGACACAACGATAGCATTTCCCTTTCCCTCTGCCAAGAGTTCTTCTGATCAAATAAATGTATTTACCCAACCCTGATGAATATTATGTGATAATTTTGGATCGGATTTTAACTGGATTGAAACCAGAGTATTATTCTAAACTGGTTAAAGAGCCCAGTCTGTTGAACTCTTTACCCATAGCAGATGGGAAAATAGCTGGATTCATAGCACTATATGAAATGCAAACATCTTGCATATATTGGAAAAGGAATATCCTGTTTGAGACCATCCTTCTCCTGGTCCACACCTGGATTGAATTCAGATTTCTCTTTTGAGTAGATTGCTTGCTATATCCAAGTTAAAGAGCTGAGTCTGCCCTACTATTTACTCCTAGTAGAAGGGAGAATAGTTGGATGCATACCTTTCCCAAGGGTATTAACGTTACGAGAAATGCAAACAGCTTTCTTTAGGATTTGAACACGGGTTGCCAAGTTCATTTCCTGCGGATATATTCATTGCACCATGAGCGTCTCACTTATAAAAGAGCTGAAATAGAGTGAGAGATATTTTTATCCATTCATATTACAGAAAAAAAGTAAAAAGGGGAATGGAAAAACAATTATCATATTTACCCAACCCCTCCGCTCGGGCAGGATATGACACAAGGTTAATTTTTAAGCGGAGTTTAACAGGTTTGAATATAAAGTTTTCCTTCTCCTAGGCTAGTTGCCTCACCAAAGCTGAAGAACATAGTCTGCCCTACTATTTACCCATAGCTGGAGGAAGAATAATTGGATTCATACCTTTCCCAGGGGTATTAGTGCTATGTGAAATGCAATCAGTATCGTCCAGGATTTGAACTCGTGTCGCTGTGTCCATTTCCTACGACAATAAACATTACACCACGGGCACCTCCAAAACATTCATGAGTAGATAACTGAAAGAAAGTGAGTGAATGAATTAATAAATTGAGAGACACCAGAATAAACTTAAAGTGCACATTTCTTTTTTCAAGTTAGAGTCTATCTTTTACGATAAGTGAATGTTTTTCTCCTACCTCTTTTTATCTCAAATGTGATTCCTTGTCTCCCTGTTTTAGTTTTTGATTTTAATCTCAAATTATATATATATATATATATATATATATATATAATCCTCATATCTATTAACGTATCTCGATTGCAAAACTTGGGTATGTAGATATTTATCATGCTCAACGTTCTTTATCAATGTACGTGTATATTCAAGCGAATAAATATAATTTTTTTAATAGGCAAAAACTTAAATTACAAGTACTAATAAGTTAATTCCATCTCAGAAAGTTGGCTCCATTAACATGAATGTTTTCAAGACAGTACACAGAATATCACCTTGTTTCTTCGAGAAAGAAGGAAGACAGCGCCCTCCAAAAGAGGTGTCCTGGGTGTGACACTAAATCGCATCTAATGGCGATGATCCAGTTCTGGAGATCTGGAGAATGTAGAGTGGCCCTTCCTTTTCCTTACTCCCAGCTCCACAATGGCCAGGGGTGGTAGTAGATATTAGGATCCCATCAATGGCTAAAATATATCTGTTTAAAAAATCATTCGTATTGAATAGGACCATGTACAACCCTCCTCCACAAAAAAAAAAAAAAAAAAAAAAAATTAAGAAACAATTCAAATGTAGATATGAATATACAATGAAAGCTAATCATTAACCTTTCGGCATAAAATAACCTTAGACGGGTAGACGTGCCTTTAAAATCAATCTATCAAGCATGCAAAATAAATATAACCTATTCAAGAAGAGATTTTAATTTGACAATATGCCATAAAAATGAATTATAGACACGCAGTCTCTCTCTCTCTCTCTCTCTCTCTCTCTCTCTCTCTATATATATATATATATATATATATATATATATATATCATTCTAATCATTTAATTTTTTTATAACTTTTCAGTTTTGTATTAACATTTTTTCAGTGACGATAGTTCTATTGTAGCGAAGTGAGAGTCTAGTTAACGTGGTGGGCAAACGTGGAAGGAATCGCACACGAGATCAGAAAGGAAATCCCGTTGCAAATCTCGTTTAAGTCCTACCAAAACATTTGTACATATAACAGTCGAGGCTTTCACACTTGTGTATGTATGTATGTATGTATGTCTGTATGTATGTATGTATGTATCTTTGAATTTTTTTAAGGGGATTTTTTAATGAAGCTCTTCATTTTGGAGATAAAATTTAGATAAACATTTCGCGCCACGTGCCAAGGTGGCTGCCGGCAGTGCCACCAATGAAAACTTCGACAGCCTTTCATGTTTTTTGTTCGTTGCCTTTCCACGCCTTTTTGGTTGTGCGTTCATTCTCAAAAGGCTGCCGATTCACACACCCCTCCAAATACAGGATGTGTCTTTAAATAGATATCAGTTAATTAATTTCTATCTATCTATCTATCTATCTATCTATCTATCTATCTCATTTTCTTTAAAAACACACACACGGACACGCACACTCACATATCAGTCACCTCATATCTATCTATCTATCTATGTTTATATCAAACTATCTATCTAGCTCATTTTCTTTATAAGCACACACACACACTCACACGCACACCAGTCTCCTCAGATCTATCTATCTATCTATCTATCAATCTATCTATCAAGCTCTGTCTCTTTATATATATATATATATATATATATATATATATATATATATATATATATATATATTTGGTTATATTGTTCGCCAATGCCTCGGGAGACCTGGGTTCAATCCCAGATCGAGTCATACTAAAGACTCAAAAATGGTACTTGATATCTCCTTGCTTAACACTCAACATTATAAGGTACGGATCAATGGTAAAGTGGAGCAATCCAGGGAAAGGAGTAGCGCCCTCCCCTACACCTTGGTGTTGTCCTATTTACCAACCCCTCCGCTCGGGCAGGATATGACACAAGGTCAATTTTTAAGCGGAGTTTAACAGGTTTGAATTCAGAGTGTTTCCTTCTCCTAGACTAGTTGCCTAACCAAGGCTGAAGAACCCAGTCTACCCTACTATTTACCCATAGCTGGAGGGAGAATAATTGGATTCATACCTTTCCCAAGGGTATTAGTGCTATGTGAAATGCAATCAGTCTTGTCCATGATTTGAACTCGTGTCGCCGTGTTCATTTCCTACGACGATAACAATTACACCACGGGCACCTTGGTGTTGTAGTTATTGAAAAGGGAGTCTTCGGGTACCCTCGACTACGGTCGCTAACTTTACTTACTTCTCTCTCTCTCTCTCTCTCTCTCTCTCTCTCTCTATATATATATATATATATATATATATATATATATATATATTATATACACCAGTCTTCTCATATCTATCTATCTATCTATCTATCTACGTTCATATTCAGCTCATATGTGTACTTATTTCTGTCCATGAAGATCTTGTAATTATCTTGAATCAAGTTTACTGCTATTTTTATCAGAATTAGCGTTTTTAAAATTGTTTAAATTACATATATGCCCTTCTTTCTTTTTTAGATTTATGAAATGTTTTAACAGGTAATGAAAACTATAACAGTAAAATATAAGACATTGTTTATTCAAAGACCCCCCCCCCATATACACACACTCAGGCGCACTTAGTGAAATAGTTATCGTCCTCGGAAATAGAAATTCCTGGACGAGATTGTTTGCTTTTCACTTCGTACTAATGCCCTTAGGAAAGGCATGAATCCTTCTGTTCTCCCCCACCTCTCAGCTCCGAGCAAATAATAGGAAAGGTTGCGTTTTTTAGCCAAAGCAAGCAGTCTGGGAGAATTTTAACCAACTTTATGCCGATTAGAAATTAACTTTCTGTCACGTTTCATCTTGACCGTGGTAGAAGGGTTGAGTAAATACATATACCAAAAACAAAAACACGCACACATATGGACACATACGCAAACACACACACACATACACACACGTACAAAGACACACATACCTAATTTGCGATGTTTTTGTTTTGGGGGCAAAATTTAACATTAAACATAGATTCTTGAATAAAACAATATTGAATATAAATTGTTGCATCCACTTAACTAAACCCTAAGTATTTCATAGAAATGAGCATTAATATCGATATTTTATCACATAGGGCGGGTTTTCAGCAGGATAAAAATTATTTCTAGTCATGCAATAAAATCAAAAAGATATTTTTTCTCCAAAATTGATTCTTATGGATTCTGTTACTGTTCCAGCCATCTGATGTTGTCGTTGGGGGAGGGAGCTACTTATGTAACATGTCATGAACTGAAATAGCCTAGTGCAGCCCATCCCTCTACAGGTCTACACCTGATTTAAATTCAGAGTTTTCATTCTCTGAGGCCGGTTGCCGCACCTAGGTTAAAGAGTCCAGTCTGCTCAACTATTTTATTCCTATCTGGAGAGAGGAGAGTTTGATTCATGCCTTTCCGAAGGGTGTTAGTGCTATGCAAACAGCTTCGTCCAGGATTTTGAACTCGGGTCGTCGAGATCTCTTCCGACGACGATAACCGTCACGCCACGACGTGGACAGACGTAATAAAGAAAATAAGAACATTTAAAACTACTAATAGTCCTGTTGGTTGGCTGGGGGTGTAAAATACACCAACTGCATTTCTACAGAGGGCTAAGACCCCCACCCAGTGTGTTCTGAATATGACACTAAACAATCTGATGGTGAGGCTCCAGTAAAGCCAGACCTTTGGGGAATGCAGAGTACCCCTTCATTGCCATAACTCTTAGGTCCTTCATTGCCATCACTCTTAGGTCCACTATATTTAATTAATATGTAAAAATAGGATTTGGCATTAAATAAGCAACAATGGCTGGTATGCCATAAAACCAAGCTTATCCAAACCAAAGCTATCAATTGCTATTTTGATTTGGAAGAATCTATGGGTCAAATAGAACTATTTGACATTTAAACTGAGTGCAAACAAATAACTTATGCTAAACTGAATCGATAGGCTATAGAACTGTGTGTAGATTTTACGGATGTTTAATTAAATTGTTGGTCATGCATGGAACCATTTAACTTATGCTAAATTGAACTATTTGAAATAGAAATGTTTAATTATTTAACTATGTGTATCTACAAAATGTGTATACAAATCAAGTATTTAATATATATGTATAAACCGGATTTAGCATTAAATAACCTATAATGGTTGATAAACCATAAAACCAAACCAGAACAAATCATATATATTTAATATATAATTGTATAAACAGGATTTGGCATTAAATAACCAACAATGATTGATATACCATAAAACCCAGACAAACGAAAACAAATCTTATATATTTAATTATTATTTAAAAATAGGATTTGGCATTAAATAACCAACAATGGTTGGTACTATTTACCAACCCCTCCGCTCGGGCAGGATATGACACAAGGTCAATTTTTAAGCGGAGTTTAACAGGTTTCAATTCAGAGTTTTCCTTCTCCTAGACCAGTTGCCTAACCATGGCTGAAGAACCTAGTCTGTCCTACTATTTACCCATAGCTGGAGGGAGAATTATTGGATTCATACCTTTCCCAAGGGTATTAGTGCTATGTGAAATGCAATCAGTCTCGTCCAGGATTTGAACTCGTATCGCCGTGCTCATTTCCTACGGCGATAACGACTACACCACGGGCACCACGGGTTTTATGGCATACCAACAATGGTTGGTATGCCATAAAACTAACCTTATCCAAACCAAAGCTATCAATTGCTATTTTAATTTGGAAGAAGAAAAAGTGGATTCGTTCGTATCAACGTTATTTGAGCGTAATTCGTATTCCAACTTGGTTTGTCAATTCTATGCTGGTAACGTTTAACCAACCATACCTCTATTTAACCAACCATACCTCTATTTAACCAACCATACCTCTATTTAACCAACCATACCTCTATTTAACCAATCATACCTCTATTTAACCAACCATACCTCTATTTAACCAACCATACCTCTATTTAACCAATCATACCTCTATTTAACCAACCATACCTCTATTTAACCAACCATACCTCTATTTAACCAACCATACCTCTATTTAACCAACCATACCTCTATTTAACCAATCATACCTCTATTTAACGAACCATACCTCTATTTAACCAATCATACCTCTATTTAACCAACCATACCTCTATTTAACCAACCATACCTCTATTTAACCAACCATACCTCTATTTAACCAACCATACTTCTATTTAACCAACCATACCTCTATTTAACCAACCATACCTCTATTTAACCAATCATACTTCTATTTTAACTTCGACATCCTTTATCCTTCAATTGGCATAGATGCCAATGTGCTGGACTGCGACATGGTCGTAACTGGGTTCGAATTCCATTCGCGCTATTAAGTTCTCTCTCAGATTGATACCTTTGGGAAAGGAAGGACTGTTTCATTTTCCCAGCTGGTACTATTTATAGTACCACTGATGTTCTTCTCCAAGGATGACTTTGGCATTAAATAACCCATGAAGGTTTATATGCCATTAAAAAACTAGCCCAAACTTTGTTTTTATTTTTTATTAATTTGAATAATTTTAACTATAAAAATATATATAACATCAATTGTCAAGTGATTTGGGACAACATGGTGAAGAAGGGCAATATTGAAAACGAAATGCAAGTGGAAACCATCCGACACTTTGGTCAATAAGAGAAAAAAATCTTTTTCTCTCCCCTTTTTATAATTGAAGCCAGAAGTTCCAAATATTTGGGACTTTAATGAGTAGTGTTCACCAATGGTCCGGAAGATCCGGGTTCAATCCCTGGTCGAGTCATACCAAAGACTCAAAAAATGGTACTTGATGCTGCCTTGCTTAGCACTCAGCACTCAGGTGAGGATCAAGGGTAAATTGGAGCAATCCTGGGAATGGAGTAGCGCCCTCTTCTACACCTCGGTGTAGTAGCTATTGAAAAGGGAGCCTTCGGGTTACCCTTGACTAAGGTCGCCAACTTTACTATTACTTACTATCGGGTGTTTATGAAGGCTACAATAAGTACTGCTCTGTGGAGGTGCCCGAGGTGTAATGTTTATCGTCGTAGGACATGGACACGGCGACGTGAGTTCAAATCCTGGACGAGACTGATTGCATTTCACATAGCACTAATACCCATGGGAAAGGTATGAATCCAATTGTTCTCCTTCCAGCTATGGGTAAATAGTAAGGCAGACTAGGTTCTTTAGCCTTGGTGAGGCAACTATTCTAGGAGAAGGAAAACTCTGAAATCAAAACTGTTAAACTTCGTTTAGAATTGACCTTGTGTCATATCCTGCCCGAGCTGAGGGGTTGGTAAATATAAATAAGTACTACTCATTATACAGCATAACAAACACAAAAGATGTTTTTATTGATAAAGTTTAGGTCTCATTGAGGTTTTTGAACTGGTTGAATTTGGTAGGTTTACGAGTTTGATAACTATTCCAAAAAGAAATGTAAGTTTGTCTCTTCAATCTTGATCAGCTCTGAAAGTGATTTTAGAAGAATATGTTACATATCCACAAATAACGCCATGTGCGAAATAGACATATAATGTTCATAACGATAGATTCCAACTTAGCATTAAATAACCAACAATGATTGATATACCATAAAACCAATAAAATGTGATTCCTTGTCTCCCTGTTTTAGTTTTTGATTTTAATCTCAAATTATATATATATATATCTATATATAATCCTCATATCTATTAACGTATCTCGATTGCAAAACTTGGGTATGTAGATATTTATCATGCTCAACGTTCTTTATCAATGTACGTGTATATTCAAGCGAATAAATATAATTTTTTTAATAGGCAAAAACATAAATTACAAGTACTAATAAGTTAATTCCATCTCAGGAATCTCGAAACACGTAACGACTTCCTGTTCAGGCACGAAACCTTTTTATTAACTTTGAGTTAAAGGTTTCGACATAAGGAGGAGAGACACAATCTCGCTATGCCGTCTTATTCATTTGGCCCCAATCTCGTGCGGCACCCACGGCGTGCAAATTCGTCTCGCCTCAGCGAACCCCAAAAGTCGAACCTCCTCTGTTCGGCGTCTAATTTCAACTTTACTGACTTTCTTTCAATTCTCCACAAACCTCTGCGCGCTTCCGGTGCGTGACATCACTCGCACTCCGTCACCCGTTTCGTTTCGGACTATTGTGACATCTCTGAGTGACACCTTCGTCAGCCCGCACGCGCCCGCGTTAACACTTGCATCAATGTTTGCACCTAACTAACCCATGAGGTGAGCCGAAAGGTTCTCAGCCTAACTAAACCCATAGGCATGAACCGAAATCCATCGGCTATTATATTACAAGTAGAGAAAAACATTTTCTTTAAATTTAACAATTCTATGAAAAATATCTTCCAGAAATTCAACATTTAAAGTTACAAAACATGTCCTGTCAAATATAATGAAATTTGATTCTTCTTGCCTAATGATATCAAGCCCTTTGAATCAAATTGTCTATTGCCCAGTCGGCTAGGGCTGTAGAATACACTGACTACTTATCTGAACAGGGTAAGACTCTCCCCCAACAAGTGTTCTTGATATGACACCAAACGATCTGGTGGTGAGGTTCCAGTAATGCCGTTGCTTACGGGAATGCGGAGTACTCTTTTACTGCCATCGCTCCCGGGTCCACTTTGGCCAGGAGTGGTAGTACCTGATAGGGTCCTATCTATGGGTCAAATAGAACTAAACTGCTCTTATGCTAAACTGAATTGCTTGAAATAGAACTCTTTTGCCATTTAAACTGCGTACTTGTACTTAAGTGAATTGTTTGAAATGGAACTGTTTTTGTATGCTAAACTAAATTGTCTGAAATAGAACTGTTTTGATATCTAACTGTGTGTAAAAAACTATATTTATACTAAACTGAATTGTTCGAAATAGAACCATTTATATGTTTAAATATGAATTTGGCATTAATAACCTACAATAGTTGATATGTCATAACACCCAAGAAAACCAAATCCTATATATTAAATATATATGTATAAAGAGGATTTGGCATTAAATAACCTACAATGGTTGATGTGCCATAAAACCAAACCAAACCAAACGAAACCAATCAAATTTTCTATTTGCTCAAATATTGCCAAATATTCGCTCTCTCTCGTTGCCTTTCTTTCTCACCCTCTATCTAATCCTCTTTGTCTTTCTATGCCACTCTCAGTCTCTATCTCACTTTATCTCTTTCTCTCTGTCTCTCTTTTCTTCTCATTCTTTTCATCTCTGTTTCACTCACTCTGTCTTTGTCTCTCGTTTTCTCTCTGTCTCCCCCTTCCTCTCTTTGTGTTTGTCTCTGCCTCTCTATTTGCGTCTGTCTCTCATTGTCATTCTCGGTCTTTATATCTCATTTTCTCTCTGTCACTCCTTTCCTATCTTTCTCTTTGTTTCTCTCTTTCTCTCTCGATGTAGGTCTCCCACTTTCACTCTGTCTCTCTGCCTCTGTTTCTTCTTCTCTTTCTCCCTCTCTCACTCTTGGTCTCTGTTTCTCCCGTCCTCTCTTTCTCTATGTCTCTGTCCCCCCCCATATATATATATATATATATATATATATATACATATATATATCAGCCACAACATCCCCTCCTGTGCACAGAAGAAAGTGTAAACTCAAGAAACAAAGACAATAAAAGGCTCCAAATATGCACAGGGTGTGGGACAAAAGAAACTTCTTTTGTCTTTTTAAAAATTGAAAACTGTAAAAAAAGCCGAATTTATCCGTTAATAAATTGAACGAAAAAATCTTTTAGTGGCAGACGCCATCTTCTATCTTTCAATCAATCGCACTTTGGCCAGAGATAGACAACAATCTCCTACCCAAATCTGTCAACAGGGACACTAGCACCCTCTGGTGGGAAGACGGTTTGTCACAAGAACGGTAACCCAGTCGATACTCAGATTTTGTTAGGCGATAAGGTCCTTACTGTGCGTGCGCTGGGGATTAGAGCCCACAAAGTTCGCTACTTCACGATTTAGAAAACTATGAATGCATCCCCGGTCCTTTCTGCAGGGGGTAAAAATTTTGTGGTAGGGTCTTGGGTGTTGTATAGCGAGGGAAAGAAAAGAGGGGGTATGAGGTAAAGGGGAAGGGGAGGCGATTTGATATGTAATTACAGAAAGGTAGGAGTTTTTAAGTGGTTGTGGGAGTTTCGTCCTTGATCTTCTGTGAAGATATTTCAGGGAGGTTTTGGAAGACTACAATACATTGAATCTGAGCAATGGAAATATGATGAAGGAAAAGGAAAGAAAAGGAAAACATAAAAGAAAAAAGGAGATATAAAAAATGATAAAAAGAAAATGACGGCAAGAGGAAGGAAGAACGAAAGAAAAGGTTAAAAGAATGAAAGTAGAAGTGAAAAAGAAAGAAAGAGAAAAGAAAAAGAAGAGAAAAAGAAAGAAAAATGAAAGAAAGATGGATAAAAAGAAAGAAAGAATCAAATAAAAGAAGTATTTTAACAATGAAGAAATTAATGAAAATAATGACCCCCCCCTTTAAAGTTTCTATGATATGGAAAAGCTCGAAAAATCTAAGAAAAGAAAAAGATCGAGAAATAAATAAAAGAAAAAATATAGATAGAATGAAAGCAAAAAAAGAGTTTAAAAATGTACTCAAGAAAATCAATTGAAATATAAACGAAATAATTTCAATAAAGATCGGATCAGTATAGCACATGTCTGAAAAGCTGGAGTAGAAAATAGAGAGAGAGAGGGGGAGAGAGAGAGAGAGAGAGAAGAAGAAGAAGAAGAAGAAGAAGAAGAAGAAGAAGAAGAAGAAGAAGAAGAAGAAAAGTAAGGAAGAATACGAAGGTAAAGAAAATGGCTGACACATTTTTTTTCTTTCACTTTTTGATTTTTATTGGAAATTTCATCGTCACCCAGAATGAGTGTTTGCGGCTTCTGTAGACTCGGCTGTGATGACGTATTCGTAAACTAGGTACAGAAAAAAATAGCAAATAAACAAATAGATGAATAAATATATAAAACTAAATAAAAGAAAGGCAAAGAAAGTCGAAATATGAAAGAGGGGTAAAATGAGTTGGGTAGGAAACACATCGGTATGTTTTAGTGGCTGTGTCGTTGCCACTGACGGTGTTTTTGGTGAGCCCATGGCTGAAGGCAGCAAAGAAGGTTGCGCTGCGGCTACAGATTGCTGTCATTTTTCAAGATGAATCGTGATAGGCACGTGACAAAAATGGCGGAATGAAGAACCAACACGTCTATATAGAATTAAAGAAGTGTTCGAGAATGTATCAGTTTTTATGATTCTGTATATATGCGTTATCTTTGTGTTAGCGTCTATACGTGTGCGCATGAGTCTGCCAGGGTCTCTGCGCTTCTGTGTGTGTCTAGATTAGCATATGTGTAACGTGTCACTGTTTCAGTCACTGAGAGGGTGTGTATTCATTTAAGAATACGATCTAATAACGACTCGATATTTAGACTTTCCCCCTTTTTCGTTGCTTCTATTTCGACACTTAAAAAAACTTAATTGAGCTAGCAGTGAATAAACGTATGTAACTACCAAGTAATTACGTAGTAATTAGATACATTAACATATCCGACCATTTCACATATCTCGGTTGCAATACTTCATCTACTAAAACAGGAGGTGCCCGTGGTGTAATGGTTAGCGTCGCAGGATATGGACACGGCGACACGAGTTCAAATCCTGGACGTGACTGATTGGATTTCACATTGCACTAATACCCTTGGGAAAGGTATGAATCCATAATATTCTCCCTCAAGCTATGGGTAAATAGTAGGGCAGACTAGGTTCTTCAGCCTTGGTGAGGTAACTAGTTTAGGAGAAGGAAAACTCTGAATTGAAACCTGTTAAACTCCGCTTAAAAATTGGCCTTGTGCGGAGGGGTTGGTAAATATGATCTACTAAAACAGAGTAGTTAAAACAGAGTGTTAACATACGCACAGATGAAACATGAATTGCTATTAACATATTATCCTCCTCATCATCATGTCGCAGTTCTAGCACGGATCTCCCTGACCCTCTCTCGCAATCCGTCCCTCGTTCCCGGGAGGTCTTCCAGGCTACATCCTGAATCGGCGCAGAGCCGTTGTATATAGGTTCTCGCTGGTCGTCCAACCTTTGCTCGTCCATGTGAAGGGGTCCACAGGAGTACATCGCTTATGAGTTCGTCCTTACTTCTACAGCAGTGTCTCGTATGTCTGGTTCGTCTAACTTGGATAGTTTTCGTGGTGCTGTTTTGTGGGGTGCTGCCTCCAGGACATGTTCAATATTGCTCGCAGCATTCTTTTGTGGTTACCGTCAAGCTTTTTCTCCATACGTTTAGTTAGTGTCCATGTGGTGCATCCATATAGCAGTGTCAATACGACTGCTGCTTGGAAAAAACTGCGTTTTATTTTATCGGTCAGGTTAGGTACTATTTATCAACCCCTCCGCTCGGGCAGGATATGACACAAGGTCAATTTTTAAGCGGAGTTTAACAGGTTTTAATTCAGAGTTTTCCTTCTCCTAGACTAGTTGCCTCACCAAGGCTGAAAAACCTAGTCCCTCCTACTATTTACCCATAGCTGGAGGGAGAATAAGGGGGTTCATACCTTTCCCAAGGGTATTTGCCCGAAAGTGAACGTAATAGCGCGACTGGAGTACGAACTCGCGTACTACGATTCCGCAGTTCATCGCTTTAACCATTACACCACGAGGACACCCCTCGATCAGGTTAGGTCTGACTTCCTTACGACCGATAGATTATCGATAGTTGTCTATGCTTTTGCTAGTAGCGTGTTGATGTCTGTCTCGGTTGATGAGACGCTGCTTCCGAGGTAGGTGAACTTGTCTACTAGTTTCAGAGGACTACCCTTTAGTGTGGAGACGTGCTTTAATCAAAGAGCTGACATGGACATATCATCGACCATATTCGTAAGGTTTCTGTTACTCTGAATTAGTCTGTGTGTGGATCTGTCTGTATCCGTGTGTAATGTGTGTGTGTGGTACTGTGTATCTCTATCTTACCATATGTTGTATTATATATATATATATATATATATATATATATATATATATATATATTTTAAGAGTGTATATTTAGGCCGCAAGTTATTATTCAAGCAAGTTTTGTTAAAGGCGATGTAACACTTTGTTTATTATTTTTTAATTTTATTTTTTCAAGTCTCCTTGTTAATTTTCTTGTGTCAGGATCTAGATGATATAGGAATTGCCCCATATCTTCTGCGCAAGGGCTTTCGACCATACTTTTGGTTGTCATCAGGGGTAATGAAGTTTTTAGTTGACAGTTTTATATATGTATATAGACATTAAATATGAATGGGTCTAATCACTCTATTATATATATATATATGTGTGTGTATGTGTGTGTGTGTGTGTGTGTGTGTGTGTGTGTGTGCATCTGTGTATGTGTGCGTTCAGTTTCTTTCTCCATAAAACTTTCTCTGTTTATCCACCTTTCTTTCTTCTTTCCTTTCATTCTATTGATGCAGACGATAAGCGTCTGATATCTAGCGCTATAGTTCCCTCTATCTCAACGTATTTACGATGCTTAAATAAATATAAATAAACTATTGGTCATGTAAGATTGGCAACATATTCAAAATATTGAAAGTAAGCATTAAAAATCATTTGCCCAAATTGTTTAAAATAATTGGTTAAATTAAAATTAAATCGAAGACAAAAAGTAAAAAGTTTTCCACGCACCTAAGTCCTAGGCTCTCCTCTTAATTTTGAAAAATCTACAGACAAATGGAAATAATCATGTTGGTCTTCGTACAATGGTCTGTGGTCGAGTATCCCCAGTGCATGTACACACTGATAGGTTTCTTCAACTGTAGTTAGAGTGGATTGTAATAAAATGCTTAAATGCACATAGTGAATACAGTACCCTAAATTGTACGCATAATAAATTTTGTATAGGAAATTGTACTCAACCCGAGTTGCTGATAATCCAAACATTATATATATATATATATATATATATATATATATATAAGATACCAGCAAAATCGGGATTCTCAAACTTTTTCCTACCGTATACTTTTTCGTCTTGCCCGACGGTGTTGGTGGTTCCATAGAGTGTACTCTCTGAATTTCTCTAGGGATACACGCACCGTGGATTGAAAACCTCTTATCTAAAAAAAAAAAAAAAAAAAAAGAAAAGAATTCAACTCATCTCAATACAGAAAATAGCCGTCACAAATGCACGAATAAGATATTCATCAAACTGCAAGAAGAGTCTCAAAATATTGGAAGTACTCTTTATAAAAATAGACAAATCAAAACTCAATACCGTAACCACGATCTTCTGGTCATGTTTGACAATTAAAACTTCTTCATAAACGAAGCACACTGCTCGCACATCAATATAAATGGTCATTGATAATACAATATAATATAATACTAATATAAAACTATATAATAGAATAATAGCAATTGACGAAGTAACGTATTCGATATTTGATAAAAAAAACAACTGAAAATAATATTAACAAATGAGCTAAGAAAAGCGACATAATATTTATTTTAGTTTTTATCTCTCTACTTCTCTCCCTTCCATCCCTTCTCTTATATATATATATATATATATATATATAATAGGACTGCAAATGGTTTCAAATTCAATATTTAGGTTTTATTATTTAATATACTTGTGCTTATACGTGTTTCAGACTTTACGTCATTATAAGTTATTTATTTTGCGCATGCACTTTTTTTAGAATGATGACATGCTTATTATTTTAGAATAATGACTTTTTAGAATATTAACAAATGAGCTAAGAAAGGTGACATAATATTTTTTTTAGTTTTTCTCTCTCTCTCCCTTCTCTTCTCTCAGTCTTTATGTATATATATATATATATATATTATAATTATTAGGTCTGGAAATGGTTTCAAATTTGGTATTTAGGTTTTATTATTTTATATACTTGTACCTATACGTGTTTAAGATTTTACGTCTTCAAATTGCGATGGGTAAATTGTCGTTATTTTAATTTGTTACAGGTTTTGTCTACTGTATTGCAAATTAGAATCAGTTTGGCACTGTCCGTAGCGAAAACAGGACCATGACCCAATTTAGTCCTCCAAAAATAAGGAAACAGCATACTACAATGTACTGTTCCGATACTAAGATTTCAAGAGTGTTTAGATGTTAATCTAATGACAGATTCATATTTTTGTTAGTGAAGAAGCAAACACAATCTCCATAATGGTGTTTGAGGTGGTCAATAGCGATGGTGGCGTTATGCCTCCATTCATATTTCCTCATGGCCTCAGACTCAACATGGAGGTCTACATGAAGTGTCTAGAGGAGGTAGTGCTTGCCTGCATCGAAAAGGGGACTATTGGAAATCCCTATATCTAGCAACAGGACTCTGAGCTATGCCTCTCAAACAGGAGAACCCAGTATTGACTGTGAGAAAATTTCTGCGATCACATTACTCTTAACATCTGACTACATAACACTCCAGATTATAATGTGTGAGGCACGGTTGAGGAAGAAACCAAGAAAACTCCGTAAAACACCAAATATAAACTGAAGGCAAGGATAACGGTAGCATTTATGATTTTAAACAAGGAGACCGTCAGAAAGGTTTGCTGGAGTTTCCGAAGCTGTCTGGAGTCCACGGTTGAATCTAATTACAATTTCTTTAAATAACACTTCCAAGAGATTCCAAAACTGTCTGGAGACCCCGGTTGAATCTAGTGGCGATTTCCTTGTATAAAGGCCTGTTAGAGATTCCGAAGCTGTCTGTAGACCTTGGTTGAATCTAATGGCAATTTCTTTGAATAAATCTAATCTATAGTGCTTCAAGATATTTTAATGAAATTTTAGTAAATATATCTGATAATGTGAGATGTCAGGGTTATTTTCCTTTTTAGTGTAATTTACTCAAAAATAGACTCATCACACCCTGTATGTATATTATCATCATTATAATCAAGTCTTGTATACGGCATGGGGATCACTGACTTTCTCACCATCCGTCTCTATCGGCCCTCACTCTGGTAGGTCCTCAAGATTTCATCCAGTGACTGCACAAAGCTGATGTATGTTCTTGCTGGTTGCCCAACTCTGGCACGAACATTCGAGAACATCGCTAATGAGTTCGTCTGTACGTCACCAGCATGTCTTAGTTGTATTATTAAGATGGTTTGTGAGATGGGTGGTAAGTGGCCGTTCAGCTGCTGTTTTGTAGAGTTTCACTTCCAGAGTTTGTTCAAAACAGCATTCTTGTCGTCAAGCTTTTTCTCTATTCATTTCGTCAAAGACCAGGTGGTGCATCCATACAATAGTACTAACACAGCCAGAGCATGGAAGAAATCTCGTTTTATTTTATCTGAGAGATCAGATTTCCGTATGATCAATAACCTGTAAATATTATTCCCTACTATGCGTTTGCTGACATTACGTTCAGCAGATGAGATATTGCTGTCGAGGTATGTCAGCTGGTCATCTAATTTCAGAGGCTTGCCATTTAAAATGGAGATGGCTGCTTTTTGTTTAGAACACACACACACACACACACACACACACACACACACACACACACACACACACACACACACACACACATAAGAATGATTAGACCCGTTCATATTTAATGTCCATATATATATATATAAAAAGAACACTACACATGGTAAGACAGAGAAACATAGAACAACACACACATGGATACAGACAGGTCCACACACAGACATATATATATATATATATATATATATATATATATATATATATATATATATATATATATATGTATGAGAAAAGTAAGTGGAAAAGTGGATAAAGTTAACAGTGACACCAGATTCAGCAATGATATTACGTCTTTATTTTAAAAAAAAAGAGAAAATAAAGACGAAATATCATTGGTGAATCTGTTGTCACTGTTTGCTTTATCCACTTATCCACTGTCAGATTTACCAAAATCTACTATTCCTCCATATATATATATATATATATATATATATATATATATATATATAAATGAGAGAGAGAGAGAGAGAGAGAGAGAGAGAGAGAGAGAAACAATTCACAATTTCATGTTCAATGTTTGAATATTTTCTTTACCAGTCAATGACTTTTCAATACTGGAAAATAAGAAAGCATTTAACATTGTATTTTGAGTTATTCATGTTTTTACAATTTGAGAACATTTGAACGAGGACTGGTCCATTCGAAATTATGTAGATTTTTCTGAAAAAAAACTTTGTGTTTGTGAGTGTGTGTGTGTGTGTGGGGGGGTAAAATTTATTCGAAAAAGGCCAGAATTTTGGTTTTTGGCTAAGAAATTTTCAT
Source organism: Sepioteuthis lessoniana (assembly GCA_963585895.1). Taxonomy (NCBI): domain Eukaryota; kingdom Metazoa; phylum Mollusca; class Cephalopoda; order Myopsida; family Loliginidae; genus Sepioteuthis; species Sepioteuthis lessoniana. The sequence goes on from OY757943.1 coordinate 27,061,727, forward strand.
GTAGATGTCTACTTTATTTTTAAACCAACAGAAAAAAAAGGTTCAGTTTAGCTAACCTGATAGGCACAAAGTAAGGGTTTGATTCAACATTATACTTACATTGTAAATTGAACCCTCACAAAAAGCTTCAAGAATGTCAAACTTTCAAAGAATAATTTGCTAGAAGACATACTCCAGAATCCCATGAGTAAACATGAGAAGTTTTAATGGTCATACTTGAGTTATTCCTTAATAGATAGATGTACAATAAAATGCCCTTCAGTGAATTTGGTCATTCAAAAAAAAAACCAAAAAAAAACAGATGAAATATTGCCTCAGAGGTTTGCAATAAGATCCACTATTTATTTGTTTGTTTGGCTTTTATGGCATATCAACCTCTGTTGGTTATTTAATGCCAAATCTATTTTATACAAATAAAGTTCTATTTCAAACAATTCAGTTTAGTACACAGTTAAATTGCAATAAACATTTGTTTCAAGCTATTTAGTTTAGGGAAACAGTTCTAAATAAAGCAATTCAGTTTAGCGATAGTACAGTTTCAAGGTCAAAACAGTTCTATTTTAAACAATTCAGTTTAGCATTAGTACGCAGTTTAAATGTAAAAAGAAACTATTTCAAGCAATTCAGTTTAGCATAAGACAGTTTAGTTCAATTTGACCCATAGATAAGACCCTATCAGGTACTACCACTCCGGGCTGGAAGCGATGGCAATGAAGAGGTACTCCGCATTCCCCAAAGCTCCAGCATTATTGGAGTCTTACTATCAGATTGTTTAGCGTCATGCCAAGGACACTCGTTGTGGGGGGGGGTCTTACCCCTCTGCAGAGAAGCATTCGGTGTATTTTACAGCCCCAACCAACTAGGTAAGCACTGTTTATTGTTGCATCTAATTTTCCGAATCTTCGTCACCAATCTGTCGTATCGTCGAGGTGACTGATACACAAAGAAGAATGAATGCTTAATATATTTATTTAGCACCAAATAACGAATACATACAAAAAACACAGTATAGTAAGTTACTAACAATCAACAAGATAACTTGCAAGAAATAGAGGAGGGTCAAAATGCTATTTAACCAAACGAAGTTAGATCAGTTTTAATATTCCTCATCAGCATCATCATATCGTGCCGCTTGCACGGATATCCTTGACTTTCTCTCGTCACTTCTCCCTATCGTTCATCGCCTCCGGCAGGTCTTCAGGGCTACATCCCGTATCCTCACATAGCTGCTGTATGTATGTTCGAGCTGGTCGTCCTGCTTTTGCTCGGCCATATGTGGGGGTCCATAGGAGTACATCACTTATGAGCTCGTCTCTGCTTCTCCAGCAGTGTCTGGTTCATCTAACTTGGATAGTTTTCGTGATAGGAGGTAGGTGGCCGTATAGTTGGTGCTTTGTGGGGTGTTGCCCCCATGACTTGTTCAATATTGCTCGCGACATTCTTGTGTAATTGCCGTCTAGCTTCTTCTCCAGCCGTTTTAATATTAATCTACTTAATATCAGCTTATTAATCAACCCTCGAAGTCCTGAATCGTTAGCTATTTATGGCTCTGAGCCAGTCCATCTGGTAGAGTGATGAAGGGATGCTAGCTACTCTACAACATCTTTTTCAAGGAAATGGGTACTTTCATGCCCGAAAAAGACGATCAGTATAACCTTATTTACTGACTGCTGCGTTCGAAACTTTTTCTTTGCCAGAGTCAGTGTTTTCACTCCATCGACAATCTTTTCGATTCAGACTCCCTTGTGGCAAATCCATGTTTAACCCATTTGTAAATGTTTTTTTTTTTTTGATGAAAACATAATTCAACGGGCACATTACACATTCTTTAAATTCCTAACGGCTAGCATTGCCAAGTCGGCTAGGGCTGTAGAATAGACCGACGGCATTTCTGCAGAGAGGTACCCCCCGAACAAGTGTCCCGGATATGACACTAAAACATCTAGCCCAGTCGGCTGGGGCTGTAGAATATACCGACTGCATCTCTGCAGAGGAGTAAAACTCCCCAACGTGTGTTCAGGATATGACACTAAACAATCTGATGGAGAGATTCCAGCTGGAGCTCTGGAGAATGCAGAGTACCCTTTCGTTGCCATCACTCTCAGGTCCACTATGGCCTGGAGTGATAACACCTGATAGGGTCCCATCTATGGGTCAAATAGAACTAAACTGTGTATTTATGCTAAACTGAATTGCTCGAAATAGGACTGTTTTGTATGCTTAACTGAATTGTTTGAAATAGAACTGTTTATATGTATCAAAATGGATTTGGCACTAAGAAACTACAATGGTTGGTGTGCCATAAAACCAAACCTAAACCAAATACGGCTAGCACTTCTCAGCCATTAAAATTTTGATAACAGACCTCGGGATCGCTCAGTTTGATTTGCCGCCATTTTGAATAGCCACAAAACAAATTTTTCTGTGAGATTATAGTAATATTTTCATAAACTAATTCCACATAATGCAGAGTTTACATTTATGGAAAAAATATTCTGAAAAAAAAATTCCCCTTATTTATTGAATGACATTCGTATATATATTGTCATCCACAGACAGACTGTTTCGTTGTATCACAACTCATCAGTGTGGCTAGACACGTGAGATGCCTTAAGCTGAAATCCGGCTATTTTTGTGTCAGCCTGATAACATAACATCACAGCTACCAGCAGTCCCCACATAACCAAGCGAATTTAACGTATATGGATTCAATGTTGGCATTTGTTTACATTTTACGCTAACGTCTACCGAGTACTCAATTCAATAAAAGGGCTTTGCATTACGCAAGTGGCAACCGTTAATTTTTCGCCAGAGTGCTCAGCTCCTGTAAGAGGAGCATGATTGAACATTTAACTGTGTGCAAATAAATGACAGATGTTAAACTGAATTGTTAGTGTTATATATAAATACTTGAAACCATTTAATTGTGTACGAACAAAAGTAATGTTGAATATAATTATTAGTGTCGCTTAATATGGACTAGAATTATTAGTGTTAAATAGCAGTACTTGAAACTATTAAAGTGTGTGCAAACAATACCGATACTTAATGTGAGTAAACAAATTACCTCTCTTTTTGTTTAAATGAAATTATCAACAAACTATTCATTTATAAGTCATATATATGTAAAAATTTTACTGTCTGCAGACAAATGACTGATACTGCACAAAAATCCTTGAAACCATTTAACTGTGTGTAAACAAATGAGTACTGGCTCGTTTAAAAATGTTATCTCCAAATTATGTTTACGAATAAATATTTGATGTATAAATATTAAAAAAGATTTGGCTTTAAATAACCTATAAGAACAAATATGCCATGAAACCCAAACTAACTAACTATATATATATATATATATATATATATATATATATATATATACAGGGGTTCGATAAAATAATGGAAACACCTAGAATCTTTGTATCATAATTTTGAAACTCCTATAAAACCATGAAAGGTTTGTTATTCTTATTTTTGATTTATGATTAATTTTTCTCGTCTTATTTTACTAAAATTGTTGTTTTAATAGATATCATCAGAAGAAATTCATCAAAATTCATTAAAATGTCAAATTTTGGGTGCCCGTACGGCAGACGCTAGAGAAACAAAAACCGCTGAATTCTTTGGTGTAGCAAGGAGTACTATCTCGAAAGTAATGACTACATTTGAGAAAGAAGAGAAAACCGCCTCTTTGAAGCAAAACTCAAGAAGAAAGCGAAAGCTGTCTGACAGGGACCGTCAGACTCTTTTGTGGATTGTTAGGAAGGATCACGAGAATACAGCTCCGAAAATTACAGCAGAGCTTAATGACCATCTCGAGAACCCAGTTTCTTCAAAAGGTGTGAGAAAGAAGCTGCACAAAGCCGGATTTCACGGAAGGGCTGCAATTAGAAAACCACATAAGAATAAATTTGTTTGAAAATTCCAGGTGTTTTTTGTCCAACCTCTCTCTCTCTCTCTCTCTCTATATATATATATATATATATATTGATAGATAGATAGATATATAGAATATATAGATAGAATATATATATATAGATAGAATATATATATATATATATATATATATATATTCTACCTCTATGTTATTAGATGCAAGAGTAAATTTTGATGAAGGAAAAGTGTTTTTCTCAGGCAATGAGAGCAACTGGTTTTTATAAGAAAAAGTGTCATTTTTTTTGAGAAGTCTAAGATCGTACTCGATTAGAGACACGTTAAAAGTCACATTAATTACCAACGTTGTTTAATTAATGAATTTTCTTTTTCCATTTGCAAGCTTTTGATAGGTAATTAATGATTATAGATTATCAAGTGCCTTATAAGTATTTCGCTTTTTATTGTGATTTTTTTAATTAAGATATTGTGAACAAAAGTTAGCTGGAGGTAATTTAGAACGATTGAGAAAATAAATCAATAAATTAGTAAATAAATAAATAAGTTGACGTATTTGATTTTCACTTTAGATCTTAAAATTGCCATAGTTTTCTAATTCGTCCTCTTCTTCGATTTTTCCGATTATCTCCCCTTGCTAATCTTCTCCGGTCTTCATCTCTTTTTCTCTCATTTTTTTTTCGTTTATTTTTTCTCTTGCAATTTTCTGTTGGCACTATTCGTTTGGGGACCATCGTTCTTGAAGAGAGTATGTAGGGAACGAATAAATAAATAAATAAATAAATAAAAATTCAAATTAAATAAAAAAAAAAGAAAAAAAAGGAAAACTTAAATTTGCAGAAACTCCCAGAGGTTCCTGACAGGAAAAAGGGATGACGCATGCGTAATAGAAAAAAAGACATCCTCTTGACAAAGGGGAACAGGCTTTCTTTCTCTTTCAGGCGGTGACCAGCGAATTGATAACATCGTTACCGACGGGTGTCTGGGCACCCCGCATACGTCTTTAGACGTAGCGTTGGTTAGTCCCTTTCACCCAGTAGCATTTCTCTCTCGGTCAGCATTATGCTGAAATATACAAAACCCACAAATGAACTACAAGCAAACCCTTACCGGTCTTTGACAAAACTTCCAAAAGAAAACTAACCCTTATGGAAGTCCAAAATACCAAATGAGGACAAACACATGCATGAAACGATTAACGTATTTTTGACACCTTCACTGGAGGATTCAACCATTCTAATGTATTCAGGAAAAACTCCCTCATTCATGGAATGGTTGTTGAACCCAGTAAATAAAGGAAAGTATAAAAGAGACGTCTTCGTCTCTTATCTGTTGCAGTCTTTTCTTTTGTATAATTCTTTTGGGACTTTCTTGGGCAAGGCATTACACAGAGTAGTCAACGTGTGGGTAAAATAAAATAACCAAAATATGGAGTCAGATATCAAACGGCAAAACAGCCTCGCCCTTTACTCGTGACCTTCAGCCTCATACCCCACAAGTACTCGATTTCTCAGATTTGCTTCAACCGTAGTAAAATTTGACCTGTCCCCAGAAAATCAAACTGCCGCAAATGTTCGACACATCTACTGTCAAGAGTGTCGAAGGTGTTGGTGGGAGTCATTACACTACGAATACCATAAATTTTCTCGTTTTATATATATTTGTTTTATAGGCAATGAATAATTAAAAATAAAGATAAATATGCTGTAACAACTGGAAGCATGTGACGAATACAACATACTATAAAAACTCTTAACATCGGCGCCATCTTGTAACCTATTAATTGAGAGGTTTCAATCGTCAAAGCTTCCCAATCGATATGAATAGAGCCCTTAATGCTGATACTTTTTTCAGGGAGGAAAAATGTGCTATAACAACCGGAACTACGTGATGAATACAACATACTCTAAAAATTCTCGACTCCAGCGCCATCTTGTTGCTAATTTTAGTCGAATAAAGTTTGATAAGTAAGACTCACGTAAGACTCAGCGTTCGTATAAAATTTCCTTACAATAAGTATACCGCTTTGATTGTGTACCATTCTAAACTAAATTCAATAAATAACAGTATACATATTTCTCTTTTTGCTACAGAGGGTCCAGTTTGTTTCTTTCATCGATCAGTTTGAGAAATATTCTAATATCAATTTATACGTATTGAAAAATCTTGTGATACCTATACACTAACAATTATTCACGATGACATACGTGTTTAGTACGAGATATTCTGACAATATTCAAATGAAAATAATAAATATCTCTTTATTGAATGTTTAAACAGGATAAAGTAATTATAAGAACAAGAGGGAATTATTTTTGTTGTAAGATTTTTTACACAGCATGATAGGTACTCTAATGTTTTTATCTATATGAATCAGTAGAAACAGTATCACCCATAATTAAGTGGCCATGTGCCAGACTAACGTGTTTCTTTTATGCAAACAATAAATGGATTTTAGCGAGGTCATATCTGTGGGTAGACACTCTAGATTTCCCATTATGTCAAAACAAAATATTCTAAATTGTTTGGTTTAGTTTCTTTGTCTAATAGTATATCAACCTTCTTGGGTTATTTAATGCCAAAGTTAACATTGTAGAAGGGTAATAGTGGTACTATTTACCTGGGAAGGTAAGAGAATCCGTAAATTTCCTTGAGGGAAATCTCTGTGGCGTAATGTCTAACATGCTGGAATACGTTATCGTTGTAAGTTGCGCAATTAGGTTCATTTTCGGACTAATACACGAGAGAAAGACATGAACCCTATGTAACATAGCCACACATGAATATGTGAAACGTACTTAGAATGTTCATAACATATATACATAGAACATAGGAATCCCAAAACACAAGCAACACTTACGACTTCTTAGTTCAGGTACGAAACTTTTTATTACCTTTGAGTTAAAAGGTTTTTCGACATAAGGAGAGAACTACCATCTTTCTATACAGACTTTTCCATCTCCCCCAAACCACGTGCGACACCTGCCACAAGGCCTCGGCGAGCGAGAGAAAATCAACCTTCTTCCTCCGCGGCAGAACTCAACTAACTGACTTTTTTCAAAATCCTCCGCGCACGCTTTCGGTGCATGACGTCATTCACATCCCCAAGTCATATTTTCTATCTGGGATTTTTATTTTTACATCTCTGGATGACACACTCTCCCCGCATGCGCGCGTGAACACTTGCGCTCATGTTGTACCTAACTAACCCATGCGCCAAGCGAAAGGTTCTCAGCCTAACTAAACCCAAAGGCAAGATATGTAAAACGAAATCCCTCGGCCATTATATTACACCTATATCCCTCCAGTTATAGGTTAGATAATATCACTACTGTTCTTCTACAAGAATGACTTTGGTATTAAATAACCCACGAAGGCTGATATGCCATTTAAACAAAGAAACCAAATCGAACCATATATTTTCCAAGAATATTAGTCTGAAAGTAAACGTTACAGAGCGGCTGGAGTTCGAACTCGCTTACTACGATGTCACAGTCCAGCACGTTAGCCACTAAGCTACGGGTTTCAATCTCAACCTGATACTTGAACAATGTATGAAAATATGAACTTTCACCAGACTGTGTTCCAATCGGGTTATATCTCGGCAAAATGCCCGTAAAAAATTTCACTAATCAAATGTGTTGAAACATTTACATTTCATTCGTATATCCTACCGAAAATAGCGCGCTTCTTACAAGTATCTTAATTTATAAAACATACGAAGGTATATTCAAATATTTATTCTAAAAATTACAATGCAAATGTTTTCACGAATTAGTAAAATACATAATTGCAAAACCTGAAATTTTGTACAAATAAATGTGATTTTCACACACACACACACACACTGATTCACAAATTAAACGGCCAACTTTTTCTTGTTATACAAATTTCCCCTACGTTGGTATAATGGTTAGAGTGTTCGCCAGTGGCTACGAGACCTGAGTTTAATCCCAAGTCGAGTCATACCAAAGGCTCAAAAAATGGTACTTGATGCCTCCTCGCTTAATACTCAGCATTATAAGGTTAGGATCAAGGGTAAAGTGGAGCAATCCAGGGAAAGGATTAGCGCCCTCCCATACACCTTGGTGTAGTAGCTATCGAAAAGGGAAACTTCGAGTCACCCTCGACTACGGTCGCTAACTTTACTTACTCGCATTTTGTACTTTTAAACATCCATTGTTGATTTAGCATCACTAATATCATCCCTCACAGCCCTGATGATGACTTATTAGAACCGAAACGCTATAGTGTCGACTTTGCTTCTCAATAAATCTCTCCTACTTGGATTACCTTGTTATCAATTTTTCTCTATATATTGTCGGATTGTACTCCATTATTTACACACACACACACACACACACACACACACACATACATATATATATATAGGCAGCATTTTCTCGTTTTACATATTTAACAAAGACAGGAAGACAGTTCGTGTTTGCCTATTCTTTCTTTGATCAATTCAAGTTTTCGTATAAGCCGTTTGATTTTTGGATGGAAAACATTTAGGAAGGCACCGTATTTTTCCAAGTATTTTCGGCCCCAACTGGAGCCATCTTCGAGGGAACAAATAATGAAATGACAAACATAATGATGAGTCATGTACAATTATATAAAGAGTAGGAGAAATAAAAAGTGGGAGGAAAAGCTACCTCAAGTAAAATTCTTTTCTTCCGTAAATTGAGAAAACGTAACATATTTAGCATAACCTTTTCTATGACATAGTGTTCCTAGAGTTGATAAAATTGAAATTGGTTTCAGGTCGATTCGGTGACCAGAGCCAAGTTATGGGTACTTTTTTAAAAAAAATATCCCTTGAACAATTTTAAGGTCTACTCACTCTACTACAATTATTTCCCTTATCTTCCACTCTTTCGAAATAAAGTTTCTGATTATAGATACATTCATCATCATCATCATCATCATCACGATGTCACACTGTTAGCACAGATTTCCCTAACTCTCTCTCTCTCTCTCTCTCTCGCCATTCTTCCCTATCTTCCATCGCTTCTGGCAGATCTTGTAGACTTCATCCTCTGTCCGTACAGAGCTTTTGTAGATAAGTTCTTGTTGTTCAGTGAATACTTGCATGTCCGTGAGGGTGGGGTGGGGGTCGAGAGGCGAACGTCACTGATGAGTTCGTCTTTACTTCTCCAGTAATGTCTCGCATGTCTTGTTCGTCTTATTTGGATGGTTTTAGAGATGCGAGGTAAAAGTCCGTGCACTGCTGTTTTGTGGGATTTGTTCAATATGGCTCGTAGCATTCTTGTGCAGTTCCCATCTAGCTTTTTCTCAATATGCTTAGTAAGCATCCATGTGGTGCATCCATAGAGTAGTACTGACACGACTGCTGCTAGGAAAAAACTGCATTTTATTTCATCGGATAGGTTTGACTTCCCTCTGATCGATAACCTATCAATTGCAGTTCATGGCTTCGCTAGTCACATATTGATGTCATTTTCAGTAGATGAGACACTGCTTCCGAGGTAGGTTAACTTGTCCATTTATTTCAAAGAAACATAATTTACAGTGGAGATGTCTTCTTTTTAATTCAACATTCATTTGTATTCTTAATGAATGTAATCATATTTTAAACGTTTTTACTTTAGAAAAAAATTGTATAAATATATTTATTTTTATCAGTGACTCTTAATTCATTGAATCTTTTGAATTTCCGAAGGAAAAACTGTAATATAAAATGAACAAAGTAATGACTTGAAACTTTAATGGACAAATGACTACACAAATGTAGTCAGTCAGAGTGAAGCCTTTTTTTTTGTTGTTTTTTTTTTTTTCTTTTTGATAAAAAGGTGGCTGATACAACGGGAGACAACTATGATTATCTTCACAAAAAAAAAAAAAAAATCGGAAAATATTCATATTTCTTTTTTGAAAAAGTCCCCAAGATATTTAAATCGCTACAATTTTTTTAAAAAGCAGAACTCGTTTTTGTAGAAAGTCCGCTTTCAATAGTTAAATGAAAAATCCATTTAAACTAAAACGTCTTTTTTAATTTGAGAGCTTTACGTTTTATCTTAGAAAAAAATTTCTCGGAATATGTTTTTTTAAAAAACCCATTAAAACTATACTGTTATACGTGATGGTTTGGTTGGGTTGGGTTTTATGGCATATCAACCACCGTAAGTTATTTAAGGCCAAATCCTGTTTATACATATATATTAGATTTTATATGGTTTGTTTATTTGGGTTTTATGGCATCTCAATCATTTTAGGCCACTTAACGCGAAATACTGTTTATATATATATATATATATATATATATATATATATATATATATATATATATATATATATAAATGTACAGATATATATATATATATATATATATATATATATATATATATATATATATATATATGATTTGTTTACACATTTTGTAGATAACATTCTTAAAGGAGCCTGAGCTCTTTTTTGCACACAGTTAAATGGTTTTAAGGATTGCTATATAACAGTCGCAATTTAACATCGGTCATTTGTTTGCACACTTAGTTTGTTCTGTTTGACCCCTAGATAGGGCCCTATCAGATGGTACCACTCTGGGTCAAAGCAAAAACAATGAAGTGGTACTCTACATTCCCCAAATCACCAAGGCTAGAGTCTCGCCATCAGATGGTTATATGCAGGACACTCATTGGGGATATCTTACCCCTCTTCGGAGAGGTGGTGTATACTACAGCCCCAGCCGATTTGGTTGGTTATACGTGATGTTTTCACTTCCACTCAGATAACGCCGAGTAGCAATATATATATATATATATATATATATATATATATATATCTGTTTGATGATTGGGCCCACCACACGAAACTAAGTAACTGACTTCTATGTTTCATATATATATATATATATATATATATATTTTATACATGGTTGTAGGTGACATTTCTTTTATCAGTCGTAAATTTTTATCGAATGCCTTTTACACTTGCCTATCCATCCACCTCTCAAAAATATTTATTAAGTTACCCTTGTATTTTAACACGTTTTGAAACATAGCCCCCACCCATACCTCCCAGGTTTAAAACCCCCACACCCAGCACCAATCATAACATTGACCTTCTTCTCTGCATTTTCTCTCTTCCCGTCGACATTTCGACTTAATAAGCGACGCATAATACAATAACAAAACGTTTCAGTAATGAACTTAATGGATCCCCAAAACGTTATTTGATCTAAATTGGCGCCAATCAAGTTAAAGACACAACGGACGCGCGAAAAGATAAGAGATTTTAATGAAGTAGTTTGGAGACTTAAAACTTGGAGACTTTAAAGAACCTTTCTCTTGCTCTCTTTCTCTTCTTTTCACTCTAGTGATCGCTTCTTGCTTTCTTGTCCCCAATAATTTCTTGATTTCTTATTTGTTGAAGTTTTTATTTCTGTGGAGGTGAAGGAATGAATGTCCGGAAGATATGGACATTTAAAGGTGACAGAACCAAGAAGGAAAGTTGATGACTGACAGAGCCAAAAATATGCGAAATCTCTGCATAGCATCTGAACGAAAAGCGAAAAGAAAATGGCGACTTGATTAGAGACAGATTAAAAGGAAAAAATTTTTTAAATGAGGTTAAATATTTGGTGGTTAAATCTCTGACATAAAAAACAAAAAAACAAAAAAAATTCTTTACAAAGTAATGCAGAAAAAGTCTCTTTAGTGCCGGGATTCGAACTCACATGAATTAATTTAAAATCAAGAACTTTTTGTTGCGTTGATTATTACCGATTAGGAAGCCTCTGAAATTACTAGACCAGTTTATATATCTCGGTAGCAATATATCATCTACTGGAAATGACGTCAACATACTCATAGATGAAATATGGACTGGTATTGACTGGTTAATGACCATATGGAAATCTAATATGTCTGATGGTATAAAAAAAGAAATTGTTCCAAGCTGTAGCAGTAACAGGACTACAGTATGGATGCACCTATTGGACATTGTGAAACGCATGGAGAAAGACCTAGATGGAACTACCCAAGGATGCTGCGTACTATTTTGGACAAATCCTGAAAAAAACATCCTACAAAACAGCAGCTGTATTGCCACTTACTTCCCATCTTACAAACATCCAAGAAAGACGAACCAGACATGCAAGCACAGCTAGAGAAATAAGGACAATCTCATAAACAATTCTCGTAAGGACTTCTACACATGAACACACCAGTGATAGTCGACCAACGAAAGCTTACATTGATTAGCTCAGTGTGGTCACTGAGTGCTGTCTAAGGAACCTACCCAGACCGACGGAGACGGATGGTCGGAGAGAGTCTAGGGAATCCACGGTGTCAGCATGCCTTGATGAGGAAGATGATAATGATGATGATTTATTTTATAATCGACCAATTTTTGGATGTATATTAACGTAACATAGCAAAGATATCACATTGTGGCGAGAGTGTTGCTGGGGCAATAGCGTTAAAAGAGGATAAAGCAATTTCTAGTTCAGTTTGAAATTTAATAGTGCATATATATATATATATATATATAAATATATATCAATAGAATGTTTTTTTTATCAAACATCCATCATTGATCAAACAACAGTCAGCATCATTATTTTTCAAGTCCTAATGATGGTTTATTAAACCGAAACGTTATAACGTCGACTTCTTTTCACAATAAATTCATTAATTTGGATTACTTTGTTTTTCAATTTTTCTCCATACTGTCGGGGTTCTTTTCCATTTTTTACTTTCATATATATATATATATATATATATAAAGACACAGAGAGAGAAAGAGGGAGAGGAAGAGAGGGGAAGATACAATGATTAAGACTCGAAGTAAAAGGAATAGAGAAAGAGATTCAGTTGAGAGACGAATATATATATACATATATATGTATATAGACATAGATATGCGGAGAGAGAGAGAGAGAGAGAGAGAGAGAGAGAGAGAGAGAGAGAGAGAGAGAGAGAGTTATTGTCGAATTTGAAAAGAATGTAGGTTAAAAAGGAAACGTTTCTTGTAAAATAGGAGTTTTGAATGAAGCGAGCTAAATGTCGACGGAGATAGAAAAATATGTTCGAAAGAAAGAAAGAAAGAAAAAAAAAAGAGATAAAAGAGAAAGAATTTACGACTTTATTTATTGATTCTTAAAAAAATCACACATTGTTAAAAAAATAAAGTTTTTTTCCTCTGTATCTCAACTTTCCAAATGACTGGGGACAATTTTGGAAAGAAATCTGTGAAAATCTTCGTTTCCCGTCGGTATTGGTTCCGTGTTTAAAATCAATATCCAGATTTTGAACGCAAAATCGGCTAAGGCATTTGAAGTACTGCTATTTTTCTCCTGAAGGAACAAGTTTACTTGTAAAAATGTAGCATAATGGTTATAAGAAAGGGCCGCGAGTTTTAGTTTCTAGGATGAATCAAAAGTTTTACAATATTTTGGCTCATGCTAGTTTGCGACGCTTATATCACGTGACCGAGGGCAGTTCAAGTCTTGAAAGGTAGCCGTTGTGGTTGGTGTTATCGTGGTAGTAGTTGGTGCGCTGACAGGTTGTGCAATGCTCAGTTTGTGATTTGAAAGCCGCCCAGATAAACGTGCTACGTTGTCAAATTTGGGAACTTATGTTTTACGAGTTCAATCTGGGTCATATCCCTCCAAAAGCAGGGCACCTCTGGTGGTGTAACGGTTAGCAAGCTAGACTAGCAAACCTACACGAGTGAGTTCGAGTCTCATTGGGCGCCCCATTCATTCGGCCTTGTGCCACATCGAAGCAAAGAGCTTTGTAAATTAATATCCCTCCAAAAGTAACCAAAAACATATGTTGTGTGAAAGTTGAAGGAGAATTAATACAGTTACTAGTTTAGAGAAAAAATTGATAAGAAAGTAATCCAAGCAGAAGGAAAGATTTATTGAGAAACAAAGACGACACTATAGCGTTTCGGTTTTATCAAACCATCCTCAGGACTGGGAGGGATAATATTATTGATGTTAAATCAACGATGGATGTTTAAAAAATACAAAAGCCTTGTGAAAATCTATATATCTGGAAAAAGTGAATCATTTTATTAGTAAATCAGCGTTTGTTTTTAAAATTACATCACGTGACTTATTAGGAATATTGTAATGAATTTATATGTTCCGTTTATTCGAAAGATTTCGAATCAAAAGGAGAAAGAAAAAGAAAGAGAACGAAGAAAGGAAGCGAGAAGAAGAAAACGGAAGTAATAGGAGAGAAGAGGAGAGAAGAAAGGTGAAGGGCGGAGAAAGAAGGGGAGAGGATAACTAGTTTGTTGAAGAAATTTCCATCGGGTTGCATGAATCTCGGCGATAAGGCAAGGTTAGGTAGGCCTATAAGCCTGAATTCCGAAGCAGTGCTCCAAGGCATAGAGGCAAATCCGGCAAGTAACATTCGGAGAGTATCAGGTAAGCTTGGCATCTCAAAGTCCAGTGTGGTTGGTCACATTTACTACCTCGGCAAAAGCACCCGAAGCTGCCCAACTGTGCCACTCGTTACCAAAATATTACAAAACTTTTGACCCACCCTAGTACTTTGAGTGACATTAACAGTCAATCGACCAGTTTAGGGTTATTTTAAGCCTATTGGTTAGGGAATCACGTTCATAATACTTTTATGTTTACAATATTTTTGTATTTGTTTCTTAAAAGTTTTTGTACACAGTTGTATGGTTTCAACTATTCCTATCTAACACAAATAATTTGCACAGTTATATGGTTTCAAGTATTCCTATCTAATACTAATTTGTTTGCCGACCTATTCAAATAGAATTGTTTAACCCTTTTACGGTATGCAAACAAATGACTGATATGAAATTGAATTGTTAGAGTTACATAGCAATACTTGAAACCATTTATCTATATGAAAATTAATGAGTAATGATAAATAGAATTGTTAGTGTTAAAGAGAATTTAATTGTAAAAATAAAACTATTAGTGTTAGATAGACATAGTTGAAACCACTTAACCCTGTGCAAACAAATGATTAATAACAAATAGAATTATTAGTGCTTGATAGCAATACTTGAAACCATTTAACCGAAGCTGGAAGGATAAAAAGATGTATACCTTTCCCAAGAGTATCAGCTCGAAAGTGAACGAAAAAAGAACGTCTGAAATTGGAATTCACCTACTGCAGTCCATCGCGCTTGCCAATAAGCCACGGGGGGGGGGTCTCCATGTAAAATTCAGAAATCATCTGAGTGTAAATAACAGGAATCCTTAGTTTAAGCTATAAATGTTTACAATAGAGAATTATTAATTTCTTAAAATTATATCATCATCATCATCATGTCGCGCTGGTAGCACGGATATCCCTGACCCTCTCTCGCCACTCCTCCCTATCGTTCATCGCCCTAGGTAGGTCTTCAGGACAACATCCCGTATCCTCACATAGCTGCTGAATGTATGTTCGTGCTGGTCGTCCTACTTTTGCACGGCCATGTGTGGGGGTCCATAAGAGTACATCTCTTATGAGTTCGTCCCTGCTTCTCCAGCAGTGTCCTGCATGTCTGGTTCGTCTAACTTGAATAGTTTTCGTGATAGGAGGCAGGTGGCCGTACAGTTGGTGTCTTGTGGGGTGTTGCCGCCAGGACTTGTTCAAGATTGCTCGCAGCATTCTTGTGTAATTGCCGTCTAGCTTCTTCTCCAGTCGTTTTGTTAGGGTCCGTGTAGTGCACCCATATAGCAGTATCGATGTGACCGCTGCCTAGAAGAAACTGCGTTTCATTTTATCGGTTAGGTCTGATTTCCATATAATCGATAGCCTATTGATAGCTGTCCATGCTTTCGTTAACCTCGTGTCGATGTCCTTTTCGGTTGATGCGACGCTACTTCCTAGGTAAGTGAATTTGTCTACTAGTTTAAGAGGGGTTCCGTCTAGAGTGGAGATGTCCCCCGTTTGATTATAGCACATATATTCCGTTTTGTGTGCATTAACATAGGGGCCTATGCCTGCGGCTACTCGTTCCAAACTATGCAGAAGTGTTTCGGCTTGGTCGGGTGTATTTGCCAGTATCGCTATGTCATCGGCGTAGTCGGCGTCGGTAATTGTTTTTGTGGGGTACCTTCTGCTTCTTTTCTTCGTCAACTCGAAGCCATTCTCTCTGATTTTGTCAATCGATGTTCTAAGTACGTAGTCTAGACAAATGATAAAGAGGTACGGAGCCAGCGTGTCCCCTTGTAGTACTCCTGCTACAATGTCGAAGTATTCTGTGTCTCCATCTGGTGATTGTACTTTTACTTTGGTGTTTCTATAGAGAATCGTTATTGCTGCTACGGTTTCTTTAGGTATGCCGTACGCTAGTAGGATTTGTTCCATCTTTCCTCTGTGAATGGAATCAAAGGCCTTGGTAAAGTCGACAAATATTAATGTCGCTTGTAGGTTTTTTGCCCGTACACCTTCAAGGATTCTACGGATGGTTAATATTTGTGAGGTCGTGGATCTATTTCTTCTGAAGCCATTTTGGTTTTTCCTAAGTATGTTGTCGATTTTGGGTTCTATGCGGTTTCGTAGTAGGGCATTGTAGATTTTGGCAGCTATGGATGTAAGTGTTATGCCTCGGTAGTTTTTGGCTAATCCGAGGTCCCCCTTTTTAGGGAAGGGGAGTATGCACCCCTTCATCCATCTATCTATCCGATTTTGATTGTATACTGCGTTGCAGTGTCGGAGCAGTATGTCGTCGAATTGTCTGGTCTTCCATATTTCTAGGGGAATCTCGTCCAGCCCTGCAGCTTTCCTATTTTTAATTTTTCTGAGAACCGAGTCGAGTTCTTCTCGTGTGAACGGACATAGTTTAATGTCTAATTGTTTACTAATTATTCTGGTGATTGGTTCATGTGTTATTTTCGGTGGGTTTCCTAGTAGGTTTTCGAAGTGCTGTTTCCACAGTTTTATTCTTTCTTGTTGGTTTGCAGCTTTCAGTTTTGCTTTGGCTGTGTTCTTTCTTCTACTCACTTCGTTTATTGTTTGCCAGGCTATTCTAGATTGTCTATCTTCCACCGAGTCTCTAATCTTATCTGTCTGATTTTGAATGTATTCTGTCTGTTCCTTTATATATATGCTTGCTAATTGATATTGTGCCGTTTTTAGTTTTAAGGCATTTGTGTTTGTTGGGTTTTTTCGATAGTTTTTGGAGGCTGTTTTCACTAGTGCACGTTTTTCTCTCACCGCTAAAGTTTCCCATGGGACTCTATATTTAGTTTTGAGTTTTGTTGGAATGCATTTCGCTGCTGCCTCGAGGTGCGCATTGATGAAATTTTCATATTCGTCATTTGGTGTACTTTTTTCCGTCTTCTCTTGTAGTGTTTCGAATCTGTTTCTTAATTCTAATACGTATTTATCTCTTATATCTCTGTTGTTCAAAAGGGTCCAGTCATAGTGTTTGGTGGTCGCTGTTCGTTTGGCGTTTTTTCGTAGGCTTATCTGTATTTTCGCCATGACTATTCGGTGATCAGAGGACACACCCTCGAAAGAGGAGTATGCCTCGCAATTCAATGCTCTATTTTTTCATTTCTTGTTTATAAGGACGTAGTCTATCTGAGCTTTACTATTGTTCGCGTACGTGTATGTCCATAGTTTGCCCTCCCTTTTTTGGTAGTTGGTATTGAGGCATGCTAATCTATTTTCTATCATGAAATCTGTTAGATGTTGCCCATTCCTATTTGACGTGTTGTGGAGGCTGTATTTGTTGTTTCCGTTTTTCCCGATTTGGGCATTCATGTCTCCGCCAATGACTAACATGTTGTGTTTCAGGATGCTACGCACTAATGAGGATAACTCATCGTAGAAGGTGACTAGTTCAGTTTCTTCACTCCTGCTACAGCTCTACCAATGTTAGTGAAGAAAAAACTGTAAAACTATATAATTGCTTAAATATTTTGTGTACAAATCATTAATATTATTCAGGAATACTTTGGATAATGTGGACAACATGCCATTCCTCTCAGGTCAACTCTGACTCTGAGGGATGATTTGATTTTGTCAGGTTTTATGGCATATCAACCATTGCAGGTTATTTAATGCCAAATCTTCTTTCTACATATATATCAAATATATATGATTTAGTTTGGTTTGGTTTGGTTTTATGGCACATCAACCATTGTAGGTTATTTAATGCCAAATCCTCTTTTTATAATAAATATATATGATTTGGTTTGATTGGGTTTTACGGCACATCAACCACTGTAGATTACTTAATGGCAAATCCTCTTTATACATATATATTAAATATGATTTGGTTTGGTTTTATGGCACATCAACCGTTGTAGGTTATTTAATGCCAAATCCTCTTTTTATAATAAATATATATGATTTGGTTTGATTGGGTTTTACGGCACATCAACCACTGTAGATTACTTAATGCCAAATCCTCTTTATACATATATATTAAATATGATTTGGTTTGGTTTTATGGCACATCAACCATTGTAGGTTATCTAATGCAAAATCCTCTTTATACATGTATATTAAATATATATGATTTGATTTGATTGGATTTTATGGCACACCAACCACTGTAGGTTACTTAATGCCAAACCCTGTTAATACATATCTATTAAATATATGATTTCTTAACACATTTTGTAGATAACATCTTTAAACGACCCTGAACTCATATATTTTGCACAGTTAAATGGTTTCCCTTATTACTATGAAATACGAATTATTCTATTTACTATAATTCATTTGTTTGCACACAACTGAATGTTTTCAAGCATTTTTATTTAACACTTTACAGTTCAATTAAATATCAATCATTTGTTTATACACAGTTAAATGATCAAGCAGTTCTATTTCAAATAATTCAGTTAGAGCATGTCAACAAAGTTAAATGGTTCCAAATATTGCTATGTATCACTAACAATTCAATTAAACATCAATCATTTGTTTATACACAGTTAAATGATCAAGCAGTTCTATTTCAAATAATTCAGTTTAGCGTCAGTCATTTGTTTGCTCTCTGTTTAAATGTCAAGCAGTTCTATTTGACCTTATCAGTTGCTACCAGTCCGAGCCAGAGTAGACTAAGTAGCAATAACAATTAAGGGTTACTCCGTATTCCCCAAAGCTCTAGCATTACGAGAGACTCACCATCAGATTGTTTAGTGTCATATCAGGACACTCGTTAAGGGAGTCTTACCCTTCTACTGAGATGCAGTCCGTGTATTCTACCGCCCCAGCCGAGAGGGTCACAGGACACTCGTTGGGGCGGGGCGGTCTTACCCCTCTGTAGAGATGCAGTCGGTGCATTCTACAACCCCAGTCGACAGGACCATCCAAGTAATGATCTTAATTAGGATCCCATCTATGAGTCAAATAGAAATATGTCATCATTTTTATACTTTAAACCATTTATTGATATTGACTTCTTGTTGCTAAATAGTTGTTTTTGGATTCTTTGTTTAATGGCATATCAACCTTCGTGGATAATTTAGTGCCAAAGCCATCTTTACATAAAAACAGCAATGATACTATTTACCCCATACCTCGTAGGATACGTGGGTTCATGCCTTTCCCAAGGATGTTAGTCAGAAAGTGAGTGCAATATAGTGAGTGGAGTTTGAAATCGCAAGCATGGAGACCGCAGTCCAGCACTTTAGCTATTTCACGATTTTTGTTTCATAGATTTTTTGAAATTCAAAAAAAATTCTTTTATACTGATACAGGTCAAACATGCCTAAAACAGTGGTTTCCGAGGCCGTGCTCCAAGACATTGAGACAAATCCGGCGAGTAGCCATCTGAGAGTATTCTCGAGTGGTGTAATGCTTAGAAAGCTAGACTAGCAAACTTTCACGAGTCTCATTGGGTGCCCCATTCATATGGCCTTGTGCCACATCTGAGCAAAGCGCTTAGTGAATTACTTGGAGAGTATCAGGCGAGTTCAGTATCTCTCAGTCCAGTCTGGATTGTCACCTTCACGATATTGCCAAAACCATTCGGAGCTGCTGAATTGTGCCTCATGTTACTAAGCTATTGCAAAACGTTTGACTCATCTGAGTATTTGCCCAGTCGGCTGGGGTTGTAGAATACACCGAATGCACCTCTGCATAGGGGTAAGACCTCGCCTCCGCAATGAGTGGCCTGGATATGACACAAGACAATCTGAGGTTCCAGTGATACTGGAGCTTTGGGGAATGCAGTGTACCCCTTCACTGCCATTGCTCGAAGGTCCACTCTGGCTCGGAATGGTAGCACCTGTTAAGATCCTATCTATGGGTTAAATAGAACTAACGGCATACTTATGCTAAACTGAATTGTTTGAAATGGAACTGTTTTTGACATTGAAACTCTACTTACACTAAACTAGATTTTTTTATATAGAACTGTTTTGACATTTAACTGTGTAAACGAAATCTGTACTTATACTAAACTGAATTAGACTTGTTTGAATAAACTGAATAGCTTTAAATAGAAATGTTTTCGACAATTAAACTGTGTAGTCATGGTAAACTGAATTGTTTGAAATAGAACTATTTGTACGAAAATGGATTTAGCGTTAAATAACCTACACAGGTTGATATGTCATAAAACACAAACAACCAACCAATCATCTGAGAATAATATCAGGTCCAAGTAACTAATGATTGTGTGAAAAACTATGAATTTTGTTTACTATTTAATGCAACTGTCTTAGTTTATTGTTATGTTCAGATACGAAATGAATTTTTTTAGCAACGTCAAAATGAAAATAAAACAACTACGATTCGTTGTTGTTGTTTGGGTTTTATGGCATATAACCTATGTGGGTTATTTAATGCCAAATCTATTTTATATAAATAATCAGTTCTATTTCAAACAATTCAATTTGAGCATAAGTACACAGTTTAATGGCCAAAAACGTTTCTATTTCAAGCTACTCAGTTAAGTCAAACAGTTCTAATTCAAACAAGTTTGTTTAGCATAAGTATAGTTTTTGTCTACACAGAGTTAAATGTCAAAACAGTTCTATTTCAAACAATCCAGTTTATCATAAGTACGCACTTTAAATGTCAAAACAGTTTTATTTTAAAGTAATTCAGTTAAGCATAAGTATGCAGTTTAGTTCTATTTGACCCATATATAGGATCCTATCAGGTGCTACCACTCCAGGCCAGAGTGGACCTGGGAGTGATGGCAATGAAGGGTTACTCCGCATTCTCCAAAGCTCCAACATTACTGGAACCACACCAACAGATTGTTTAGTGTCATGTACAGGACACTCGTTTGTGGGGGTGGGGTCTTAACCCACTGCAAAGGTGCAGTCGGTGTATTCTACAGCCCCAGCCGACTGGGCAACCACAGTTTGTGTATTGAATTGAAAAACAAAATATCTGTCACTGACAACAGGGGTCGTTGCTTAACAAAACATTAGTTCAAATCACATAATCTAATATCCCGACGATGTATCATATTCAAATTGTCCAATGCAGGAGACATTTTGTTTGTCTTTAAAGTTATCATCAAAAGCTGTATATATTTCTTAACTAACAGATCGCCTTTTGTAGATTTGTTAGGGGCGGAAACAGAGCAATATCTTCGGCTAGCCACTGACACATGGCTTCTCTCGATCTAATTTCCCTTAATTTCAATTTGTTTCATTATTCTATTTTTTGTGAGGGCCGAGAATAAAAAAAGGGTTGTAACGGTGGAGAGAGTGACTGTCTGGCCATATGCCGGGTTGGAGACGGATGATATCGGATTTCGTTAGCATCGGGACAAGTTAAAAAGAAGGAAGTGTTCAATGAAATTGGGATTGAAAATAGGGGCAAGAAAAAACAAAGACTTCGTGACCACCCCATGATACACCATATACTCGGGGGTCCTTTTAGAGGTTAATACGGGGTAATGAGTGTAAAGGGATTGGAAAAGTGTGATTAATGCGATAATCTCGGCAGATTTGGCATAATAGTTCTTAGCAATAGGCTAGTGCTACTTCGGTGTGCGATCTAAGTCTCATATATACACACATATATATATACACACATATGTACACACTGACAAACACGCACTCATATGAATATACGCAAACATATG